>JAVGWX010000010.1:36131346-36441346 GCA_036924085.1 Ariolimax columbianus | reverse complement strand
ATGGGTGTACTGTGATTTTTTTAAACCTTCTTCTTTTTCTTCTTTTCCTCATTCCTCTTCTTCTTCATCGTCATTTTCTTCTTCGTCTTTTTCTTCTTCATCATCTCCCTTTTTCCCTCTCTTTTAGTTTTCTTCTTTTTCTTCTTCTCCTTCGTCTTTTTCCTTCTTCATCATCTTCTTTTTGTTGTTATTGCTCTTCTTCTTCTTCTTCTTCTTATTGTTCTTCTTCTCCCGTTCCTCTTCTTCTTCTTCCGTTCTTCTCTCGTTCATCTTCTTTTTTCTTTTCCTTCTACTTCGTTGTCATCTTCTTTTTCTTCTTTTTCTGTTCCTCGTCCTCCTCCGCCTCCTATTTCTTCGTTCGTCCTGGTGTCGTAGTTTACAGTGAAGTTGCTTTTGTGAATGCCCTCTTCGATCCCTGTTGTCTAAGTCAGACTGCATGGGTGCCGACTGTTTCCAGGGCCGCTACTTTGAAGCGGAATAAGGTCTTAGTCAGCTATGATCCGCTAATCCTGACGCAAATCGTCAGCTATGATCCGCTAATCTTGACGCAAGTAGTCAGCTATGATCCACTAATCTTGACGCAAGTAGTCAGCTATGATCCGCTAATCTTGACGCAAGTAGTCAGCTATGATCCGCTAATACTGACGCAAGTAGTCAGCTATGATCCGATAATCCTGACGCAAGTAGTCAGCTATGATCCGATAATCCTGACGCAAGTAGTCAGCTATGATCCGCTAATCCTGACGCAAGTAGTCAGCTATGATCCGATAATCCTGACGCAAGTAGTCAGCTATGATCCCCTAATCCTGACGCAAGTAGTCAGCTATGATCCGCTAATCCTGACGCAAGTAGTCAGCTATGAGTCACTGTCAGCTGTCAGGTCATTTACTTCTACCCATTCGACCCCGCAGCACATTGATAAATGCTTAGCAATTACACATTACCAAATGTATTCAATATTTAAAAACTGTAATTACATTTTAAATAATGGTGGTGATACGACGAATCGTTGCGTTTTCTCAGAAAAAAAAGCACTGCCTTAAAGTATATGTTTATTAATGAAATAATAATAATAATGTTCTCTTAGATGTCTGAGGCAAGTTGCGTCGGATGAACAACAACAAGTCCAGTTGTGGCTGCGTGCTGCCAGGCCTCCTCTAAGGCAGATGGGGAGGCTGCTACCTGTTGGAGCCACGTGTTTCGAGGACGACCTCTCCGGCGCTTCCAGACAGCAGGGTGGAGGCCGTTAGCACTGTTGACTGTCTTTTGAAGAATTTGGTGAGCTGGGACCTCCTTGTCCAGTCGGACAACATGAACGAACAGGGAAATGCGGCGACGTTCCAGAATAACCGAGACATGGGGGAGATGTGTCCTTGCAGAAACATCTACATTCCGGACGAAATCGTACCAACGAATGCCAAGGATGTATCGTTGACTTCGCATATGGAAGGCCTCAAGTCTCGTGGTGTCGCTTTTTTTCAGGGTCCAGGTCTCGGAACCATACACGAGGACCGGGATCACGCACGACTGGTAGATGCGCAGTTTGTGAGCAAGGAGAGCCTACTGTTCTTCCACACACGGCGGAGATCATTTATTAATTAAACAATTGTTAAAATTATGGATACGCCTGTGCTGTCAGAATGTCAACTACAGTCAAAGGGTAAACTTAACACAAATTGTTGCGGACAAAAAAGTAAAAATTGTGAGTAGACCGTACAAAGAGAGTTACAAAGTATGTGGATGGATTTACGGAGTGTATGGATATTGTATTTCCGTTTCCGCTATATGTAATTTGTAGTGACAAATTATCCAGCTAGGTCAAGGTATCCAAATAAATTAATAATGGCTTTTTTTCAATTTTGTTAATGACTAAATATTATGTTAAACTTCACGTTGTGCTCTTAACCTCTCAAACTAATTGATTGTGTATGTAAACGCTTAGCACCAGAATTATATTTTGTAATTAATCAAATTATGACGTATCGTCTTATCATGTTGGGTAGGAGTGAGGAGTGACGTCAGGGTATAGGAAAAAATGATGTTCAAGGTAAGAACGAAGAGTGATATCAGGATCAGGTGAAATATGCCTACCAAGGTGGTGCGAAGAGTAACATCTGGGTTGGGTGAAACATTTTGATCTAGGTGGGAGCGAAGAGTCATGTTAGGGCCAGGTGAAACATTTTGATCAAGGTGGGAGCGAAGAGTCATGTTAGAGGCAGGTGAAATATTTTGATCAAGGTGGGAGCGAAGAGTCAAATTAGAGTCAGGTGAAACATTTTGATCAAGTCGCGCTTCTGGAAACAAGTAGTTTCACAGCAATCTGGCTAATGAAACATAGATCCACACTGCGGTCCTTACGGTGGAGAATTTACTAATAAGCCTTGCATTACACTACAGCCAGAGGAACCATGTTCCCCTCGGGGTGCAAAAATGCCCCTGTAATCAGCCATCAAAACCGTCATCAAGAGTTAAATGAACTCAGTATCATCGGAATGTTTTACCTGATTAGACATTTGTCTCCTCCAAATGTAGTGTTTTGACACCTTATCCCTAACAGCATTTTCGATGATAAGTAATCACAGTGGCACAACAATCACATTGCATGCCGCATGATATGGCGAGACGGCCTCCATTTTGAGATCCTCGATCTAGGTCGACAGATTTGACAAGGACCAGGTCTGACAACTTAATACGATGGACGGAGACTCAATTATAAGCAAGGCCCACAATGGACCACAAAAAGTTGAACTGTCGGGCTGAATTTGTTGGGGCTATGTGGTATGTGCTACGTGGCAAGGAATTATGTTGTGGTTCTTCTGCTGGAGTGAGAGATAAGGATGCCAGTGAGCGAAACATGGCATACGCGACACAGACTCTATGTACGAGAATAGAGACACGGGGCAAAGACTTCAGCGATTGAGGTGGCTATCTGAGACAAGGAAATGGTAAACTTGTAGGACAGTGCTCAGCATCTCTTATCACTACAAGGCAGGCAATGGTATTTAATTACAATTTACTCAGCTTGTGCTGTGAAGTCACGAGGGGGAGCGTAAATTGTCTTTCTTGGGTCAAGTGTGTGACGATGGTTGTTATAAACCTGTTTTGTTGTAGGATTTATGTTATGTTATCCATACATTTGTCACGCGATCTTCATCGTGAATTCTTCTTCTTTTTCTTCTTCCTCTTCGGGGTTCATCCTGAAAAGGACATTGAGACGCTGTGTCGTAGTTTACAGAAAGGGTGCGATATATCCTCCTTTCCACCCGACACATCCGATTTTAGCTGGATTTCTTTTTAAGAACCTATTTTGCCTTCCCATTGCGATCAATATCCCTTGGCCGGACTACACAAGTGACAGTGCAGTCTGTTTCCATGGCAGTCACTTGGAGGCAGAATAGCATCTTGGTCAGCTGTGGTTCGCTGATGACAGAAGCATTTTACTTTCTGTTTTAATATGTATTTTGAACAGGAGGTAGCTCTAACAATACTTATAATGTCACCATTTCTAATTGTATCTCTCCCGGTGACACTGATGACGACAACTTACTGTAGATACAGACCTTCTGACTCACGGAGAAATCCCTTTGAAACGTCACATTCGTCACAGGCTAACTAAATGACGAAACTTTAATGTGTCAACTATCAGTGCAACTATAATTTCATGTTCGGGAAACAAAGTTGGATATACGGTTGGTTTCAGGAAATGATTCTGTGAAATTATCACTCTCAACAGTGATTTGTTGTGCTTTGCTGTGTGTTGTTTTATTTCTCTCCTGTCGGGAGCATGGCTTGATTTATTAACCTAGCAATATGAGATCCGTCATTTAGTCGTGCGGTGGAATGTGACGGTTTCAAGAGGTTTTACCGGTGATCAGACCGATCTATCTAAAGTAGGCCTTGCTGGTGACCCTCATTACATAAAATTATTTCATCATAACCTTGATAGGCTCTTATACTTGGTAAGGCTAATTACATTAGTAGTTTATCAGTGGTTTCGAGAGAGAAGACTACGTTAGTTAGTATGGGATGGATTTTATTCAGACAATGTTAGTCAGGATATACTGACAAGACCCCTACCTCACTTCCACGCATCTCACTGGAAATATATATGTTTCATGACAGTCTGGCTAATTAAGTGGCGGTCGACGTAATCCCCGCAGTAGTGCGCAACGCGCAGATGAAGCCAAGCATAACACAGCTGCCAAGAGAACACCGGTCAACCTCCATCGGCACGCTCGGGATGTGAGGAAAGCTAATGCAACCCGCCACCTAACACACTTTCCATGTCGCACAAAAGAACGAAGTTACTCATTATGGGTCACAACATCAGGTATTGTTATTGTTGTCTGTTGTTTTTGTTGTTGTCTGTTGTTTTTGTTGTTGTCTGTTGTTTTTGTTGTTGTCTGTTGTTTTTGTTGTCTGTTGTTTTTGTCTAATGTTTTTGTTGTTGGCTGTTATTTTTATTGTTGTTGGCTGTTGTTTTAATTGTTGTCTGTTGTTTTTGTTGTTGTCTGTTGTTTTTGTTGTTGTCTGTTGTTTTTGTTGTTGTCTAATGTTTTTGTTGTTGGCTGTTGTTTTTGTTGTTGTCTTTTGTTTTTGTCTGTTGTTTTTGTTGTTGTCTGTTGTTTTTGTTGTTATCTGTTGTTTTTGTTGTTATCTGTTGTTTTTGTTGTTATCTGTTGTTTTTGTTGTTGTCTGTTGTTTTTGTTGTTGTCTGTTGTTTTAGTTGTTGTCTATTCTTCTTCATCCTTCGACTGAAAACCACGTTTTGTTAAGTTGTGCCGTAATTTGCATCGAAGCTGCGATATATATTCCTGTTGGTTCGAGACAGCCGTTTCAGCATATCTGTGTGAACGAGGTTTGCCTTCACTCTTCGATCCTTATTCTCTCGGCCAGGATGCAAAGATGCAACTAGTTTCAACTAACCGGCGAAATAAGGTATCAGCACCGAGTCGCTTAACACTGTTCTCTCGTTCAGCGTAGTCTAGCGGTTAGGTGACACGGCTCACAATCCGAAGGTGCTGGGTTCGATCTCCAATCACAGCACCTGTCGTTACCCCTGGAAAGCAAAATGTAGGAGGAAGCAGATCCTTATATACAATCCATGCCAAAGTCGGATGCACTGGGTTGACAGGCGCAAAATAAAAACATAGTGCAACGCACACCCCCTTGGGGAATGGGAAATAAGGGGAACGCAAAAAACACTAAAAATAAAAACTGCGTCTTCGCTGTTGCATCGTCCATGTTCGATTATCTAAGTA
The DNA here is from genome assembly GCA_036924085.1 of Ariolimax columbianus. NCBI lineage: Eukaryota > Metazoa > Mollusca > Gastropoda > Stylommatophora > Arionidae > Ariolimax > Ariolimax columbianus. The sequence continues at coordinate 36,436,085 of JAVGWX010000010.1, read as the reverse complement.
GTGGTCAGAGTTGACAAGTGGCGGGAGAAGCTTCCTGACTTCTAGTGCCGATGTGGAAACTGCTCCAGGAAAAATACCTGTTCAACTATGAAGAATCGGGATCAAGATACTGAGCGACCTATAGCTGACTGCTAGTGTCCTGGCCAGCGACCCATAGCTGACTACTAGCGTCAGGTCCAACGACCTATAGCTGACTGTTAGCGTCATGGCCAGCGACCTATTGCTGACTGTTAGTGTCATGGCCAGCGACCCATAGCTGACTGTTAGCGTCATGGCCAGCGACCTATTGCTGACTGTTAGTGTCATGGCCAGCGACCCATAGCTGACTGTTAGTGTCATGGCCAGCGACCCATAGCTGATTGCTAGCGTCAGGTCCAACGACCTATAGCTGACTGTTAGCGTCGTGGCCAGCGACCTATAGCTGACTGTTAGTGTCAGGTCCAACGACCCATAGCTGACTGCTAGCGTCACGTCCAACGACCTATAGCTGACTGCTAGCGTCATGGCCAGCGACCCATAGCTGACTGTTAGTGTCAGGTCCAACGATCTATAGCTGACTGCTAGCGTCACGTCCAGCGACCCATAGATGACTGCTAGCGCCAGGGCCAGCGACCCATATATAACTGCTAGCGTCAGGGCCAGCGACCCACATATGACTGCTAGCGTCAGGGCCAGCGAACCATAGATGACTGCTAGCGTCAGGGCCAGCGACCCACATATGACTGCTAGCGTCAGGGCCAGCGAACCAGAGCTGTCAATACCCTTCTACACCTCCACGCGGTCATCCTGGATAACAGGCTGCTGCAATGTAGACTGGCTAAGGATAAGGGCTCGAAGAGGGAAGCCAAACCCAGTACCCCAAAACAATGCCATGCTGATGTCGGATGTGTCGGACTGAAGGTGCGGTGCAACTATCGCAGTCAATCTGTAAACTCTGACACAACGCATCTGCTACTTTCGCATTGGGCATTCGCAAACAACATCAATCCCATTTTCTTTCCTCCCAGTTCTCCTAGAAAAACAGCCGATTCCTTACCAGGATTGTGAAACCACCTCCATATGACTAGAAGGCAAGTTTCCAAACAGCTCGACCATCTAGTTTCCCCAAAGATGACAGCATTGTTCTGAAGTGTGTAATAATTTAATGTTATTACCCGTGCCAGAGAAGACACTGGAAGGATCCTGTTCGAGAGATCACATTTGAGAAACAAACAAACGGGTTGTTGACTGGAGCACACTGGGCCTCCACTGTGAAGATACTTACTTTGAAAATAACATTTGATCAATGTGTGGAACAGTGAATGAGTTGACAGCAGCCACCGATTCATGGCTGGTCGCTTGCATCAGGGCCAGCGAGTCAGAGCGGACCGAGTCCCTGTTACACCTCCAAGCGGCTGCCCTAGAAACAGGCTGGTCTAGTGTGGTCTGGTTTAGAAAATTGGAATCGCAGTGGGAAGGCAAGTCTGGCACTCAAAAACATAGCTGAAGTCGGATGTGCCGGGTCGAACGGAGCAGATATCGCAGCCTCAATGTAAACTACTACACAACGTCACAATGTACTTCATGGCGAACACCGAACAAGAAAAAGAGAACGAGGACGAAGACTTGGAAGAGGAAGAAGAGGAAGAAGAAGAAGAAGAAGAGGAGGAAGAGGAGAAGGAGGAAGATGAGGAGGAAGAGAAAAAGGAAGACGAAGAAGAAGACGAGAAGGACGAGGACCAGTAAGACGAATAATAATAATAATAATTCACCACTACAAATTCACTTCGTAGAATACGAAAAAGCGTTTGACAGTTTGGACAGAGAACCACCAATGAAACTGCTCAGACACTATGTCGTGTCTGAAAATATCACAGACACTACACGAAGATCTTATGATCATGTGCAATGTAGGGTCGTACGTGAAGGTCAGCTGTCTGCTCTATTTGGAATCAAAACAAGAATGTGACATGAATGTCTCCTATTGTCTTTTCTCTTTTTGCAAGCTGCTAGGTTGGGTAGTAGACCCCTGTTACTTTATCTCTCTTCTATTATCACTGCAGTGTTTTAAAAAATGTATCTTCTCTCTTATCACTGCAGTGTTTACTCTATCTCTCTCTCTCTTCTCTCTATCACTGCAGTGTTTACTCTATCTCTCTTATCACTGCAGTATTTACTCTCTATCTCTCTTATCACTGCAGTATTTACTCTATTTCTCTTCTCTTTTATCACTGCAATGTTCCTTCCCATTATTGAGGGATATGAAGGGGGGGGGGGGGGGGTGGGAGGATTGGGTGGGGTACGGCTAGGGAATATAAGTCACTTGCGCAACAATCTCGGCGTGTGCTGTACCAGTTGTTTTTTAAAATGTTTTATCACGAGAGACAAACACTTACACTACTGTGAATGTGCAAGGCGTGTTCAAATGACACCGGACCAAACTGCCACAAGTGAACATACGTACGATGCTCATGATGACCTCACTTCTGGTGTAAACTGCACATACTAACCGTTAAGTTTGCAAAATATCATTATCATTATTATTCCATGGCGGGTGTGATACAGAATTCGGCCAGAGTTGATCAGCGAGCGGTGATTCGGTTGTCAATGGGGTTTTGCAACCTTGTCATGTACAATGAATTCCTACAGAATCACACCACTGCAAAAATGCAATGTTTTGACATGTAAGAACCGAATATAGTGGTGTCACTTTGCTTTGCAATTAGCGAAACCAAGAGCAAGAAGAAGAATCATATTTCCCAATAGAGGAGACTAGAGACTGGTCAGACAAAACAGACCGATCAGACTATGTTAGTCAGGCTTAGGTGGACTATACTGATCAGACTATGTTAGTCAGGCTTAGGTGGACTATACTGATCAGACTATGTTAGTCAGGCTTAGGTGGACTATACTGATCAGACTATGTTAGTCAGGCTTAGGTGGACTATACTGATCAGACTATGTTAGTCAGGCTTAGGTGGACTATACTGATCAGACTATGTTAGTCAGGCTTAGGTGGACTATACTGATCAGACTATGTTAGTCAGAGGCAGGTCAACTATACTGATATGACTATGTTAGTCAGGGTCTGGTGAAGCAGGCTAAGACCCCACCTCACGCCGAAGCAGTTCTTGAAAAAAATGATGTTTAATGCAGCCTAGTTAACGAGGTGGGGATTGACACCTTGATCCCCATAGTGGTGAGCTTACTGTGAGGCCTCGCATTGCGCTACAGTAATACGGACCCCGATCCACGATCTCATGTTAGGAGAACCACTGTAACCCGCCACAAAGAAAGTCGTCAAGAGTACCTAAGGAGGTCAGTCTTAATCTTAGTCGACCTGTAGTTCTGAAGGGGCGAATGCTCTTGTGCAGGTCCCAGCTCTGGCGTGAGCTGAATGTTGCAGTGAGGAGGATTTACTGTTAAGTAGCCTAGGCTCGAGCAGCTTATTACTCCGCTGCGTTGTGGCAAGTGCCTCGAAGGGTGGTTAACCGATGTGTGAGTTAATTGTAATAGACTCACACACTAGAGCAAGGTAGACTCGCAGCCTGTTATGCGCCATCTAAGCTGATCTTAACAAACCCCCTAGCCATGGTCAGTGTTATGCCATGTCACACAGTCCCCTCTAATGACACGCTTGCTGTGGGGCAGTGGTGCTATTCTTGTCATTGTCATTCACACAAACCCCTTCGGACCACCAGTGGCATTAACAATACCATTTTCCCCAATCGAGTGGTGGGGTGGGTAGGACGAAGACTGGTTGGGGTGAGAGGTAAGCGCGCCGAACTGGTTAGTGGCACGGCCCGCAACCCAAAATAGATTGTGTTCATATTCATCACACAACAAGGTCGTGCCCCTCGGGAAAGATCACCATTAAACACATTCGTGCTGAAGTCGGGTGCGCTGGATCGTTAAGGTACAAATCTCAGTACAACGTACTCAGCCTTGCGAAATGAGGCGATGGGGCAGGGAATAAAATAAATATTGTATAATACGTCATTTTCCTCCATAATTACTCACTAGGCACGCGCAACAAGTTGTGTAGAACGTGCAAAGAAAATCAAGAACGGCTACTACCATCATGGCCGGATGCCACACCCTTAAAATGGTACGCGACACATTACTATAGCCAAAAGGACTTGGTCTCTAGTGGAAAAGAACGTATGTCGACAAAATTTGGCTAATTTGCAGATTGATGAACGCGGTTTTAATTAAACGTAACGTGTGTTCATTTTGATAGCATTTGTTTTGTTGTTGTTGCTACTATGGATACAGCGACGAATAAACTCTTGTCCGTGGGTTCAATTTCTTAGTTGTATTCATATATGTCTGTTAGTTGTTTGGCTGATATTTTTGATCCAGGTGGAGCATAGGATTGATCTCTTTACACGAAGCCAGTATGACAGCGTTTGCTGCGCGTTTTCAGTTTATAGCAATGGTTTTAAGAGAGGCGATTACTACGTAGATATATAAATAGACAGACATACATACAGGTAAGAGGGCAGGCAGGTAGGTGGATAGGAGGTACGTGCGTGTGTGCGGGCAGGCAGGCAAGCGAAAGCGACCGGACGGAGACGGGCGGACCGACCGAGACGGACAGACAGACAGGCAGGCAGGCTGGCTGGCTGGCGCAGGCAGGTAGCTATACAGACAGACATAGAAAGACAGACGGGCCAGACAGACAGACAGACGGACCGGACGGACGGGCGGGCGGGCGGGGGGGGGGGGCGCGCGGACGGACGGACGGACGGACGGACGGACGGACGGACGGACGGACGGACGGACGGACGGACGGACGGACGGACGGACGGACGGACGGACGGACGGACAGACGGACAGACAGACAGACAGACAGACAGACAGACAGACAGACAGACAGACAGACAGACAGACAGACAGACAGACAGACAGACAGACAGACAGACAGACAGACAGACAGACAGACAGACAGACAGACAGACAGACAGACAGATAGATAGATAGATAGATAGATAGATAGATAGATAGATAGATAGATAGATAGATAGATAGATAGATAGATAGATAGAACGTAGTCCAAACCATGATAGCTTGTTTAGAACATTAAATGATCCCAGAGACAGAAATGTTAGAAAGAAATTTGGTTTCAATCAGTCTGATGTGGTTGGAACGCTCGCATATCATAGTTTGGAGATCAGGTTCATGACCCAATCGCAGTACGCTCTAGTTTATCCCGCTGTAATTGAGTACCTGAATTGTAGTTAAATCAGGAGGAAGGAAATTGGAGGCAATCCACTTAACCAAAAATGAAACTTTCAAAAATGAATTCACAAAGAAACATCTCACAATCAGGGTTTCCATACCCATTAGGGGCACGGGGTTGGATCTCTGGACATGATTCAATAACTGTAACACGAGAAACAGATATCTCTACCTTCATTCGGCGCAACAGGTGATCCTTTTCCACACGAAAACCGGGCAGAACAGCTTAAATAGCCCCTTACACAGATTACAACTGTCCGCATCACTTATGTGTACGTGCGAACAAGCAGCACAGACAGACGAACATATTCTACAAGACCGCTTAGGGAAATGCGCACTGAACACCACCAGTCCACGGAGACAAACCTTCACACAAAGCTGTTCGATAGCCTTTATCCAGAGAACTGGTCTTCGCGTGCAGACGTAATTAAAACAATGCGGAACGGAAAGATGCAGGACAATAGTTGCTACCAGCCTTTATATTTTTTGATTCCACGTTGGTCTATAAATAAATATGACACAATTCTTACGATTTTCTGTCAATTCTTTTATCTTTATCTGTTCATCTTTTTCTTCTTTTTGCTTGTGTCCAGCTTGTGCTTTTCAGAGTCGAGTTATGAAGTGGTTTTTTGAAGGCTTTAGTATGTGCATCGCACACGGGGAACTTTACTGCTTCTATTATTTCTGCTGTCCTTCTTTTGCGTTGTAGGGTCATGGCGTTATATTCACTGTATCTGTATAGCATTGTCTTCTGAGATATACTATCTGGTGTCTGACGTGCCACGCGGCTGAACCGTTTGGTTTGCTGTCTCTTGATGAAGTCTAGCGCTGGTGTTGGGCCTACTTGTCTCATACTTAGTTTCTGATTCTAATCATTCTGGTTTCTCCAGGAATTCAACACTGGCATTTTATTTCTGTTGTTAAGTTGCATGTTGTTAATATCCAATTCTGACACTGGTAGTACTATGTGGATATGTTATTGTGTTGTATAAAGAGTTCTTTTTGTATCCATTTTCAAGTATTTACATTGCAATATCGGGAACATTTGCCCAATGATTTGACTTACTTTAGTATATCTGTTTTGGGATTTAGGTGTCGCCTTTTCTATCTGCTAAGATTATGTTACCCAAGTACATGAAATCCTACACCTATTTTACTTGCTGGTTTTGTATGAATAGATTTTTTTCTATTTCTGTTCTTGCAATTGGCATAACTTCGGTCTTCTCTATTTTGATTTTCAAACTGTAATCCGGGATCAAGATGCTGAGCAGCGCATGAGCTGCAGTGGTCAGCGACCCATAGCTTACTGCTAGCGTCAGGGCCAGCGAACCAGAGCTGCTAAAACCCTTCTACACCTCCACGCGGTGATCCTGGATAACAGGCTGCAGCCAGGCAGACTGGCTAAAGAGACGAGATCGAAGAGGGAATGCTAACCTGGTACTGAAAAAATGCTTGCTGAAGTAGGATGTGTTGGACCGAAAAGTGCAAATATCGCAGTCAAGCTGTAAACTACGACACAACGCATTCCGTTCTCTGGACTATATTCTGCTACTTAAGCCCTTTCAGGGTTTGGTAGCGGGAGATTGAGAACGAACGCAGAAGAAGAAGAAGAAGAAGAAACTGTAATCCGTACAGGCCTCATTAATATTGTTGATATGTTCCTGTTTTTCTGAGGCTCCAATTAGTGCTTGGTCTTCAGTAAAGAGAAGTTCATTTAAGTGTTCATTGAATTTGTTTCCCTCACTAATGTCGACTTTTTAATTATAATTTTTGTTAATGTATTTCGTCTATATATGTGACAAACAGTTAACACAATAGTACACAGCCTTGCCGTACATCAGATTTTATATGACATTTTTCTGAATATCCTGCGTTTGTTCTTACTGTGCACTGGTTATTTATATAAAGGCTTTTACATTAAGTCGATTAAATGTTGATTTATGCCATAACATGCTATCCAAAGTTAATGTAAAATCAAGTTATTGCCATCTTTTGACGTCATCATGTCCTTGTCATAACTTCTTTATACTGGTTTAGAAGACACTGCAGTCTGTATATACCCATTTTCTTTATATTCACTTGATTTAAAAAATAAAAAAAATGCGCATCCAATCTATTCTTGAATGCATTAATTGACCCAACCTCCACTATTTCCCATGGCAATGCATTCCAAGCTTTCACCACTCTCTGACTAGAAAAATATTTTCTGCCATCTAACCTGAACTTTTCTTTAATTAATTTGTGGCTGTGCCCTCTTGTCCTTGTAGGCGACAGTATTTTGATTTAAAAAAACGACCTTATAGTCTAATTTATCCTTTCCGTTGATTATCTTATAAACCAGTATCACTTCAAATTCTTCTCTTTTCTAGACACCGTAGGCCGGCTTTTCTCTTTCCTCATAATTATACTTCTGCAATCCCACTGTCAGCTCTGTCACTCTGCTTTGTCTTTCTTCTATTCAATTAAAGCATTATGTTACCACTACAGGACCTCAATTTCGAATGTAAAACCAAGTTATTGACATTTTTGACGTTATCGGCTTCTTCTTTTTGTCTTTCTTCACTCCAGTTTAAGCATAAGATCACAACAGCAGTTAGCCTGGTTTAGAAAGCCTGCGCGAAAGCATTCTGTAATCTTTTGCTGCAGTGGTGGTTTCTGTACCAATTTGTTGTACGAGATGAGGTTTCTAGCCCCCGTGCATAACTCCCTTTAGTCGACGTTAACAACACGCATAAAGATGAAGTGAACCCCTCCCCCCCCCTCCCCCAGTAATCGACCCCGGGCAGTGGCGTAACTAAGGAGGTGCGGATGTTATGACTCGCAATGGGTGATAGCATCAGAAGGGATGACACCAAAATGACCTGTCTGCAAAACTTTATGTGCAGTGTTTCACCAGAAATTTATTACTTTTTCAAAAATCAGTTTTTATTCAGTCCATGATTTAGATGTGAAGTGATTCACACAAATTTACAGCTTTGAAGGTCAGGAAACGTAAGGTCAGATTGTCAAGATTTACGAGCAGCAGTAATGCAAAAAACATGGCCATGTAGGGTCTTGTATGGGAAGGGGTCCATCGGGTGCAAGGGGGGGGGGGGGCACTATGAATTACTGCACTTGGTGACACAAGTACTAGTGACGCCACTGGACTCGGTATTCACGGCAGAAGTTTGAATTCATTCTATAATTTAATGCGCATATTGATGATTTGTTCAATCGTCTGGCAATGGAGTATGGGGTATGGGGTATGGGGTATGGGGTATGGGGTATATATTGGGCAATGCATTGGTGGCATGATGTCCTACTTCAAGGGTTAAGTACCCCTGTCCTAAGTTTTGATTACCAGAGTTTATGGCTGCTATGGGAATACCTTTATCGTATAGGGTAGAAGACTCTCCAGAACCTGGGTTAGTGAAACTATTCACCCACACAAGTGAAAAGCAAGCGGAGTTAGATTAGCCTTCTTGGTATTAAAGAAAGTCCTAAAAACAATTGCCGATAAATAATCCATAAATAAAAAATGTGATTAACTCTTTTTTTTCCGAGGCTATAAAGAAAATCTGGTAGCCATGGTAACACAAACAAACATGCATCAGCTTTGCGCAACACAATTGCAAAAACAACATATCTTACGACCAAAAGGCATTCATCAGATACCAAAGATAAAACAATGAAACTATCTAACCAATCACAACGATACAAATGGTAAGATAATGAGGATTTGAGTACGTGTTTGGACACTAGGGAGACTTTACGTCAATGAAGAAAACGAAAATATAAAATATACTTCTTAATAATGTAGTAATTAGTATATAAACACTAACTACAATTGTTTGTCATTGCTTGACTCAGATGGGAAGATGTACAGGGCTGAGAAATATGAGTAGCTTACCCAGATAGTCCCTGTATAGTTTGAAGGATAGGATTTGTTATTAACCCGAGAGGAAAAACTTTAACAAAAATAGGTCTTCGAACCAGTATCATTCTGACAAGGGGTAATCCTAACTGATCGGCCATCCACCCCTCGTATATAGACAAGACCAACAGACTGTTAGATGACGGAAACAAAGTGTTTTTTAAAGCATCAATACTTAAAAAGCAATCTGAAATATTCGAATACTTTGGGGGAAAATAGTTGGATGTGAACATCCATTTTTCATTTAACTTGTCGCTGGAGGAGACACATTGCGAGATTGAAGATCAGTAAGCATTAAGTAATGGTATCGATGTATGTGTTTGGGATTGGCAACTGCATTATGTAAACAGTATTGCCATTACAATCAGTCACTGCAAAAGTATCGATACATGCTTACTGTAAAGGGAACAATGCAGTTAAAACATACATCACTTTAGAGCGACAATGTGAATGTTTGTAAATATTTGAAGACAAGGTGAATGATTGTAAATGCTTGGAGACAAGGTGAATGATTGTAAATGCTTGGAGACAGACTACTTTTAATAGGGGCAAACTACAGTTGTTGTTTCTGTTTTACATTAGAGCGATAACGGAAATGATTATAAGTGTTTGGAGACAAGATGAATGATTGTAAATGCTTGGAGACAAGGTAAATGTTTGTAAATGTTTGGAGACAAGATGAATGATTGTAAATGCTTGGAGACAAGGTGAATGTTTGTAAATGTTTGGAGACAAGGTGAATGTTTGTAAATGTTTGGAGACAAGGTGAATGTCTGTAACTGTTTGGAGACAAGGTGAATGTTTGTAAATGTTTGGAGACAGACTTTCTTTGAAAGTGGCAAGCTGCAGTGGTTGTTTCTGCTTCACATTGTAGCGACAATGTAAATGATTGTAAATGTTTGGAGACAAGATGAATGATTGTAAATGTTTGGACACAGACATTCCTTAATACGGGCAATCTGTAGTGGTTCTTTCTGCTTCCCATTGTAGCATTATAGGTGAATGACAATTAAACACCTATATACAACACACAACATTAAACACATATATACAACACACACAATTAAGCACCTATATACGACACACACATCTGAACACTTTCCCTGAAATTCTCTACTCATCAAATGCATTTCACTTAGGTTTTGACTATCACAATAGTTATCCACATTTTCTTCAATTATTTAAAAATATGGCATTAAAAAAACACACATATGTATTGTATGCCTGTTCTTAAACACAACTAGAACATGCATGTCGTTCACAGAGTCGCGCATATGCACGATACTTTTCACATTTATCCTCGGCGATTGTTACTATTTTAGGAAGTGTTACTAACAAAGTATCGGAATGAGTCGTGTTACGCAGTAGCGATGGAGTATCAATAAATAATTGCAAGTATGTAGATGATACAGCTCTGCTAGGTGACCGATACATAACATGGATATTTAAATGAATAATAACAATCAAGCATATCGATTTGGACTCGAAACGTACTCTACAGTTAATATTGGATGACCAAACACTGAAACAAAGTCAGAGTTCCTTCTGGCTTGGGAATATAGCAGCGGAGGAAAGAAGACCTGAAATTGGAACAGAGAAGACCTGAGATTGGAACAAAGAAGACCTAAGATTGGAACAGAGAAGACCTGAGATTGGAACAGAAGACCTGAGATTGGAACAGAGAAGACCTGAGATTGGAACAGAGAAGACCTGAGATTGGAACAGAAGACCTGAGATTGGAACAGAGAAGACCTAAGATTGGAACAGAGAAGACCTAAGATTGGAACAGAGAAGACCTGAGATTGGAACAAAGAAGACCTAAGATTGGAACAAAGAAGACCTAAGATTGGAACAAAGAAGACCTAAGATTGGAACAGAGAAGACCTAAGATTGGAACAGAGAAGACCTGAGATTGGAACAGAGAAGACCTGAGATTGGAACAGAGAAGACCTGAGATTGGAACAAAGAAGACCTAAGATTGGAACAAAGAAGACCTAAGATTGGAACAGAGGAGACCTGAGATTGGAACAGAGAAGACCTAAGATTGGAACAGAAGACCTGAGATTGGAACAGAAGACCTAAGATTGGAACAGAGAAGACCTGAGATTGGAACAGAGAAGACCTAAGATTGGAACAGAAGACCTGAGATTGGAACAGAAGACCTGAGATTGGAACAGAAGACCTGAGATTGGAACAGAAGACCTGAGATTGGAACAGAAGACCTGAGATTGGAACAGAAGACCTGAGATTGGAACAGAAGACCTGAGATTGGAACAGAGAAGTGAAATGAGAGGCACATACCTAGTTTCCCTAACACGACTTAGTCGTATATTGATATCCACCAGCATGACTAAATTATATATTGACATCCACAAACACGAATAAGTCATATGTTGAAATCCACCAACATGACTCAGTCATATCTTGACATCCAACAACACGAATAAGTCATATATTGATATCCACCACCATGACTCAGTCATACATTGACAAACAAATAAACAATTTACTCACACATCGAAAATGAGAATGATCAGATGGTATGTGCATTTATATTTTCAGCACTGCGTAGAAACAGGAAAATAACAAACATTTGAAGAAGAATTGATGCAATTGAAATGTGGATATATAGAATTGTATATTTTGCAAGGAAAGAAAATAAAACACACGAGGAAGTCTTGAAGAAATAAGGAGAATTGATGCAGGAAAGTGATGGCTCAGATAATTCGGTCATCTCATAACACCAAGCTGAAAACAATACTAAAAAGAAAGATGGAGGGCACACGTGTCCGAGGAAAACAACATTATAAGTTCGAGAATAACACGAAAAGATGGACCGTGACAGATTATATCATCAAGGGACGAGAGAGATCACGTTGGAGATCCATTGTAGCCGACTTGAATGTGGAGATGACACGTGAACTAAACTATTTTCGGGAATTTTGCTAATTATATATATATATATATATATATATATATATATATATATATATATATATATATATATATATATATGTGTATATATATATATATATATATATATATATATATATATATATGAATGTAATTCCATTTAGAACATGCGCCAAATACTGCTCTGTTTTCTAGCACAAAGGGTGGGCCAAAGCATTTCTGTGCTTCCTTGTCACATGCCTTTAAATTTTCAGTCTGGCAATCACATAAACAACCCTGTTAATTTGCCTGTCATAATGTAAATAGCCGAAAGCAGTGGGCCCTTTTATTTCCCCCGCCACCCTATCTGGTGTTAATATAGAGAAGAAGGCTAAAAAAAAAAAAGTTCAATACTTACTTGATAAAGTTGTTCGTTCAGTCCCACGCCTCTTGTTTCAAGGTCCCTGGTGTGAGTCCAGTCTCTGGTGAAAGGAGAACGGCATGAAACAATGGCAAGACGGCAGTGAGAACATACAACGTGCTATAACCACGCCAGCAAAAATGGTGGGGAATCAATAAAGCGATCGGGCAGTATTCGAGAGTAACGGTTCCTAAACTGGTGCTTATGTTTGAACTTCCTCAAAGAGTGTCTCAACACTTCAAACTTTTGTATATATATCTTTCACTTCTTCTTTCTCCTCGTCCTTCTTTTTCCTGTTTCTTCTTCTCCGTTGTGTTTTCTTCTTCATCTTCTTCTTTCGCTTCTTCTTCTTGTTTATTATTATTGTTATTATTATTCTCATGGGAATTCTCTGTTATAATAGCTGGAACACATCTATTCTTCAAACTACATCTTTTTCTGGATCTACTGCTTTTCGTTTTCTTTTTTTCTTCTTCTTTTCTTCTTCCCCTCCACCTTAACACCTGCATCCCTACACTGGCCAATACGTCCAGATATAACCTATGAACGAGGTGAGCGTGTTTTCTCCAGTAGAATTCAGAAAGACAAACCTTTAAATAAACCTAAAATAATGCCATTGTGATATGCAGGCGCATGCACTTTGAGTACAATTTGTTACGCAAAACCATATATATGTGTATGCCAATTGCTCAAGCCAAAATATCAGCTGAATGGCACTTTAAGAAATCTTGTGAACTGATATATCGGCTCTACGTAATGAATCAGTTAAATGGTTGATCACGTAGCCAGACTATCTCCAAACGTGCCTGGTGCACGCCTATACCAACTTATACCAGCATTTCAAAGCCACCGCAATGTAAATCAATCCATGCAAACGGTCAATAGAGCAGTAGTTTTCAATAATCTCATCTCTAATATCTGAATGCTGCTTTCAACATAAGGTTGAAGGAGTTTGTAATAAATGCCAAGGAACCTCACTGGAAGGGGGTCAAAGTAAAACATCACAAGAATGTTGGCGTCCTAGATGTCCCCCCATACCTAACCAGCTTTGCCCATGTAGGAAAGTTAGAGCAGAATATAAAACGCTTTTTTTAAACACCAACCGTAGGAATGTACCACAGAGTGTCCAGTTTATATCACAATTCACCTCACCTAATGTAGTCAACACACACAGTGTAATATCAAATTTTCACCTCACTTCCCAAAAAAAAAAAAACCTTTTCAAATTTGTAATCATTATTACTTTTATTTACAAATTTGAAAATTATTATGAGTAACAAATAATTTAAAAAAATAAAGACAGTATAGAAACACATTGAAAAATATCAACAAGCAGCTGGATGGAACAAAAAAGAAGATTGCAGTTCTCTAAATATAAAAATAGCTGAGACTCTGCAGTCTCTGATATGGGACAATCTTTACCTTTTTGTAGTCTGTGAAGAAGACCATTTTGTGGTTACGTAGGTCGGTATTTTTGTTAGTTATTCGCAATGAGACTATTGTTAGCCACATCCTACCACATGCTTTCAGTGTTACAGAGGACGTATTCTCGTCCATATTAAATGATAATTCTAAGATTAGAAAAGATTACGAACTTGCAACTCATGGAGAACAGACGGGATATCAGTCCAACAAGAAGAAGAGATATTCAGAAGGTGTACAGACCCAATCCAATGTGCCTGAGTGTACCTGAGTGTACCTGAGTGTACCTGAGAGTACCTGAGTGTACCTGAGAGTACCTGAGTGTATCTGAGAGTACCTGAGTGTACCTGAGTGTACCTGAGTGTACCTGAGTGTACCTGAGAGTACCTGAGTGTACCTGAGTGTACCTGAGAGTACCTGAGTGTACCTGAGAGTACCTGAGTGTACCTGAGTGTACCTGAGAGTACCTGAGAGTACCTGAGTGTACCTGAGAGTACCTGAGTGTACCTGAGTGTACCTGAGTGTACCTGAGTGTACCTGAGAGTACCTGAGTGTACCTGAGAGTACCTGAGTGTACCTGAGTGTACCTGAGAGTACCTGAGTATACCTGAGTGTACCCGAGTGTACCTTGTACCTGAGTGTACCTGAGTGTACCTGAGTGTACCTGAGTGTACCTGAGAGTATCTTAGATTGGAAGGGGAAGTCAGATGACCAACTTTGGGGCATAACATAAAACAAAAATAAAGTGAAGAAAAGATCCTATAGATGGCATACCACAAGTGCAGTTTAAGCAAATCGTACTAAGATGATGATAATGAAGAAGAAGAAGAAGAAGAAGAAGAAGAGGAAGAAAAAGAAGAATACGATGACAACATTAACAGTCTTTAATGAATTCATTCAAATAGAAGCATATCTATACGAAGAAATAGATCGAAGCTGCAGCAATAATAAAGGTTAAAGGAAGATAAAAACACAAAAATATAGAGCCTTAGAGACAGTATAACTGGCATGTCGGGTCTCACACTTTCTTGGCACACCCTGTTATGGCGACGAACTTAAACCGCTCACTTTACATCACCAATTGTTTTTCGTTGATGTGTTTGTTAGTTGTTTTAGTGGTTTTTGTGAACGATGAAGGCCTTGTGGCCGTAACGTAAGTATCGTTTTCGTTTTTGTCCTGGTGCGGTCACTAAGCCATTACTTATATCCGCTCGTATGTTTGTTTAACATCTCTAGAAACAGAACCCCATATCTCCATATAGGATAAATGATCAAGATGCAGTGAATGAGCTGCAGCGGTCAGCGACCCATATTTAACTAGTAGGGGGAGCAAGACTAACGTCTTGTCAGGCAAAATATACTGATCAGACATGTTAGTCAGGGTCAGGCAAAATATACTGATCAGACATGTTAGTCAGGGTCCGGCAAAATATACTGACTAAGGTCTTCACCTTGGCGTCCTCGTAACCCTTCTTAGAAACCGGCTGTTTTTGTGGCAGCTTGGCTAACGAGGTGAGAGATTGACATTTCTCCGTAGTAATGAGCGACACACAGATGAAGCCAAGCATTGCATAACCGCATGGAGGATCCCGGTCCACCTTCATAAGTACGCTCGGGATGTGAGAAAAGCTTCTGCGACCCGCCACTTAACGTCCTTTTCAGGGCGTACAAAATAGTAAACCAACTCATTGTGGGCATTTGAAACAACAACTAACTACTAGCGCCAGGGCACTACAGCTGACAACTCTACACCTCCACGCGGTGATCCTGGATAACATGCTGCCAAAGAGCAGACTGGCTAATGAGAAGGGATAGAAGATGGAAGTCTAACCCAGAACCCAAAAAATTGCCAAGCTGAAGTCGGATGAAACACATCGAAACGTTCAAATGTCGCAGCCAAGCTGTAAACTACAACACAACGCATTCAGTTCTCCGGACAACATCTTGTTACTTGCAAAGCCCTTTTCAGGGCTCGGTAGCAGAAGATTGAGAATGAAGAAGAAACCATTATAACAAAATAGCTACATAAATAATGCATGTTTTTATGAGGATCAATAGAAAATGTATGTTACACGAACATAACCACTTTTAATTTGAGCGGCCCTTACATTGCTGATGTTTAAGAATCACTGTTCTTGAAAGTCCAAGCACGTTTGGCTAAAGCAGCGGCTCTCGGAAGTGAGCGATATTTTTATCCTTGCGGTGAATGGAGGTCAAGGAAGAAGAGGAAACCGATGAAAAATAAGCACAAGTTGGACTGATATTTTCGGGACTAGTGAATAGTGTTGTGTGGAAGGGGTGGAGTTGAAGAAGTGTTGGCAGATGGGGTGTAGACGAAGATGATTGATAGAGTCAATTGTAAGATTTGTTTTGTTCATGGACAAAATGTGTTCGTTTTCTTTTGTCCAGACAGGAAGAAATAAATATGGCAATATGAACATTTTGTTTATTTATTGAAATTTGAAATCACACGACTTTAGAGGGCGCACGACATAGGGTGGGGTGAAAGGCAAAAGGTGGGGCGCAAAACATAGGATGGGGCGCAAGTCATAGGGTGGGGCGCAATGCATATGGTGAGGCGCAAGGCATATGGTGGGGCGGGTGTTAAATTAGTACTGGATTAGAAAGCGGTGGTGAGGGATATTCCGTTCTTGTGTATGAAATTATGTTTTTGAGGAATTAAGGTTCAAATGGACAGAAGGAGAGTTGATGGTTCAATTCCAATACATGTCTAGTTCTATTACGGAGTTTCTTCCCAGGTGTATGCCATGTCCTGGTATATTGAGTGTGAAAAGTAATTAGGGTCAGGTGAAACATACTGGAAAAAGTGGAAGTGAAGAGTAATCAGGGTCAGGTGAAACATACCTATCAAGGTTGGAGTAATCGGACCATGTGATACCTACTGATCAAGGTGGCAACGAAGTGAAATCAGCGTCGGAGGTTAAACATTCTGATAAAGGTTTGCAGGGAAGAATAATCAAGGGCAGGTGACACATACTGATCAAGGTGGGAGCGAAGAGTGATCAAGGTCAGGTCAGGTCAAACATACTGATCAAGGTGGGAGCGAAGAGTAATCAAGGTCAGGTCAAACATACTGATCAAGGGGGGAGCCAAGAGTAATCAAGGTCAGGTCAAACATACTGATCAAGGGGGGAGCGAAGAGTAATCAAGGTCAGGTCAGGTCAAACATACTTATCAATGTGGGAGCGAAGAGTAATCAAGGTCAGGTCAGGTCAAACATACTGATCAAGGGGGAAGCGAAGAGTAATCAAGGTCAGGCCCAAATATGCTGATGAAGGCAAGAGCCTACCTGATATCCCCGCACGTGTTCCAGTAAACGGGCTGTGTCACAGCAGTTTAACCAACGGGATGGAGATCGACCCTGTCATCTCCATTGCTGTGAACCTACTAAGGAGCATCGCATTTCATAACAGCCAGCAGGACCCCAGTTCATCTTCTCAAGCACATCTGGTGATATAGGAACAGCCACTGTAACCCGCTACATACGAGACTTCGTCAAGCGTTAACCCGGCTCGAGTATCTTTAAACAGCAACGTGCAGAAGCCACCGCGAAAAAAACAAAAACACTCTACAATACTTTGATACAAACTTCCAGTGAGGAAGATAGCTGCAGTGGTAGCAATGCTAAATACGAACGATTGGAAGACAAGAAGATTGCAGAACACCAGATGACCCAGTTTTAACAAACCAAATATCCCTCAAGAGACAAAAACCGCTCACCCGTTCCAAATTTAGCCAGAAAGGAGTCGAGTTTTGTCGTTAGATCAGGGTCACTTCCGATTTTTCCCCTGACACCCAGTGAGAACAAAAGCACCCTGGGCATCTTTCCTTTGTCTGTGCTGGAAGTCACGAGAAGAAGACGGCCCAGATGTGATGTCAGACCTTACGAAGACGCTGAGTGTTTCTGCGCACTCCACGGCTTTAAGACTTAATTCCCGGAAGGCCAAAACGGCAATTAACTGTGCTAGTTTTTTAAAGTTCTGGGAGGGAGGAAGAAAAAAACTGAAGAAAAAACATTAGACAATATTTTAGGGCGTACAAAGAAACATGGGCATAATAGAAAAATGGTAAATGGACAAATGGGAGAAATGTCTCTACGTGTGAACGGAATTTCGAAGGCGAGAAACACAGAATAGTATCTCTGAGTGTCCGTCCAATAAAGAAAGAGAAAACGTTGGAGATTCATTTAAGGTTTTAATGTTCTTAAAGTACGAGGATCGAGCGAGAAAATTGCTAAAAAAAACATGAGACAAAAGGATTTCAGAACGCGTAAAGTGACTTGGGCACTCTCAGAAAAAAGACTTAATGGTCATGAGTGAGTCAGAGATGTAAGTGTGAAAGGACCATCAGGAAATGGACAAATACAGAGTATCCTGCTGCCTTATGTACAAGTCATACAAGATAGTGCTGTAGATCCTTCATTAATTCTTGATGCCATTTGGTACTACAGCAAATTTGTAAATATGTTACACATACCTATTTACATTAACAACTAAATGAGATTCGACCTTGAAAATTAATTATTTTTGCACTTAAATTGTTCTGTATTGTTCAAATTTATTGCCACCAAAAATAATAGACGTATTTTATGGGTTCATGAGTACGCCATAACCTGCAGCATATACATTTTCGGTCTGCTGTCTCAGCCACATTTGCACTTCATATTCAACCTCTTTGTCATTCGCGAAACATCTCATGCATTATGCTGAAAGCTAAACCATGCAAACTCACTTTTGCAGTTGCTACAATGTCCATCGTTGCTCGTTTGTCATCTTCACTAGCCGCTGCACGTATGGTTCTGTTGCAATCTGAACGAGACTACCGGGTCAGGCTTCCTCAGCATTTTTAAAGAAAATGTTTAGAATCAGTTAACACCACTTTACGGGACAAACACTTCTCACCGTAAACAGAAAACGTTTCCTTTGCAGAAAGTCCTTTTGTAAAAGAAAGAAAAACAACAACGGTACACCAGCATTTCTTCGATTATACACTTTGTTAGCAGCAGACGCCATTTTGTATCTCAGCTGCGCACCTGCATGCAAAACCTACCCGGATGTTGCTGCTATCCAATGACACGTTTCAAAACTACCAACTACATTTTCCAGTTATTCCATATCAGTATTGGACCTACTTTCTAACCTACCCTCATATGTTGACTGATTTTAGCTTAACACGACATTTTAAGTTCTCTCCAGTGTATCTGGGACTCCTTACTGGGAAGGAAAGAAAAGAACGACTGCACTTCCATGCGTGTAGTAAAAAGCAGATATAGAGAGTTGTACATGGGGCTAGCAACATTATCGTGTAAAACAAATTTCTGTAGAAACAACATCTGCAAAAGTACGCAAAGAACTGACGCAGAATCTACATATAAGCATAGGAGACCAGTTAAACTGGTGTTTCTATACTCCGACTGAAGTGACAGAAGGACAAGAAGAAGAAGAAGAAATAGTTTAGAGTAATATAATGGTGTGTTTCCCATTATCACGGTGTGGCATCCGGTCTGAGAATATATAATTATGCAGTATGTCCTTAGCATATCGTCGCTAACGTCCCAGTCAGTCGATCTCTAATACTTGATCTCTTATCAAATCTCCAGCCTGCTCGTGAGTTACACCCACGCATTCCTTAGTATCTTGATTTCATCATCTACTTGGTCTACCTCTGCTTGTCTTGTCCGGCCCCATACCTTCCATTACCGTTCTCTCAAGACCGCTGTGTCTTTTGATGTGACCAAAGTATTTTCATTTTCTGTTCATAATGAAATTTATGAAACAGTTCTCTACGCCCAACTCTTGTCGAGTGTCTGCAATCTTCTATTTTTTTTTGGGTCCATAGTATTCTAAGGGCTGTTCTATAACATTTTGACTCGAAGGATTCGATATTGTCTTTCTAGAGGTTTGGGTAACTGCCCATGCTTCGCAGCCATATGCTGCCATGGGGGAAAAAAAAAGGGTTCTCAAACTTTTCACTTGTGTTGTTTTGCTAAAATTCTGCAAACATTTATTTATGTTGTGTGGCCTCTGCATTGCCATTGTTAATCTATTGATTTGCTTTTGAACAGTTACCATTGTTGTCAATTCTGGCGCCCAGATGTTCGAAGTTCGTGATCTGTTTTATTTTTATATCCCAGAATTTGAATTTATGTTGACTTCTTGTTTTGTCGGTGGTCATTATCTTTGTTTTGTTTATGTTTAGAGAGAGATTTTATGTTCTCTGCATCTGTTTACGGCTACAATTAGCTGCTCTAACACCCCCCCCCCCCCCACACCCACCCTGCTTGATAGTATCACAGCATCGCCTGCTTGTCACAACTCTGGAATCTTGTATCCACCGATGTAACTCTAGAAAAGGGCTGAATTAGTTGGTGGTAAGTAGTGGCTGATTCCATGTTAAAGTCTCATGAGCCAAGCACTATCTTGTCCTTCGTCAATGTTAGCTCATGTGTAATTATTTACACAAAGCAAATACACAGACACGGGCCTTTGTTGGTTGAATAAACAAACAAAAAAACATGGTCTTAAAGTCTGCCGACTCAATGAGAGAAGCAAGATGACAGCATGGCGCTTTATAATTCAGTTGAAGGATACGCTAAGTAGACAGGAGATAAGTGTGCTAGGGCTCGCCAAGTTTATGAGGCAATCAGATGTGGTTATTTGAGGGATAATGTGTATGGAGGGGAGAGAAGTCTGAGAAAAAACGTCAAGTTTATGAAGGAAACAAATGTTGTTATTTGGTGGATACATTGTGTGGTCAGGATAGAAGTCTGAGAGAGAACGACAAGTTTATGAGGCCAACAGATGTGGTTATTTGATAGATACAGTGTGTGGTCAGAATAGAAGTCTGAGATAGAACGTCAAGTTTTTGAGACCAACAAATGTGGTTATTTGATAGATACATTGTGTGGTCAGGATAGAAGTCTGAGAGAGAACGCCAAGTTTATGAGGCAATCAGATGTGGTTATTTGATGGATACATTGTGTGGTCAGGATAGAAGTCTGAGAGAGAACGCCAAGTTTATGAGGCAATCAGATGTGGTTATTTGATAGATACATTGTGTGGTCAGGATAAAAGTCTGAGAGAGAACGCCAAGTTTATGAGGCAATCAGATGTGGTCATTATGCGTGCAACTGCAAAGAAGACATCCGTTACACATCTATAGCTTAGCAGACCTGAAAGTGCAAGTCTCTTAGCGGCGAATCCATCTAATTCATTGTGAGAGACAAGAGCTCTAACAGCTGGGCCACTTTAACGCTCAGTTAAGAAGATGATGATTCGCCGTTTCGTTCAAACTAAAGCATAGTGTCACCACTACATCTGACTCCTTTACAGAGCGCCCAAATCTGAGAATAGTATGGCGGGTTTAATAGTAATGATTTCATATCATGAGGTTGCTAGCCTTACGAACAATCCTCTATAACTGACCTTTATGACATGCTATGAAGGTTACAGGTGTCCTATCCGTGTCGTAATTTACAGCCATGAAGCAATATTTGCGCCAAGGGCCCGACTAATCCGATTCCAGCTGATGTTTTTGGGTACACGGTTTGCCTTCCCACTACTATCCCTATTTTCTTAGCCAGACTGCCTTGTGCGGCCTGTTACCAAGTCTGACGAATAGGGACGGAATATGACCTTGGTCAGCTCTGGTTCCCCGAACCTGATGCAAGCAGCCAGCTATAAGTCGCTCGTTGCTGTCAGCTCATTCATTGTGCTGCAACGTTGACCCCCTATTCTCGTCAAACCTGTAATAGGTTCACTCAGTGTAAATGAGTTTTTCTCTAATGTGAAGGATAGACACCAGCTACAGCTTGCCAGCTTTACAGGAATCCAGCTTCTATGTATTTCAAATATTCACCTTTTCACTCCAACTCCTTCTCCTCCTTCTTCTCCTTCTTCTTCTTCTTCTTATTCTCCTTCTACTCCTTCTTCTCTTTCTTCTCCTTCTCCTTCTTCTCCTCCTCCTCCTCCTCCTGCTCCTCCTTCTTCTTCTTCTTTTTCTCCTTCCTCTCCTTCTCCTCCTCCTCCTGCTCCTCCTTCTTCTTTTTCTTCTTCTTCTTCTCCTTCTCCTCCCCTTCTCCTCCTCATCCTTCTCCTCCTCATCCTTGTCCTTCTTCTTCTTCTTTTTCTTCTTCTTCTTCTTCGTTCTCAAACTCCCATTACCAAGCCCTAAAAATTACTTTGCCAGTAGCAGGATGTTGTCCGGTGAACGGAATGCGCTGTGTCGTATTTTACAGCTTGGATGTGATATTTACACCTTTCCGTTCGGCACATCCAATGTCAGCAAGTATTTTTGGGTACCAGGTTAGTCTTCCCTCTTAGATTCCTTCTCCTTAGCCAGTCTGCTCTGTTATTCAGGATCACTGCGTGCAGGTGTAGATGAATCTTGGCAGATTTGGGTCGTTGGTCTTAACACTAGCAGTCAGCTTTGGATCTCTCACCGCTGAAACTCATGCAGTGTTCAGTATCTTGATCCCGTCCCATTTGAGAAGGCCTGAGTCCGAGCTTTAGAAGTGGCTGATTATAATGGTAATGTTGCCAGCCCCAAGCATAATCCTCGTTATTCTTATTTTACGACATACTGGGAAGGTGGCAGTGGTGCTATTCTCTTCATCCCCAGTAGCACTCGGCTGTGAAATAAGGACACGAAAGAACCACACCAAAAAATGCATTATAATGCGAAAAGCTGCTAGCTGTTAAGATAATGAAAGCAATTTATAATCGTGTTCAAGTTTCGGGCAAAATAATGTCACAAAAAAATGATTGGACAAAAATGAAGGATGGAATTTAGCATTTGAGGGGAGAGTGGGGAGAGGATACGATGTAGAAATCTGGGTAGCCCAATTTTAACAAATCGTCTTCCTCTTGTGATCGGATATTTGATGATTACATCGACAGGCGATTTTCCGTGATGAACTTGACCGTTGTTTGGAGATCTTCTTTAGCCCTGTACAGTTATGAGTTTAGTGTTTCTTCCTCTTCTTCTTCTTCTACGTTCGTTCTCTCATTCCGGCTAACAAGCCCTAAACAGTGCTTTGCAAGTATCAGAATGTAGTCCGGGGAACGGAATGCGTTGTGTCGCTAGTTTACAGTTTGACGCTATATTTGCACCTTTCGGTCCGACACATCTGTCTTCGGCAAAGTTTAGTTTAGAAACGTTAGGTATGTGTATCTCCCTAAGTAGGTCATACACGTGACAGTCCTAAAATACGCCATCAGCCTTTTGTTCATGTACGAGGATAATGGATGGCCTGGTAGGATGGAAATGGAGGAGCTGATAGGATGAGGCTTAAGGATATGGTAGGATGATGATGATGAAGGAAGCTGAAAGGATGATAATGGAGAAGCTATCAGAATGATAATGGGAGAGCTGGTAGCATACTAAATTGGAAAAAACTGGAAGGTTGAAAGTGAAGAAAATGGTAGCATCCTAATGGCAAAAGCTGGAATGATGATAATGGAGAATCTGGTAGCATCCTAATGGCAAAAGCTGGAATGATGATAATGGAGAATCTGGTAGCATCCTAATGGCAAAAGCTGGAAGGGTAATAATAGAGAAGCTGGTAGCATCCTAATGGCAAAAGCTGGAAGAATGATAATGGAGATTATGGTATAATGATAATGGAGAATATGGTAGCATCCTAATGGCAAAAGCTGGAAGAATGATAATGGAGATTATGGTATAATGATAATGGAGAATATGGTAGCATCCTAATGGCAAAAGCTGGAAGAATGATAATGGAGAAGCTGGTATGATGAAAATGGGGACACTGGAAGGATGGTAACTATTGAAGAAGGTAGGATGATAATTGAGGTATTGGTAACAATATTAAGGGATAAGCTGATATGATGATACTTGAAGAAGCTGGAAGGATGATAATTTGATAAGCTGATATGATGATAATTGAAAAAGCTGGGGAGGAAGACTAGTTTGGCCAGACACAACACACTTATCAGACATGTTAGTCAGGGTCAGACAAAATATACTGGCCAAGACTCACACCTCGGGTATCTAGTAGCCCTCTAGAAACGGGCTGTTATCATGGCAGCCTGGCTAACCGGGTGAGGGATCGACGTGATCTCCATAGTAGTGAGCGACACACAGATGAAGCAAAGCATAGCACAACCACCTCGAGGAGCCCGGTCTACCTTCATCAGTACGGTCGGGATGTCAGGAAAGTTACTGTAACCCACCACTTAACGTCCTTTCATGGCTCACAAAAGAGTAAATCTACTCATTGTGGGCATTCAAAACAACAATAGAAAAAAAGAACTGGTAGAGTTATAGTGAGAGAAAGTGGTATGGTGATAGCAAAAACTGGTAGAGTTATAGTGAGAGAAAGTGGTATTGTGATAACAAAAACTTGTAGAGTTATAGTGAGAGAAAGTGGTATTGTGATAACAAAAACTGGTAGAGTTATAGTGAGAAAAAGTGGTATGGTGATAACAAAAACTGGTAGAGTTATAGTGAGAGAAAGTGGTATTGTGATAACAAAAACTGGTAGAGTTATAGTGAGAGAAAGTGGTATTGTGATAACAAAAACTGGTAGAGTTATAGTGAGAGAAAGTGGTATTGTGATAACAAAAACTGGTAGAGTTATAGTGAGAGAAAGTGGTATGGTGATAACAAAAACTGGTAGAGTTATAGTGAGAGAAAGTGGTATTGTGATAACAAAAACTGGTAGAGTTATAGTGAGAGAAAGTGGTATTGTGATAGCAAAAACTGGTAGAGTTATAGTGAGAGAAAGTGGTATGGTGATAACAAAAACTTGTAGAGTTATAGTGAGAGAAAGTGGTATGATGATAACAAAAACTGGTAGAGTTATAGTGAGAGAAAGTGGTATGGTGATAACAAAAACTGGTAGAGTTATAGTGAGAGAAAGTGGTATTGTGATAACAAAAACTTGTAGAGTTAAAGTGAGAGAAAGTGGTATGGTGATAACAAAAACTGGTAGAGTTATAGTGAGAGAAAGTGGTATGGTGATAACAAAAACTGGTAGAGTTATAGTGAGAGAAAGTGGTATGGTGATAACAATATTAGGTTGCAGGATGAAAATGAGAGAAGGCTGAATGATGACACTGGGAGAATTGAGAGGATGACAATATTCAAGAGAAAGTGTATCCCATAGTGGAGATTATCCTGGTTATTAGATGACCCCGTCCACAGTCTGTCCAAACAAGACTAAACAACGCCATAAAAAAGAAACCCGCGCAGCGAGCATGACAAACATAACTATTGATTCTATAACGTTCCGCCATTATCTGAAAATCATAATTCATATTTGCTACAACGACAATGCTGGCAAAAAAATGCAACAATAACAAATAGCACAACAAAGACAAAGATAATCATCTTTGAGCGCTAAGAATCATCTTCCTTCTCTTCCTCTACTTCTTCTTATCGCGTGGATAACGCGTTATTTTCACTTTCCTTCTGAATCATATATAATGTACGAGGATGCATTACAGTACACCATGTGTTATATTTATTGAAAAAAAAAATAAAGTTATGTCTTTCTTGATTTTACTGATGAAGGAACGCCTTTTCCACCCAACTATAGTACTTTTAGCAATATTAAGGACGTATTGGCCAGTGTGTTTGCAAGGTGGACGTATTGACCAGTTTGTTGTTCTTCCTACCTGGATTGTACGGGGCTTTTGTATCATAGATGGGTTTTCGTGACTAGTGCAAAGGTTCTCAAAGTTCAAACATACGAAGGGCAAAGTGGAGTCGAGGAAAATGATCGCGTGAAATCACGTTTTATTACAAAGGGGTAGCATTAAGAAAAGTGTAATGGGGCAAGGGCAACGTTGGGTCTCATTGTTGATAAGAGAAGAGTTTCACGGACATACATTTTCAACGGAGACCTTAATCATATTTTAGGCGTCCATAAAAACAACCTTGATGGCCGGCACACATACAGGTCTGGTGGCTACAGGGACTGTGGTAAGTCGTTTGATGATGGCCGCATTTAGTCATGTTCGATGATAAAAGATCCTCATTAGGAAAAGTTCGATTGTACAAGGATCTTGACAAAATAAGTATAATAATAACACAAGGGCATCGACAAAACAAGTATAATAATGACACAAGGGCAACGACAAAACAAGTTTAATAATGACACAAGGGCATCGACAAAACAAGTAAAATAATGACACAAGGGCATCGACAAAACAAGTTTAATAATGACACAAGGGCATCGACAAAACAAGTTTAATAATGACACAAGGGCATCGACAAAACACGTTTAAGGACACAATGGCCTTGACAAAACAAGTTTAATGACACAAGGGCCTCGACAAAACAAGTTTAATAATGACACAAAAACATCGACAAAACAAGTTTAATAATGACACAAGGGCATCGACAAAACAAGTTTAATGATGACACAAGGCATCGACAAAACAAGTTTAATGACACAAGGGCATCGACAAAACAAGTTTAATGATACAAGGGCATTGACAAAACAAGTTTAATGACACAAGGGAATTGACAAAACAAGTTTAATGACACAAGGGCCTTGACAAAACAAGTTTAATGACACAAGGGCCTCGACAAAACAAGTTTAATGATCACACAAGTGTCTCGACAAAACAAGTTTAATGACACAAGGGCTTTGACAAAACAAGTTTAATGATGACACAAGTGCCTCGACAAAACAAGTTTAATGACACAAGGGCTTTGACAAAACAAGTTTAATGATGACACAAGGGCCTTGACAAAACAAGTTTAATGATGACACAAGGGCCTTGACAAACAAATTTAATGATGACACAAGGGCCTTGGCAAAACAAGTTTAATGATGACACAAGGGCCTTGACAAAACAAGTTTAATGATCACACAAGGGTCTCGACAAAACAAGTTTAATGATCACACAAGTGTCTCGACAAAACAAGTTTAATGACACAAGGGCTTTGACAAAACAAGTTTAATGATGACACAAGTGTCTCGACAAAACAAGTTTAATGACACAAGGGCTTTGACAAAACAAGTTTAATGAGGACACAGGGGCCTTGACAAAACAAGTTTAATGATGACACAAGGGCCTCGACAAAACAAGTTTAATGACACAAGGGCCTTGGCAAAACAAGTTTAATGATGACACAAGGGCCTTGACAAAAACAAGTTTAATGATGACACAAGGGCCTTGACAAAAACAAGTTTAATGATGACACAAGGGCCTTGACAAAACAAGTTTAATGATGACACAAGGGCCTTGGCAAAACAAGTTTAATGATGACACAAGGGCCTTGACAAAACAAGTTTAATGACACAAGGGCCTTTACAAAACAAGTTTAATGACACAAGAACCTTGACAAAACAAGTTTAATAATGACACAAGGTGCCTTGACAAAACAAGTTTAAGGGCACAAGGGCCTTGACAAAACAAGTTTAATAATGGCACAAGGGCCTTGAAAAAACAAGTTCAATGACACAAGGGCATCAGCAAAACAGGTTTGATGATCCAATGGTAGTATTTAGATTAGCTGGATGATCCAATGGTCGCATTAAGATACGTTTGATGATCCAATGGTCGCATTAAGATACGTTTGATGACCCAATGGTCGCATTAAGATACGTTTGATGATCCAATGGTCTCATTAGGATAAGTTTGATGATCCAATGGCCGAATTTAGATACGTTTCATGAACAAACTGCATTATATTAAATTAGATAATCTAATCAAGACCAAGTGAGCTAAACATTCGATAACACAAGATTACATAAGTTAGATTCTCATGGTTACTTTTGGGATGTAATTTATTTGGCCAAAGTGTGATTTGAAAATTCTAACATGCCATTTTCTCGGACTGGTCTCATACATCCAATGTGTTTCTTCTTTAATACACTTTCGTCTGCTCACGATGGTATTCCAACAAGTTTATTTTCCAAGATTCACATTCTTTGCTACTTTTGTTTTTCTAATGAAACCACTCATCGATTTATATTGCCAGTTAATGTCTTCGTGCTGTTATGCAAGTCTTCAATGTGACATTTGGCAGCCGCCGTCACCACAGACTTTGTCAACACATCAATATAATTCCTCTTGTATCTTCTGGTGTACCACTTCATCTTTTCGCTGAATGTCTTGGTATAATTTATGGGCTCAAACCTTTGCCTTTCTGGTTTTGCAATTATTCAAGTTGTTTTGTTTCATTTTTCTTTCCTTAATCTTATTTTGGTGTACGTTGTCACCCATGATTTGTGTTGGCGTTCTTTTCCCCAAGAATATATTTGCTGGTATGTATGTGTGTGTGTATGTGTGTGTGTTTGTGTCTGTGCATATGCCTGAAAAAGAAATCTGCAACATGTGTTATCTTCAGTCGTTTCGATTATGTCTTGCCACTGGTAAAAGGTAGCTTAGGACGAGAGAGTAAGGTTGACAAATCGCGCAAAATCTTTCTCACTTGAATTCAAATTACCGCACAAGTCATCCATTTCATCGGACAGAGCAAAAAGGTAAACATTGTCCACGCGGCTAAACAAAGAACATGGCCTTCATCACACGTGACCGACGATCATCATATCTCTGTATGTGTGTGTGCGCGCGCTTTTGTCAGTTATATAATATTTCTGGCAGGTGTGCAGTACGTTAGGTTGTCATTACTTTATGTACACAGAGAAGCGATCGTACGAAGAAAAAATCTGCCAAAATAAACACGCGGGAGTCGTACCTTAATTTCCTTGCCATTGCAACCAAAAGGCCCCCACCAACCCTGCTGTGTTGCCATCTATTGCAGCATCTGTAAATTGTATGATAATGTGTGATAACTGCCTGAAAAAAAATTTTAAGAGATGATGAACGGTTTCATTAGAAACGGACAGGGTCAGGGGCCTGCCGATGGAGAAATGGGCTAAACAATTAAGTAGCCACCTCCCCCCCTCTCCCACGCGAGCTCTCGTGATCCACCATTTATTCCATTGGCTGTCACAGATCTACGCGTAAATTGCGATTTACCAACTTAACAATAAAAGATTCGAAGAATAATTTGAATATTCTTTTTTTTTGTTCTTCATCAGATCATGGTGTCGGTTTCTCTTACAAAGGACACCGATCTATGTAAGGCTGTTTATCTCCACACAGCTTTTCTCTCCTTTATGTGTCGTTTAGCCAGCATTGTTCTCTCTCTTCCTGCGTGAGTATACAATTTTGAAGGAGGGGTTCCACAGTCCTAGTATGCTCCCCTCATGTACACTTGTCATCTGTCCCAATCTTAATTTTGTTGTAAAGATAACCTTCGAGTCTGTTATGGCCAGTTCTCAGTCTGAAGATGATCTGAAGATGACGACTTGCTCTTCTCTAGCTATTTCATTTATCTTCTTTTCGAGAGTGTTGTGTTGATCAGCCCATTTCCACCTAAAATTGGCTTTAATTATGGTCTTGGCCTCATTATATGTGATGCCCAGGTCTGTTTGTTGTTAAGCAGCTCCACGTCTACTGAATTTTTTTTCCCGACGCGCTCCTTGCTTTGAAAAGACGCGATACAATTCCAGCAGAGTGGTGATAGTGGTAATTATATCATAAAACGAATTTTCTGCTGTCGCCAGATGCTGAGCAGCGCATGAGCTGCAGTGGTCAGCGACCCATAGCTTACTGCTAGCGTCAGGGCCAGCAAACCAGAGCTGCCAAGACCCTTCTACACCTCCACGCGGTGATCCTGGATAACAGGCTGCAGCAGAGCAGACTGGCTAAGGTGAAGGGATCGAAGATGGAAGGCTAACCCGGTACTCAAAAAATGCTTGCTGAAGTCGGATGTGT
Source organism: Ariolimax columbianus (assembly GCA_036924085.1). Classification (NCBI taxonomy): domain Eukaryota; kingdom Metazoa; phylum Mollusca; class Gastropoda; order Stylommatophora; family Arionidae; genus Ariolimax; species Ariolimax columbianus. Next base: position 36,406,435 of record JAVGWX010000010.1, on the reverse strand, counting down.
TGGACCGAAAGGTGCAAATATCGCAGTCAGGCTGTAAACTACGACACAGCGCATTCCGTTCTCTAGACTACATTCTGCTACTTAAGCCCTTACAGGGTTTGGTAGCGGGAGATTCAGAACGAACGAAGCCAAACCAAGCCATATCATAAAACTGCCGAAGGAAGGGGATCCTGTGTATTGATAATAGAGGTATGATACCTACATTGCTGTCAGTATCTGAACAAATATTAAATTGGATCATAATTTATATATTTATATATAGACACTAAAGTGAGAGGAGAAAGCGAGCTTTCGAAGCACCAGGTCCTGCAAAGACCAGATAGTTATTATATGAATAATAATTGAACGATGTGTAGAATCGAATTCCCAACGACATGTTTACATTGTAGACTGTGAAAAAAAGGCATGAGACAGAGCGTCATTGTGGAAGTTGCTAGATCATTATGGCTCACCTGACAAACTTAATTCGAGGAGTTATGATATGTCGGGTCCTATATAAAGGTTATTGTTGTTGTTGGGTAATGCCCACAGTGAGTTAGTTGACTGTTTTGTGCGCCTTGAAAATGACGTTAAGTGGTGGGTTGTAGTAGCTTTCATCACATCCCGAGCGTGCTGATGAAGGTGGACCGCGGTCCTCCAGACAGTTGTGCTATGCTCGGCTTCATCTGCGTGACGCTCACTACTACCGGGATCACATCGACCAACATCTCTTAGGCCAGGCTGCCCTGAAAACAGCCTGTTTCCATGGAACGCTACATGGGAGAGAGATTCTGGTTTTGGTCAGTATTTTGTGCCTGACCCTGACGCGACGTCCTGGTCAGTCTGTTGTGCCTGACCCTGACGCGACGTCCTGGTCAGTATGTTGTGGCTGACGCGGACGCGACGTCCTGATCAGTATGTTGTGCCTGACGCGGACGCGACGTCCTGATCAGTATGTTGTGCCTGATCCTGACGCGACGTCCTGGTCAGTATGTTATGCCTGACCCTGACGCGACGTCCTGGTCAGTATGTTGTGCCTAACCCTGACGCGACGTCCTGGTCAGTATGTTGTGCCTGACCGGTCTAGCGTCTCAGTTCCCCTGGTTTGAAGGTAAACTTTTTACCAAACTTAAACTCAAGACTGAGGTGCGACATGGCTGTCTCCCTTCTCCATTCCAATATGGCCGAATCGCGAAGAGGACTATTTCGTTAATTTATATCGGAAAAACTGGACTCTGGCAAAGAAACTAGAAGATCTAGTCTTTACTGACGACCTAGCTCTTATGTGACAGGGCCGACATAAAATACAAAGTCCATTGGAATGGTTAGAAACGTGGTGTTAAAAATTAGGACTGAGGATTCACAAATATAAAACTAAGACTTGAGTATCAGCAATGGGGGATTCTAGTCTTTGCTGACGACCTAGCTCTTATGTGACAGGACCGACATAAAATACAAAGTCCATTGGAATGGTTAGAGACGTGGTGTTAAAAATTAGGATTGAGGATTCACAAATATAAAACTAAGACTTGAGTATCAGCAATGGGGGACGGCTACGCTACATGAGATGAACTCATTCACTTACTTGGGAAGCATCAACGATAAGATAGGAGGTACAGAACAGATCAGATAAAGAGTATAGAAGGCGAGAGAGGTCTTTATTGTATGGTCTTCAAAAGAAATCAAGTCTTATACAAAAGTCCTGGTTTTCAGCACTTAAGACATTGTTGTTGTATGGATCAGGGGCTTGGCAACAAAGACACTAACACAAATGATGTAAACGTTCATTGGCAGTATTTTGGGATTGAAATAGTACGATACGGTTGCTAATGTGGACGTGCAGCATATAACTAGGCAGCTGGCAGTCAACCAGGAGATACAGAAGATTGGAAAAATGCATATATGCAGAGGATGATAGATTTGGGAGTGACTAGGGGTGATGAGAGAAAGTGTTTCATGTCTGGAAAGATTCGAAGAACAAGAAATCAACATCCGACTGGGACTCTTGAGTATGTATACGCTTGGGTTGCTGCTTGAACGGAGAACGGAGCACTTATGGGAATGTCTCCTGGGGTAGCTGTCCTGGAAGCCGAAAGGTAAGAGACACATAGGTCATCTAAGACATACTTGACGAAGAGAGCTTGATAAACCACGAGGGCGGCGGAACATACTTGGCAGACGTTGGAGTTTAGAGCGAAAGATATATATTCTTTGGTGTGCGCTTGTCAGCGACCTATACTCCGCAGGGAGGTTACAAGCTTCTTATTTACTGACATTCTTTGCATTGAACGATTCTGGTTTCTCCCTGTGTATGTGCGCCATGTCAGACGTCGATCAAAATCGTTTGGGACTTCATGCAGACGCATTTTGTTTTCAAATTTGGACTAGCAGACCGGCGCAGAACATAAGCCCGTTAGTCGAACTGCACATTATGAGAGAACAACAGCTGATTAAGAATTACAGATTATCTCCCATGCTGGATACCTCCCATGATTGCACACTTTCCCTGTTCTCTCTTAACCCGCCCATCTCTTCCCCCTTGCCTCACACCCCGACTGCACTCTTTCCATGTACTCCAACCCGCTCATCTCTTACCCCACATAACCCAGGACACCCCCTCCCTCTCAATCCACCCGCCTCTTCCCCCTTGCCTCACACCCCGACTGAACTCTTTCCATGTACTCCAATCCGCTCATCTCTTACCCCACATAACACCAATCCTCCCTCTCAATCCACCCGTCTTTTCCCCCTTGCCTCACACCCCGACTGCACTCTTTCCATGCCCTCCAACCCGCTCATCTCTTACCCCACATAACACCCCTCCTCCTTCTCAATCCACCCGTCTTTTCCCCCTTGCCTCACACCCCGACTGCACTTTTTCCATGCCCTCCAACCAGCTCATCTCTTACCCCACATAACACCCCTCTTCCCTCTCAATCCACCCGCCTTTTCCCCCTTTCCTCACACCCCGACTGCACTCTTTCCATGCCCTCCAACCCGCTCATCTCTCATCTCACATAACCCAGGACACCATTTTTATCTTCCTTTTTAAACCGGCCAATCACTGCCCATCACAGTTCCCACCAACCGGCCCATCTCTTTCACTCTCAACCCACAGGCTAGCTCTCTCCCTTCCCCCCACCAACCCGCCCATCTCTTTCACTCTCAACCCACAGGTTAGCCCTCCCCCCCCCCTCCAACCCGCCCATCTCTTTCACTCTCAACCCACAGGCTAGCTCTCTCCCCCCTCCCACCAACCCGCCCATCTCTTTCACTCTCAACCCACAGGTTAGCCATGTCCCCCCCCCCCTCCAACCCGCCCATCTCTTTCACTCTCAACCCACAGGCTAGCTCTCTCCCCTCCCCCCCACCAACCCGCCCATCTCTTTCACTCTCAACCCACAGGTTAGCCCTCTCCCCCCCCCCCCTGCAACCCGCCCATCTCTTTCACTCTCAACCCACAGGTTAGCCCTCCCCCCCCCCTCCAAACCGCCCATTCCACCTCCTTTCAGTCTCCTATCATCCAATCTCAACCCTTCCCCTGTTCATATCTTCCACTCCCTCTTTCTGTTAGTTTGTCCTTGAACTTGATCTCTAGTGGTTACGTCCTCAAGATAGTGACTGGTCCTTTTCTACATTTTTCTTCAACGATGCTTGACTTCCAATTCTTGTTTCTATACTACACAAACAGTTTATTTATTTCGAAATTCACCCAAACCACTTGAAGGGTGTATCTTGGGGATAGGAATCTTCCAAATCCTGAGCATTGTTGGTGATCTGATCTTCAGCTGATGGCAGTCTGAATCCAGTTCTCTGTGGTTCTTTCTTTATACCACATAGGTCTGGTATTTATCATGCAGCCCGTCAGTTTTCCCACACAACTAAGTTTCTTCTTCTTCTCATTTTTCTCCTCTTCCTCCTCCACCTCCTTTTAATTCTTCTTATTTTTCTTCCGCTTCTTTTTTATGCATTTTAGTAGAAAATTGCTTCGGACCTTGTCTATGAATTAAAAGACGGACTATTGTTCCTCTGCAGATTAGAATCGTCTTCTACTTCTTCTATCAACTGATGCTATGCGTCTATCACACTGAGGTTTACGAATGAGAGGGTCTTAGTCGAAACCCCACAGCTTATCAAGCTTATTGTGTTTCGGGTTGTAAAACAAATCGGTCTATGAAGTTTGTAAGTAAGGCAATATAGATTCGTACCATTCCAAGGAAATACTATCAGTATACCAGAGATTCTGTTGTGTATATAAACGATTTTACTGTGTATGATGGTCCACACTTATCTTTATTGCAGGTTACATTTCTTATAAAGTCTGCAGAAATGTGAATTGTAATCTGTGTATATCTGCACAGTGTTTGAAAAAATGTATGCCCATTAAGCAAGGATCAGCATATGGCCTTTATTTGTCATATCTGAAAGATATTGACAGGGACGGTCTGAAATGGCCACCGCAGTTTATTACTGACATTGTCCTCAAAGTTTATTCTGTTTGTAAGATACTGATTTCTAAAAAAATATGATCAAGAATTGTTTTCAACTAAAAATCAGAAACACATTATTTTCTGAAAAAGTAAAGAATTATAAATTCTTTACTTTTTCAAAAAAGAATGTGTATCTGATTTTTAGCTGAAAATTGGACATGTAAAAGTAAAATGACAATATCATAAATAGTTTCAAAATTTGTTCCAATTACTTCCAACATTATGCTGAATAATTACACCAAAATTGTCAATAACAAATGATCAAGTGCAACATTTTTGCAAAGCACAAAAAAAAATCCATTCCACTTTTCAACGGTAATTTGTCTTTTTCTTCCCCTTTTCTTCTCCCTCAATCTTCTTCTATTCTTCTAAAAATATACCAGTAAATAATGACGGATGTTCAGAGAAATGCCATTATAGTTCCAGTAGTTATTTTATTTTTATATGCATACATGATTTTTGCAGGTATCACAATTTGTTGTGTGTTAATGTTTAACTTATTTATTCCGTTTAGAAGACCCCACAGAGTCTGTTTATTTGTTCTCAAATTTCACTTGCATCAAACACATCTATGTTCATCCAATATATGTTGAAATGCATTCACTTATTCCACCTTAACTACCTCATGTTGCATTTCATTCCATGTAATAACCAATCTCTGACTAAAAAAGTGTTTCCTAATGTCCAACCTGGATCTGCAATTTGTGCTCACCTGTTTGCCATCACAATTGTATCATCTGCATTTTTAAGATTATTTATTGCAACTAAATATATATTCTGCACATATTTAAGATTATTTATTGCAACTAAATATATATTCTGCACATATTTTAAAAATATCAAATATCATGCACAGTTGTTATCGAATACTTAAAGATGGCCTTGTGTGGTTGCGGTTGCTAGTATAATCATATAAGGGGAGTGAACCAACACTGGATGGAGCAACTGCACAGTAGTATTATATCTTAAAAGGAGCTGATATAAGATGTGAAGTAAACCAATTGTAATTTTTTTTTAAAGGAGCAACGAACTATGAACACTGACAACAAAACCTCTTTAACAAGGGACGTAATTAGTCTAGGCACAGCCTCCATCACTGGGTTATTTCCCATTTAGGATTAGAACTGGGGTAAAGATGGCAATGATATGCTCTGGTGTTTGCTTGGGTGCTCCGAAAACGCATGTGTCAATGTCTGTAAGACTCATTCTGTGAAGTGTGTCTTGAGTCTGCAATGTCTCGTTTTGAGTCTGAAGATCTGCTGTCATTTTCTGGTTTGTATTCTTTGTTCTCTTCCGTCTTCATGGATCGTTTGATGGGTGTCTTTGCTTTTTTTATAGGTCTGTAGATTGCGAGTTTTTGTGCCGCCTATTCCGGCTTTTTCTCGTTTCCAAGAATCCCACAATGGCCTGGAAACCACTGTTGAACCAGAAATGTTTTGTTGGACAGCAACCCGATGTTACATTCTATTTCGTATGAGTATATCTTGTCTGGGACTTGAGATGGATTGGATTACACTCCTGGAGTGTAATGCTTTCGTTGTAATGCTCAATAAAGTAAACTGAATGACCTATAGCCATTTGAATTTGTTAAGACTTTATCTTTCTTTGGAACTGGTATATTCTTCTTTCTTTTTCTTCTTCTTCTTCTTCTTCTTCTTTTTCTTCTTCTTCTTCTTCTTCTTCTTCTTCTTCTTCTTCTTCTTCTTCTTCTTCTTCGTTCGATTTCTGAACTGGTATCAATTTGCTCTCCTGCTGTACACATCACTTTTTCAACTGCAGTGCAGGATTGTAAGTAGATTCTTTTTCGCTTCGTAGACACCTGGTCTAACAGTTTGAATTTGTGTGCGGTGTAGGAGAGAATGATCGTTACTTCCAGGGCTGGTAGAAGCCGTCCAGCGGGACACTTATCGACCTGTGAGCAAACAATGTGTCCAGACTGCTTAATGCAATGACGATAATCTATGGGGCGAGCACACTCGGTTGTTCAGACCGACCGGAATATTTTATCAAAACCCGCATGTAACAGTATTGTCTGGTTGTGGGGAATTAGTCCCAGATTTACCTCCGGTGCCCAGTGGCATTAACGCGCCAAAGCTCACGTATGCTGACTTAGCAATTCACTCGATGGTTCCTGATGGAGCACTGGGTCGTTACAATAGTGGTGTTAATTTGGTGTTCGCGAAGATGGGGGTGGACAAACCATTTATATATTTGTAATTATTTATTTAAGAAAGAAATTTGATTATTTGTTCCCAAAACGGCACGCGTTGTATTGTGTTTTGCGCCTACTGGCTCAGTGCATCTTAATTAAATACACATTTGTCCACGAGTTTACTTCTCAAAAAGATACTACTTTCCTGTTAGGAGAATCTGAACCCAGCAAGTTTAAGCTGTAAGCCATGTCTCTAATCGCTTTATCGTGCTCCCAGCTTCAATACCCGGTTAAGTAAATAAAGTGTGTTTTATTTGTTTTAATTGTCCTTGGCGTACCTGCAATGAGGGGTAACGCTGATAGTAGAACAGACATCATGGGTTCCGGATACTGGAACATGTTGGATCACACTATTCTGTTGTTATTGTTTGTTTTATTTCGACTTGTGCCGTTAAGCGCCGTGGGGAGCTTAAGTGGTCTATCCTGCGCCAAATGCGTTGCGTTGGTCAATGTGAGCCCCTGTCGCTGCACATTCACTCCAATGTCATCTATCCACCAATCTCGCGGCCGCCCCCTTGCCCTGTAGCCAGATCTACCAACGTTGTAAGCCATCAGTAGAAGATGATGAGGGTGCATTCTCATGAGATGACCAAACCAACTTATTTTCTGCCTGGAAATGTATTCGGCACAAGACGTAGTGCCGACCATTCTTCGAATGTCGTCGTTCCGCATTCTGTCTCTTCTGGTAACATCGATGGCTTTCCTCAAGCACTTCATTTCCCAAGTCGAAATTCTGCTATCGCGCGCCATGGACATACTATTCTGTATCATTCACAATTCACAGGCAACTAAATACTGTCTCAGTCAACTCGATACAAGTGAAATTCGTTAATAAGACATACTGACTGGGATCCACGCCCCCCACCCACCCCCTAACCTCACGTCCACCTCGTTTATCATCTCGAAACAGGTTGAATGTAAAGCAGCGAGGCCAGCGGGGTGAGGATCGACACTGTGAAATCGGATGAGACGACAAATGAGAGTTAGGCATGAAGCGGGCTACTTCATCGTGTTGACATTACGCGTGAAAACGTCAGTAGAAATGGACAAACCAACATTTGATGATTTGGTGTGTAGCTGTTGAGAACATGTGCTCCACAAGGAACAAAAGGTTTTCATTGGTTGATGATTGAATATATCACGGAACCATATAAACACATTAAGGAGTGGAAACAGTCGGTATAGGTAGCTTAGAAAAACAACATCACAACAACAACAGCACAATGTCACAATCAAACAACAACAGCTTCACAACAGCAACAATTGACGCACACACAAGAACAGTAACACAACAACAACAGCACAATAACAACAAAACAACAGCACAATAACACAATAAAACAACAACAGCACAAAAACAACAGCAATACAACAACAAAACAACAAAAGAACAGCTACTCAACAACAACAGCACAACAACAACAACAACAGCACAACAACAACAACAACAGCACAACAACAACAGCACAACAACAACAAAACACCAGCACAATTACACAATAAAACAATAATAGCTACGCAACAATAACAACAACAACACAACAACAGCTACACAACGATATGTGACGTAGAGAGGGGAATAGAATGAGAAAAAATAGAGATATCATAATTAGAGGTTAATCTGAGAGCAGTTTCAAATGAAAGGAATTTGAAGAATTTAGAAAAACATTATACATCTGAGAAAAGAGGGCTCAAAGAAAAACATTTTGTCGTGGAGGTAAATATTTGTAAAAGAAGAGATAAAAATGGATAGGAAAAGAAACACATATGGCGCTAAAAGTAAAACTAAATTTTAGAGCAGATTGAAATAGAAGAGAATATATATTTACACACAAGTACATATACAAGCATTTCTGCTAGAAGTGGCAAATACATGTTTGTTAGAACTGGGAAATATACGTATGTTTGTACTGGGAAATAGGTATCTGTTAGAAATGATTTAGGTGCATATGCAACATAGCTAAATTCAGTTTTCATATACTAGCATTTTTTAAAGCAGAATTTCTCCTAGTCAACCCATGAAGTTTAGCCAGTCAACTAAGTATGTTGTATGTGACCACATATGATTTTCGTGGAGTCATACATAAACTAGGTAATGACAGGGGAACAAGCCAGGGGAACAAGACAGGGGAACAAGACAGGGCAACCGGACAAGGGAATCTGACAGGAACGTGACTTTCAATTAAGTAAATGGCTGTCATTTCTTGACGGGTAATATCCCTCTCAATCGCTCTTCAGGTTGTAGAAAGTAATGGGAACCTACAGTACTGCAAACCTGACAGGAAACTTATAACAGCCAAGATAAGTTGGCAGTTTTAAGAAGTGATGTTCTGCAAGGGACTTGTTACTTACATTTTGTATCATATATTAACTTTTATCCATATGTCACTTAACATTCTCTGGCAAACACAACATCTGTTCAACACTGATCTTTCTGCAGAGCTAAATTGATGTTGTGGTATTAGTTTTCGATACCAGCTTACTTTTCACTCGAATACGTAAGGCATAAGGAATGTACTATTCGCCTATGGAGCGAATACAGTTCGGTACTGTCCTAGCATAGTCTTAGACCTGGTATGACAGTGATCATGGCCTTATGTGTTGTCCATGTACCTCATTAAGACGGGCACTTGTAGCAGGCGTTTACCAAACGTTATATTTACCTAATATTGTATTTCTGTTTGATTAAGGTAGAATCCTCTTTCGGTAAATGGACGTCTGTCTTAGACACAGGCAGTCATTTAGGCTATATTAACTATATTAAAACGAACCAAATTCGTATAGTCTAGGAGAGCAAAGAACATGCCCACAATACCATTGTAAGCATGTTGTACCATAAGGCACTCAAACAGGTCAATGCTTCACCTGTATTGGAAATATAACATGTCCACCATAACATTGTAAGCATGTCGTAACATTACCATAGAGCACTCGAACAGTTCAATGCTTCACCTGTATTGGAAATATTATAATCAAATATGAAAGATGTGACAAGGAAATAAAGAAGAGAAATAAGGAATGGACAAATGTGTTTTCCCTATCATGAGCCATACATTGACATCCAAACAACTAACTGACAAATTTAAAATGAGAGTCTATCTATCTATTTGACAAGCGAAAATCCGCTGGTGACTTGCCAGATCAATCCCAATATATGTCACCAAATGTTTTGGGACTGATGGTGGTGGAAGCGTAAATTAGAACAAGGTAGACCCGCAGCATGTCGGGCCGCATCTACTCCGCTTCGCTAACCACATGCCAAGGGATTTTTTTTATCTCGACACCAGTGCACAAACCCCCCCCCCCCCCCCCCAATAAATTGTGGTCTCGTATTATGTATATTCGTATGTACTATGTGGCGTAGAATCGTGGACAATGAAAAAATATTGGAGAACAGAATGCATATAAATAGAGAGAGAGTGTGAGAGAGAGAGGGGAGAAGAGAGAGAGAGGGGGGAAGAGAGAGAGGGGAGAGAGAGAGAGAGGGGAGAGAGATTGGGGAGAGGGAGAGAGAGAGCGGGGGAGAGGGAGAGAGAGGAAGAGGGAGAGAGAGAGGGGGAGAGAGAGTGGGGCGAGGGAGAGAGAGAGAGGGGGGAGAGGGAGAGGGGGAGAGAGAGGGGGAGAGAGAGGGGGAGAGGGAGAGAGGGATAGAGAGTAGGGAGAGGGAGAAAGAGAGGGAGAGGGAAAGAGAGGAAGAAGGGGAAGAGAGAGTGGGGAGAGGGAGGGAGAGAGAATGAAAATGTGCTGCATCTTGTAGAAAGAAAATAAAGAAATAAGAAATTATTTTGTACCATTAAGCTTGCAAAGAGAATTGATCAACGCAACTAGAGGCATGTAGTGAATATTTTAGTTACATTACGAAAACAGTAGTGAGAGTAAAAGTAGAGGGCAAAGACGCAAGTGGTAAATATAGCTGTAACGTGAATAGTAGGGTCAAAAGATAAACAAAGAAAACTATGTCAAATTGCACCGTCATGGCAAATAGGCAGAGGAAGTTTAAGATTCATTTCCGTGAACATTCGGTTTTGAGATTGTACTTGAACTTAACTGAATTGTTAAACGAGATTAAAGACATTTGTTACGTGTGGCTAGCAACCAAGGTGTGAAATAAATGTATACATATACTACCACTTCACGAATGTAAAATGTGTTTTCCGTAAGCAATCTGTAACGAACCAGCAGCAGTTATGACTCCTATGCTCCGCAAGGAGGAGAGTTAAAATAGCCGTTTCACCTTTAGTCGACGAAAAAACCTTTCCTTTATCACACAGTTCCTTTAGCGATATCAAGACGTATTGATTGCTGTTATGTAAAATGTGCCCAATTTCACGCACAGACACAGTCCGTTTTGTCATATCAGGTCGGATCGAGTGAAAGCGGCTGGTATTTATTCTAACACCAAAAATGCTCGAACATTCTCCAGCGCGCAAGCCAATTACTATCAGCATTCAAGGCACAAGCTTAACGACCGTTGTGGCTAACGTACATGAACAATTCATGGGCCAAGTGTTGGTCCAGGCAATTTCCTCCCACACCCCGGGCCCTTGGAGGGATCTCCGACATACAAATTGCTTTTCTCCGAGGGCCAATCCTTGACTATTACCGCGGTGCCGTACATAGAATCTCTGATGACTCGCATTAATTCTAGATGCGACAATGTCCGCGGTTAAGGGTTTGAGCACCAAAAACTGATTCAATATGCATAAATTTGCAACTGCTCCGGCTAAATTCTATCTACAAGTCAACATCTACAGCAATTTATCCTGTAATTTTTACATTTGCAAATGATAAATTCTTCAAACTGGAGAACAGACACGGCTGCTTTCTGTGTGAGTTCACAACAGAGTGGGAACAGATTCGCAGTGTACCAAAAAGAAGAGTGACTGAAATGAGCGACTGCAATAGAACGAATACTCTACCAAAAATAGTTTACAGACGAACAATATTTAATATCAGTTTTACTTTAGAACAGAGGTGGCCATACTATGGGCCAGATTCGGCCCGCCAACCATATTTGGCCGGCTTATTATTATTCATTGAAAAATACTGCATACTCCGACCACTGTACTAAAAATATATTACAAAATAACACGCACAGGCACCAGAAACAAAACCAAAAAGACAAAAAAATGTACGATTAACATCTTTGTTCTGCCATGAAGCTTATCGAATTCAAGATCGGGGGACGGCGTGGGCTAGTTGTTGTGGCACGGCTCGCAACTAAAAGGTGCTAGGTTCGATCCCCATCACAGCACCGGCCGTTACCCCGGGGAAGCAACACCCTTAGAAAATGCAGCAGGAAGCAGACCCTTACATACAATGCATGCTGAAGTCGGATGCACTGGGCCGACAGGCGCAAATTAAAAACCACAGTGCAACGCACACAGCTTTGGGGATTAGAGAAATAAGGCGAACAAAAAAACAAACAAAATCCAAGATCAGAAACAGATTAACTGACTATTATTCCATTTTTCAGAATTTCTACGTTATAAAAATGGAAGTAGACTTCAAATCAGTTGAACAGTTTTGGCAAGCCACAGTCTTCACAATGAAATAGGACACAAATGTATCTTTGAAATAAATAAATTGTCATATTACAAATTATAAAACAAATTAAAACAACAGATTCATTCAATTAAAAAAAAAAGAAGGAATTTCAGTCCGAAGACTGGAAGACATGTCTTGGCAGATATGCAGTACAGTAGCTTGCCGTTGCTTTCTGTATGTGGTTCATTATATAAGTAAAACTAAATCTCAGAACGCTATTTCTCAAGGATGTTGTTGTGCTGGCCCTCTGGTGTTACCTTTTACCATAATCTGGCCCTCGGCGAACTTTAACTGGGCCACCACTGTTTTAGAGCATTGACAGACGTTAACCAATATTTTTACCGAATAAAGACGTAAAGAGAACAAAACTGACTAAAGCAAAACGCAAATTAAAAGCACTAGACAAAACATGATAGTATGACGGTCTTTTTTATAATGAACAAGAAAAAGTAAACATCTTTGTCAAGCAAAGATTTGGTTTACATGCCCTGTGGCATGTCTGGACAATAGTGTTAGACCCATATTAGGTTGACCAACGGGTGGCTTTATTTTCCAAACGTGTTCTGGTACCCAATTTTTGAGACTGGGTCGACCCAAAGCCACCTTTGCGATCGAAAAATTATCCCATAAGAATTTGGGGATTGAACCTAGATTGCTCCGTTAAAAAAACCAGTACACTAACCACTGTGGCACTAAACACAGATATAGATGTCAAATCATAACATATCAGTCTCTTGAGGTGTGCTTATCTTTAACAAATATACGCATATGTACAACCACCAACAAGAACAAGAGGGCACAGCTTCAAATTAACTTAAGAAAGGTCCAGATTGAATATTAGGAAATATTTTTTTAGTCAAGAGAATGGTGAATGCTTGCAATGCATTGCCCTAGGAGATGGTCAAGGCAGGGACATTTAATGCATTTAAGAATAGATTTGGATGCACATAGCTTTTGGAGCAGGTTAATGCAAATGTAACTCATTGTATACAGACTCTAATGATTCTTCTAAACTAATATAAAAACGTTACGTTAAGTTAAGACCATCTTTAACTAAAAAACTAATCATAACACCATATTAACTTAACTAACTAACCATAACATCATCTTTACCTAACATACTAACCATAACACCATCTTCACTTAACTAACTAACCACAACACCATCATTGCCCAACTAACTAACCATAACACCACCTTTACCTAACTAATTAACTAACAATAACACCATCTTTACCTAACTAAGTAATCATAACACCATCTTTATCTAAGTAACAATACCACCATCTTTACAAAACTAAGCTAACAATAACACCATCTTTTCCTAACTAAGTAATAATAACACAATCTTTACCTAACAAACTAACCATAACACCATCTTTACCTCACCAACTAACCATACCACCCTCTTTACCTCACTAACTAACCATACCACCCTCTTTACCTCACTAACTAACCATAACACCCTCTTTACCTCACCAACTAACCATAACACCCTCTTTACCTATTCAACTAACCATAACACCATCTGAGATAACGAACTAAACCGCAGCAGCATCTTTACATAACCAAAAAACCACAACACCATCTTTACAGAACAAAGTAACCACAAGACCATTTTTAACTGACCACAAAACCACCATTACTAACCAGCCAACCACATCCTTATCGTTGCTTAACCAACCAACCGAAGCACTCGGTTTTCCTGTCTGCTCAATACATCTCATTATATGGTTTTGCAGCGATGGGATTATTTCATATGCGACTCCCAAATTCCACATGAGTGATAAACGAGCAGGCCACATCAAACCTCATATTTTACTCATCAAATATCGCTCGCAAAGCGCCTATTTCCAATTTCTTTCTCCTCTCGTGCTCACGAGAGACCAGAGTAGAATAATCTCTGGGCCAATCTAACTCTCTTGAGCCGGCAAACACGAATTTTGAGCGTGTGGTCGAGTTTAATGGCAGGGAAGTGCGGAAGAGACTGTTTTCCCTCTCGTTCGGCTTGTTTCCCATGGAGGAGTACGTTGTACTGCGTTTTACGCCTAACGACGCAGTTAATCCGATTTCCATTCGATATTTTTTGCAATGGTTTTTACATCCCACAGCAGCCAAACTTTCATGTCTTATGAATCCGAGGTCAAGCAAGTTTGGGTTGTGGGCCATGGCTCTAACGCTTCACTATGATCCAACTTCTTTCTACCCCCACACCCCCACGAGTTCAAGCAAGTTTGGGTTGTGGGCCATGGCTCTAACGCTTCACTATGATCCAACTTCTCCTTTTTCCCCCCACACCCCCACGAGTTCAAGCAAGTTTGGGTTGTGGGCCATGCCTCTAACGCTTCACTATAATCCAACTTCTCCTTTCTACCCCCACACCCCCACAAGTTCAAGCAAGTTTGGGCTGTGGGTCATGCCCCTAACGCTTCACTATGATCCAACTTCCCTTACCACTCCCACCATCACCCCACCACCACCCCCACCCCCACCACCACCACCACGCCTTCCCAGTGTGTTGTATAGGACCACACTGGTTTCATGGAAGTTCACCATTGGCCAATTATCAAGCGAATACAAATATCAATGTAGTATCACAGAAGCATGTTATGTAGCTCATGCACGGCATAGAAGACTAATGTGGATGTCCTAAGGATGTGTTGATGATATGTTGATGATGTGCTGAGGATGAGGATCTGTTGAGGATGTGTTGAGGATCTGTTGAGGATGTGTTGAGGATGTGTTGAGGATCTGTTGAGGATGTGTTGAGGATGTGCTGAGGATGTGTTGAGGATCTGTTGAGGATCTGTTGAGGATCTGTTGAGGATGTGTTGATGATCTGTTGAGGATGTGCTGAGGATGTGTTGCGGATCTGCCGAAAATGTGCTGATGATGTCTCGAGGATATACTGATGTGCTGAGAATAATTTGAAGATATGCTGAGAATGTTCTGAGGATATGCTGGGGATGTTCCGAGGATATGCTGGGGATGTTCCGAGGATATGCTGGGGATATTTTGAGGACACGCTGGGGATGTCCAGATAATGATCTGAGGATGTGCTTCAGGATTTCTTGCGTATGCTCTGAGGATATTCTGAGGATATTCTGAATGTATGCTAAAGATGTTATCAGGGTGTGTTGAGGGTGTGCTGGTTAGGGCTTATGCGCAATGCCATCCTATCACACACATCAGTACAGAACAATTCAGCTTTTCTTAGGCATGTTATGGGAAAGTGAACGGGAACTTCCTACCCCTCTTGACGGCATAGGCAGACAGAAAAGCAAGTCGGTAAACAGTGTAAGAATGCTGGAACATATTGTAACAGCTATGGCTGGTGTTGCCATTAGGTTAACCAGGTGGCAGTCTAAGGCGCAGGCTACAGAGGGGCACAGACTACAGAGGGGCGCAGACTACAGAGGGGCACCGGCTACAGAGGGGCACCGGCTACAGAGGGGAACAGACTACAGAGGGGCACAGACTACAGAGGGGAACAGACTACAGAGGGGCACCGTCTACAGAGGGGAACAGACTACAGAGGGGCACAGAGTACAGAGGGGCACCGTCTACAGAGGGGAACAGACTACAGAGGGGCACAGACTACAGAGGGGCACAGACTACAGAGGGGCACCGTCTACAGAGGGGCACCGTCTACAGAGAAGCACCGTCTTTAGAAGGGAACAGACTACAGAGGGGCACCGTCTACAGAGGGGCACAGACTACAGAGGGGAACAGACTACAGAGGGGCACCGTCTACAGAGGGGAACAGACTACAGAGGGGCACAGACTACAGAGGGGCACAGACTACAGAGGGGCACCGTCTACAGAGGGGCACCGTCTACAGAGAAGCACCGTCTTTAGAAGGGAACAGACTACAGAGGGGCACCGTCTACAGAGGGGCACAGACTACAGAGGGGAACAGACTACAGAGGGGCACCGTCTACAGAGAGGCACCGTCTTTAGAAGGGAACAGACTACAGAGGGGCATCGTCTACAGAGGGGCACAGACTACAGAGGGGAACAGACTACAGAGGGGCACTGTCTACAGAGGGGCGCAGACTACAGAGGGGCGCATATTATGGTGTGTTGATGTGGTGATTGTGTACTAAACCAGAATTGTGAGTAGAATTTTGAAGAGAACCTAATTGGAACAAGGTGTAGATCCTGGTTACATCAGAATTCTCACCTACAGTTATACGAACTGCTCTACCACATTTCGTCCCTTCCAACGTCCAATTGTGGTACTAATTCAAAAGGGGGTCCGTCGGGGGGGGGGGGGGGGGGGGTGTGTTCCTATCTCACCGAACCTCTTCTCTTCATGTTTGGAATCAGTCATTAGCCGATGCATCTTGGACACCTTTGGTATCGTTATTGAGGGCAGACATTTCAATCCCCTTCCATTTGTCGATGACATAGTGCTTATCACAGAGTCGGCAGCAGAAGCCAACCAAATGATGCAGCTACTCGACGGAGAGGGCAATAAAGCTGGTCTGGAGATGAATGTGTCGAAGACCAAAGTTTTGCGCAATCGCTTCGCCACTTGTGATCCAGTCTTCAGTGATGAGGTACGATTAGAGGATGTCAACGAGTACATTTATCTTGGACGTCTTCTCAATATGGAGAATAATCTGGAACCTGAACTGACAAGACGTCGCCGCGTGGGCTAGGCTGCCTTCTCGTCTATTAACACGATCCTGGACGGTTGTCATGACCAAGACCTACAAACCCCCCTCTTCAATTCCACTGTACTTCCTGTGACGTGCCACGGTGCTGAGACGTGGGCACTGACAAAATCACTAGAGGACAAATTGATAGTTACCCAGACCTCCCTCGAGAGACGTTTGGTCGGAATCACTGTCCGGAACCAATGTATGCAAGCTCTCCACTATTCTGATATAAGACGATTGTCCCTGGTAAATGATACGCTAATCCATACAGACAAGGCAAAACATAGATGGGCAGGTCACATGTTGCGATGAAACGATAGTTAATGAAGCACAGCGACAGCAGTCCGGTACCACCGAGGTAAGAAGAGACCGCGGGGACTCCCTTGCTGTACAATACAACATCCGAAATGCCTCTAGAGGAGCACTTACCACACTCTGGACTTCCGTGGCCCAAGGCAGCATCAGCTGGAGAAGAAGTTGGGACCCGCAGCTACGCTGAGTAACGGGTCATCAAGGTCAAGATCATGACGAGGAAAACTGGTTCATTGTTTTCATCACCATCAGGTGCCCTGTAGGTTGGCGTTGACGATCATGGACCTCCATCCATTTCCATCACGTGTGTCGTTTACCAACTCTTGATTATCGCCTATGCCATTCTCTCAGGCTGTCAAGTATTTTCTATCTCGGCCTTCCTCTGCCTCTCTTACCTGCTATCTTTCCCGTTGTCACTACGTGCTCCAAGCCGCCTCCTCTCATAACATAACCTAAAAAAAAGGATTACTGCTCTGTTCTGATCCTTGCAATAGGTTTTTTTGCGTTTGTGTCTTTTCGAGTACTGTATCATTAGTCTTCTTTGTGTTTGTACCTCTTCGAGTACTGTATCATTAGTCTTCTTTGTGTTTGTACCTCTTCGAGTACTGTATCATTAGTCTTCTTTGTGTTTGTACCTCTTCGAGTACTGTATCATTAGGCTTCTTTGTGTTTGTACCTCTTCGAGTACTGTATCATTAGTCTTCTTTGTGTTTGTACCTCTTCGAGTACTGTATCATTAGGCTTCTTTGTGTTTGTACCTCTTCGAGTACTGTATCATTAGTCTTCTTTGTGTTTGTACCTCTTCGAGTACTGTATCATTAGGCTTCTTTGCAGTCCATGGGATCCGCAGCATTCTTCTGTAAAACCACATCTCAACTGTTTCCAAAGATATAAGCGATTGCTTGCTAATTGTCCATGATTCACTGCCATATATCAGTACTGGTTCCAGGTTGCATCCAAGGACTCTCTTTCTCAATTCCAGCGACACGGCTTTGTTGTCGTTGTTTCCACCACCAACAACACCACGAAATGTGTTCAAATGAAACCACATCCGCAGATTTAGTACAAACATATGAAAAAAAACAAAGCAATTGTCACGAAGCAAGCATGCACTGGGGTTCGTTAGAAAAGGTTGTCATAGACATTCATCCCACCAGTTGGGTAGACGTCGGATGCCGTCCGAGAAAAATGCTGGTTGCTCATTGGACTATTGGTCACCAAGGCCATGTCATCTGCAACGTAGTGGAATCGTTGTCCCTTTAGAAATATTTGTGTAGGGATCCGAACAAATGAAAGTCACACGAAGACAGGTCGGAACTATAGGTTGGATGTGGCAGAATCCCCACCTTGTCCGTGCTAACGCTTCCTGCACAATTCATAAACACCCCCCCCCCCCCTTTCATTGCGCAGCAAGTGGTTTAAACTCCACTGCATGTGTTCTTACTTGCTTGTGTCGATCAAAATTCATGAGACTCATTGTGAACACACCTTCCGATACTTCAGTTTCTTACTAACCACCATTTGAACTATCCCTAGCGACACAACGAGTTTTTCTGCTAGCGAACGTAAGCTAAGACGACGGTCGAGCCGTATTGCTGCATCAATATCCGTGATGGCTTGTTCTGACACAACAATATTCGCCTGTCCTGTCGACTGATCGACATCCTTCACATGTTAGGAACTGAATCAATGCTTGTTGATCAACCGTGCACGGATTCCGTATCACACCCGCCATTTTCTCAACAGTCTGCAGCAGAAGCTATGAATGCGAGGATAAAGAACACGCGTACATAATTATGTGTTTAAGTTCGATGTGACGTCATTATGCTTCTCGCGCGTATGCCCACGTGGCACAGCACCCGCGGATTCCACTTGAACACGCCTTGTATCACACAGTCGCACATTGCAAGCAGAGTGCAAGGCAATATATATTCTTTTTAATACAGTGATGAATAGGAATACATATTTATGCATACTATACTGGAAACAAAGATACGGCTGCAAAAGATCTTTGTTGTGAACTTAAAGCAATAATTCGGAAGAGGAGACTCAATAGGCCGCCGTCCGTCGTAGACGATGATGGAATAATTTATTTTGCTAGCGCTATTTTTAGTAAGGATTAACTGCGATACTTTTTATCCTCACTCTCTCGTCTCGAGCCGCACGACCCCAGTGGCAAGTCAAGGAAAAGACGACTAGGGGGCGACTACGAGATGCAGGGGACTCCACATCAAGCGCTCGTGAAAAAGACGGCGGAGTCCGGAGTCGAACCCACACCACCTGATCACGCCGACGGCTTAACCACTTCGCCACACAATCCACGGAAGAGAAGACTAACGTAAGGTCAAACAGAACATACTGGTTAGACAATGTTAGGATCAAAGGATACACATAGACCCGACCTCACTTACATCCAGTTTTGACTGGAGGCGTACTGTTTTATGGCAGTCTGGTTAACGAGATAAGGATCGACGTGATCACTGTGGTAGTAAGCAACACGCAGATGCAGCCAGGCATAGCACAACAGCCAGAAGGACTTCGGTCCACCTTCATCAGCACGCTGGAGATGTGAGGAAAAATACCCCAACCCGACTTAAACATATTCATTATAGGCATTGAACAACATCATTGCATTAGCTCGAAGACATCCACAGTCTATGCCGTAACGAGCATTGAACTATTTCTTCATATTACAACCAGAACTACTAGATTTAAAAAAACAATTTTTGGTTTCCCCTTATTTCTCTAATCCCTAAGGTGGTGTGCGTTGCACTGTGGTTTATATTTTGTGCCTGTCGGCCCAGTGCATTCGACTTCAGCATGCATTTTATGTAAGGGTCTGCCTCCTCCTGCATTTTCTAAGGGTTTGCTTCCCCGGGGTAAAGGTTGGTGCTGTGATGGGGATCGAACCCAGAATTTTCGGGTTGTGAACCATGCCACTTAACCACTAGGCCACGCCAATCCCCAAACTACTAGATAATATAACGGCCTAATATTCCGTCAACCTAAGGATCCTTCTCACACTTCCACTGTCACCAGCAAGTTCTGAACGTAGTTTCTCAGAGCTCAAACTTATCCAAAATGATATACGCCCATGAATGTTGCAAAACAAACTGGTTGGCTTGGCAACTATATCAAATAAACATAACCAGGCATCAGTACTTGATTCGATTGAATTGGTAAGAAAATTTGCAAACAAAGGACACGCTATATGAGAACCGGCTGTGGTATTGAAGACTGTGTTGTTTTGCCCTTGGGTGGAGGCATACGGTCTATTGAGTGCCTTTCGAGTACAA
This sequence comes from Ariolimax columbianus, assembly GCA_036924085.1. Lineage (NCBI taxonomy): Eukaryota > Metazoa > Mollusca > Gastropoda > Stylommatophora > Arionidae > Ariolimax > Ariolimax columbianus. The sequence goes on along the minus strand of JAVGWX010000010.1, from coordinate 36,385,935 downwards.
AATGATTTGTGTACCAAAATATTTACTTTTGTACTTATACATTATACAACGATTTTCGTCCGGACACTTTGCTACCAATGTCAAAACTAGACACTAAATCATTTTCGTCCGGACAGTTTGCTACAAATGTCAAAACTAGACACTAAATCATTTTCGTCCGGACACTTTGCTACAAATGTCAAAACTAGACACTAAATCATTTTCGTCCGGACACTTTGCTACCAATGTCAAAACTAGACACTAAATCATTTTCGTCCGGACACTTTGCTACCAATGTCAAAACTAGACACTAAATCATTTTCGTCCGGACACTTTGCTACCAATGTCAAAACTAGACACTAAATCATTTTCGTCCGGACACTTTGCTACAAATGTCAAAACTAGACACTAAATCATTTTCGTCCGGACACTTTGCTACCAATGTCAAAACTAGACACTAAATCATTTTCGTCCGGACACTGCTACCAATGTCTAAACTAGACACTATATCATTTTCGTCCGGACACTTTGCTACCACTGTCAAAACTAGACACTATATCATTTTCGTCCGGACACTCTGCTACCAATGTCAAAACTAGACACTATATCATTTTCGTCCGGACACTTTGCTACAAATGTCAAAACTAGACACTAAATCATTTTCGTCCGGACACTTTGCTACCAATGTCAAAACTAGACACTATATCATTTTCGTCCGGACACTTTGCAACCAATGTCAAAAATAGACACTAAATCATTTTCGTCCGGACACTTTGCTACCAATGTCAAAACTAGACACTATATCATTTTCGTTTGGACACTTTGCTACCAATGTCAAAACTAGAGACTATATCATTTTCGTCCGGACACTCTGCTACCAATGTCAAAACTAGACACTATATCATTTTCGTCCGGACACTTTGCTACCAATGTCAAAACTAGACACTAAATCATTTTCGTCCGGACACTTTGCTACCAATGTCAAAATTAGACACTATATCATTTTCGTCCGGACACTTTGCTACCAATGTCAAAAATAGACACTAAATCATTTTCGTCCGGACACTTTGCTACAAATGTCAAAACTAGACACTAAATCATTTTCGTCCCGACACCATGTTATCGGTATCACAACTGGACACTAACATCAAATGAAATACGACACGTTATAACAGCAGAAATTAAATGCTTGTGAAAAATATTGGGAGCAACAGGGAGAGACGTGGTCAGAAACGATGACATCAGAAGACTAGTGGGAACAACACCAGTATTAGACTACATCAAAAGACAGCAATTGCTATAGTTTGACCACGTAACATGCCTACCACCATTCAGCACCAGTTAACAAGCAATGCTGTTTAGATACAACGGATTCAAGATCAATATCCGACCACAAGAACGGCGGTCTACATAAATATCTGAGGTGGTGAGTGTCACTGTGCTAGAGGCACACAGAAGGGTTCGTTCCAGAGATCTGCTCATAACGAACGATTAATGGCATAACAGGATAAACGAAAAAAAAATTTAAATAAATAATAAGTACTTGTGAAAGATAATCAAATGTAAATTTGAATGCATTTAGCAGTTTCAAGTTTTGCACTTTTCGTGTGGAGGTAGGCTAACGTCTGGTCAGACAAAATATACTGGTCAGACATGGTAGTCAGGGTCGGGCAAAATATACTGGCCAAGACTCTCACCTCAGCTTCCTAGTAGCCCTTCTTGGAAATGGGCTGTTTTTATAGCAGCCTAGCTAATGAGGTGTGGGATCGACATGATCCCCATAGTAGTGAACAACGCAACACGCAGATGAAGCAAATCATAGCACAGCGGCCTGAGGGGATCCACGTCCACCGTCATCAGCACGCTCGGGTTGTGAGGAAAGCTACTGCAACCCGTCACTTAACGTACTTTTCAGGGCTGCACAAAAGAGTAACCGTGCTCATTGTTTGCATTCGAAACAACAGCAACTACAGAAACAACAGAAAGACCAACAAACATTGAAGTTGTAATTTGTTGTGGGTGGCGCAAGTACTACACTTTGCCCAGGGGCAAAATAGTTTGACATCGGCCGTCGTAATAGAAGACAAAATACTCTGCCTTACCTAACTGTTACAGTTAGGTACACATTTGTAAAATATTCGAAACAGGTATGTTATTTTATATATGCTGACCTCATTGGATTCTGGACAGACCGAGAGATCTGCTCTTCTCAGCAAATGACGAATGGTTTGGATACTGTTGCAACCTGCAACTCATTAGTTTTACACACATCTCAACACCTCTATTGTTCTACTCACGTTTTAATCAAACTGCTACTGTCTGTGGGTTTCAAATTGATGGATTTTAGTGTCGGCATGCAACAAGCGGCCATTGACTACTTCAGTGTTTCTTCTCTATCAATATCTAAACGCTTCCACTATTGAGCTGTTCGAAATCTACTAAAAGACCCACTGGGCCCTGACTGCAGCGATCGATCGTAACCACTGCTGAATACATGAATAATAATATGGCCTAATTTGCATACATAACAATATCAGATAAGTGAGGTATTTATTGGATTTGAGTCGACGACTCGGAGTAGTTAGAGAATTTGCTTCTCAAAATAAAAAAAAGCAGTGGGTTCACTCCCCAATAGAGCTACTCTATAGTCGATCCAGTTGTAAATTGGTAGATGGCTTACAGCTAGAGGAGACATATCAGCGAGGAAGTGAATTTGTGACCATATTATGTAACAAAGTTGAGATCTAGTAGAATAAATTCTTTTAACACATCCTCCAGGACGACATCTTGTGCTATACATCCTATAAATTTACATTTGTCATCTTCAACAACAAAAATAATAGTTCTACTTTCGATATTGGTATGTGCTGGTATATATAACTGGTATTCCTTCATTACTTCCTGTATGCCCACATTTACAAATACCACATTTTTTCTTTACTCGTCATCTTTTTATGATCCGTTTAGTCGACCTAAAAATTTGTAGACACAGACGTATGTCCTTGTAGTGAGAACAGACAAATAGTGGAATTGTCCTCGAAGCCTGTCGACTCCACGAGAAGAGTAGAGTAACAGACCGACCGTCTCTAACTAAAACGAAGTACATCCCATACAGGGAGGAGAAAAACTTGAGACAGACCAGCCGTGTCTAACCCAGCTGAAGGCCACCCCGTATCGTGAAGTGAAAAACCTGAGACAGACCAGCCGTGTCTAACCCAGCTGAAGGACACCCTGTACCGTGAAGAGAAAAACCTGAGACAGACCAGCCGTGTCTAACCCAGCTGAAGGACACCCCGTATCGTGAAGAAAAAAACCTGAGACAGACCAGCCGTGTCTAATCCAGCTGAAGGACACCCCGAAAAGAAAAACCTGAGCTAGACCAACCCGTTCTTCATGCTGGAGCGAAATAGTCAATCGATTATGATTTGATCTTCCTCCCTTTTTACCATAGATTCTAGGTGTTTTTTTCTTTTGGCTTAAAGAGTGGAGTAGCCGGTCCATCACCGAAGTCGTCCTTATTCCCTTCTCACGACATGCGTGACAAGTTACAGTGTACTATTCTTTTCTACCGTTTCGGGCGCCTGCAACACAAGAGTATTTGGGGGGGGGGGGGGGTTGTTTTGCGTTCGCCTTATTTCTCTATTCCCCAAAGTGGTGTGCGTTGCACTGTGGTTTGTATTTTGCGCCTGTCAGCCCAGTGCATCCGACTTCAGCGTGCATTTTATGTAAGGGTCAGCTTCCTCCTGCATTTTTTAAGGGTATGCTTCCCCGGTGTAACGGCCGGTGCTTTGATGGGGATCGAACCCAACACCTTCGTGTCGTGAACAGTGCCCCCTAAACCACTAGCCCGCACAATAGTATATAAAACAATTAAATATAGTTTTTTGTGAGCCAACGAAGACAACGAAGAAGACCAAGAATATCGCGTGCGAGTCCAGACAGATAAATATTGTGTTAGCTTCCATTGATTGTATGTCTCACAACGTTTGTTATCTATATCTATAAGCGATGATGTGAGTTTGTTGGAGAAGAAATGTATGCTGATCATGCATGTCCGAATCTCGGGCCCTAAGTTCACTCTTCTTTTTCCTTTTTGGAATAGGAATCTTTAAAAACAAAAAACCCAAACAAATTAGGTTTTAGTCAACGATAGATCCAAAAAGATACTATGAGAAATGGTGTTCGAAATTTTAAAATATTTACAATGACATTGATCGTGTAGCGTTGAATAATAAAAGTGTGAAACAGTGTGAAAAGTGTGAAATAGTGTGGAAATTGTGAAATAGTGTGAAACGGTGTGAAAAGTGTGAAATAGTGTGAAATAGTGTGGAAATTGTGAAATAGCGTAAAACGGTGTGAAAAGTGTGAAATAGTGTGGAAATTGTGAAATAGTGTGAAACGGTGTGAAAAGTGTGAAATAGTGTGAACCAGTAAAAGGGCATGACTAGGTTTGGCGCGCTATCGGGACTTGATCCTTGCTGCTGCGCAACATGGAAGATCGTACTAAAATGTCACGTCCTGAGGTGAATATGCCGACGATGGAAACGCAATGGAGATGTGGGGGATTATATATATGAGCATGAATACATACAACACCGTGTACTTCAGGCAGTTGTACTGTAAAATATTAAACTAAAATAAAAAACGTAGAACGTGTTTTATTGTAAAGAGAACCCGCGTGGATATTCTAGTCCCTACTGTAGATGATGATGTTCTAAGCTAGTCGTGATTAGCTGAGCTAAACCATTGTTTTTCGGAGCTAATTGTCAGTTGAGCTAAACTGATGATGTTTGAAGCTAGTCGTGATTAGCTGAGCTAAACTGATGTTGTTCGAAGCTAGTCATGCTGAGTTGAGCTAAACGTGTTGTTCGACCTTAGTCATGCTGAGTTGAGCTAAACTATTGTTGTTCGAAGCTAGTTGTCGGTTGAGCTAAACTGATGATGTTTGAAGCTAGTCGTGATTAGCTGAGCTAAGCTGGTGTTATTTGAAGCTTGTCGTGATTTGCTGAGCTAAACATGTTGTTTGAAGTTAGTCGTGCTGAGTTGAGCTAAACTGATGATCAAAGCTATGCGCGCTGAGTTGAGCTAAACTAATGTTCGACGCTAGTTTTGTAAGGAACTGAAAGAAGAAGAATAAGAGAAGAAACCGCGACCAAAGGTGAGATTAAGATTGGAAGAAAGCCTATGGTTGGTAGAAAAGTATGTGAAAGGCAATATTTTTAAACAGGTAAAATATTTCATTGACGAATTACAATTAAGAAAGCTTTAGAATTCCCTCTGGCGATCCTGGATCTCTTTACTGAGGAAGAAAGAATAGGACAATTGCATCTACATGCATGTGACGAAGAGCAACTAAAGAGGGTTGTGGCTGGGACTGGTATCTGGTAAAACATTGTTACAGAAAATACCACTTCAAGAATGCAAAAAGTACTTTTGCGAAGGATTCCGGTCAGAGCTCAATTGTAGTGGTGACTATATGATCCGGCTGGAGCGAAGAAACGCAAGCTGGTGTTGTAATACAGTTTTACATTGGTAAATAAACACAAACTGATTAAAGCAAAAATGGATATGGCTCACTTACCGCAGAGGGAGAGAAACAAAACGAAAACAGCAAGGACTTCATCGAGACAAAGAACAAACACTTACTAGATCACAAAATAAACAAAGACAGGAGACTCGCAGAACTACTACAATACGTAGTCAGGCAGGGTCAATGCATTCAAGAATAGATGGATTCGCAGAGGTCTTTTTTATAGATCAAGTGAATGTAAAATAAACTGGTTGTATGCAGACTCTGTTGCGGAGTATTCTGAACCAGTAGAAATACGTTAATGTAAGTAAGACGGCAGTCATTAGCCAGAGAGTGGCCGAGAATGAATAAAGCACAGTTTGCCCACTTTGTACAGAATAGACCAAACAAGAAATGATAATACGGTAGGTCATAAAGATAAGGAAGCAGTGTATAAACATAAAAGTTATAATAAGAGGGAGAGAGAGAGAGAAAGAGAAAGAGAGAAAGAGACGGATATATATATATATATATATATATATATATATATATATATATATATATATATATATATAAATATATATATATATATATAAATAACGAGCGGTGGAAGGCAAAAAATATATATATATGAATAGATAGACAGACAGACACACAGACAGACAGACAGACAGACAGACAGACGGACAGACGGATAGACGGATAGATAGATAGATAGATAGATAGATAGATAGATAGATAGATAGATAGATAGATAGATAGATAGATAGATAGATAGATAGATAGATAGATAGATAGATAGATAGATAGATAGATAGATAGATAGATAGATAGATAGATAGATAGAAATGAACAGAAACAAAACGTCTCCACAAAACGCCAGGACGGAGCAAGAACTTATCACGTTGCTTCTGGTGGCAATCTCAGACCACCGGAACTGTTTTCATCTAGCCAATAGACCATTACCCTGGCTTCGTGATACACTACCATCAATCTGCGGGTATCTAGTGATGCTGCCGTTTCAAGGTGCAGTAAAGAAGTGTATGTAGTGGCCGACTATTATTTGATTTCTCACACGCCCTGATGTAAGGAAAATGATTTTCTGTGGTTGAAAACGGTGTACCTTCGTCAAATGAGGTTAAGGCTACATGAGAAATAAGGCCAAATTCATGTAGCGATTGGTCAATTAACTTGACTTCACGCGACCATTAACCTGAATTCGTTATGCCATTAATATGTTAACTCGACAGCTGCGCTAAGACCGTTGGTGTAACTGCATTCAGTCATTAGTTCATTAATTTGACTTTATTTGGCATTTGATCCATCAAGCTGACTTAATTAACTACTTGACTATTAATGTGCCTCCATACAGCCCTTATTAATTTGACTTCACATCATACAATCCATTATCCATTAACTTGATTTTATGTCCTCATTAATCCATAAACTTGACTTTATGCCCACCTTAATCCATTAAGTTGATTTCATGGCCCGCTTTAACATAAACTTGACTTAATGTTCCCATTAATCCATAAACTTGACTTCATGCCCACCTTAATACATTAACTTGATTTCCATGCCCCCTTTAACATTAACTTGACTTAATGTTCCCATAAATACATTAACTTGACTTCATGCCAACCTTAATCCATTAACTTGATTCCATGCCCCCGTTAATAAATTAACTTGACTTAATGTTCCTATTAATCCATTAACTTGACTTCATGCCCACCTTAATACATTAACTTGATTTCATGCCCCCTTTAACATTAACTTGACTTAGTGTCCTTATTAATTCATTAACTTGACTTCATACCCTCTTTAATTCATTAACTTGTATTCATGCCCCCTTAATCTATTAACTTGACTTAATGCAACTTTTTGATCCATTAACTTGACTTCATGCCACCCTTAATCCATTAACTTGACTTAATGCAACTCCTGGTACTTTAACTTGACTTCAAGTAACTATTGATCCACTAACTTGACTCCAAGCCAGTCCTATATAATAACTTGACTTCAAACAACTGCTGATCCACTAGCTTGACTTCAAGCTAGTTCTGAGCCAACAACTTGACATTATACAACTCGTGATCCCTTTACCTTAACTACTCTATGCTCTTAATTCATTATCCTAACTTCATGAAGTCATGAACTATCAATTAGTCTTAATGCCGCCCTGGGAACACAGTTTAAGACCCCTTGCTCGACAGCTTGAGTACATTAACCAAACTGTTAAGTAACTCCGTTTTGGAGACGGGAGACTGCGAAATTATTTAGCAGATTTCAGGATACAAAAACAGTGGCCGACTCGATAAAGATGTTTAAGGTAAGGACGGCCAATGTCGATATGTTATTCTAATCGACAAGATGTGTCAGATAAAGGCAAGATGGCTATCGTTTTCAATCCTCTAGTATTCAATCATTCTACGTTGTATTTCTCTTCCGAAAAATACGGTAATCTACACATATTTATGCAAAATACGTCACAGTATGAATATTTATGAGGCTGCCCGTGTAATGGCATTGACTCCGTTTCTGTGCCAAGACTTTGATAAATATACACCAGAAGCGGTCAACATTGTAGCTTTCTGCTAAAATTATGGACTACTGATCACATTACTATCATGTGGAAAGCCTCGTGGTGCTGATATTGTTCCCTCAACAGTAATCTACCGTTTTATGGTGTTTTTATGACTTCAAATTATCCGTTCTCCAATTTGAAGTAAAAACTCGAGTGGTATCCGAGTTGAAAAGAATAGAGCCTCCGCAACTTCCCAGACATGTTGTAAAGCTAGCAACTTCGCCATGTGAAACCACTGTTATTGAAATCACCACTCAAACGCTTAGACACTGGCTTCAAATAAAGTCACAGACTAAAAATGTAAACAGTGAAAATTCAGTAGATTCCTGCATACTGTAAGATACACGAAAAAGAGGAGGCAGATAGTATGGCATTGTTATTAGAATGAATAAATCAATGAATAAAATAAATAATGAATAATGTAGAGGGAGGTGGTAAAACCCAAACAGATGACAGAGCTAAAAATGAAAGAATAAAGACAATGATAAAAATTAACTTCAAAGACAAGCGGCACAGTAACAGCCAGGATCCGATATAACAGAAGCATACTACACTTTGCCAAAAAAAAAGATCAAGTGACAAAATTCAGACTGCGAAATAGTCACTGCAGACTGAAAAATTATCTATTCAACAAATTAAAAATTGGACCCATAGACATGTGCCCGTGTGGGGAGAACAAACAAACAGTGGAACATGCTCTGCAGGTCTGCCGGTTCCATGAGAGGAGCAGAGTGCTACAATGTGCCCACGTACTCAATTGCGAGATAATATGTATGGCGACCAGTCAAACCTGAGAAGGATTGTCATGTTTATGAGCGTGATAGATGCGATTATTTGAGATCTAATGACAAAGAATAATAATAATAAGAAGAAGCAGAAACAGAAGAAGAATAAGAAGAAGCAGAAGAAAAAGATAAAGGCAGGTACTTTACAGAAAAGTAGACAGTAACATATAGAGTTCGGGGATCAAACCAGGTACATTTGCCAAAAGAATCGAGCGGTCCAAGCACTCTGTTACTCAAATGCCAGGGCTAGCTGGGTAAATGAAAACGGAATCCTTTGTCGTATCGCTTGAGAAGATCCTGTTTACAAAGAGAGACAATTCGAAACCTCTACGGCCTGTTGCTGTCCAGGAGTGAGTGACCTTAGACTGCCAGTTCGGCCGGCCCTTCCTGACCTCGACTTTGTTTCCTGGTCAACAAGTGTCGACAAAGACCGACAGATGGTAGCTGGCAGCTGGCCTAGGCCATGAGAAAATAATCTAGTTCTCTAAACATTTGTTATTGTTCTGTTAAGGTAAAAGGTGTGTGTGTGTGTGTGATTTTGTTGTTGTTCAAAGCTACGTGCTGAGTGGAGTTATCCCTTGAAGACGTTTCTTTCTTAGCAGGCTACAGTGGTTCTTCTTACATCTCAAAGCGTATTAGCGAGGTTAGAATGGGAACATTCTGGCTGTGGTGCAATGAGATGCCCCCAGCAAGCTAATTACGATGAGGATTAGTGTCGATCCCTACCTCGTTGGCCACAATGCTGTGACACAACCTGTTTTCAGGAACACGAGCAAGGACGTCAGGTGAAATTGTGACCAGTATGTTTCACCTGACCCTGATTACTCTTCTCTCCCACCTTGATCAGTATGTCTCAGCTGACCCTGATTACTCTTCACTCCCACCTTGATCAGTATGTCTCAGCTGACCCTGATTACTCTTCACTCCCACCTTGATCAGTATGTCTCACCTGACCCTGATTACTCTTCACTCCCACCTTGATCAGTATGTCTCACCTGACCCTGATTACTCTTCACTCCCACCTTGATCAGTATGTCTCACCTGACCCTGATTACTCTTCACTCCCACCTTGATCAGTATGTCTCAGCTGACCCTGATTACTCTTCTCTCCCACCTTGATCAGTATGTCTCACCTGACCCTGATTACTCTTCACTCCCACCTTGATCAGTATGTCTCAGCTGACCCTGATTACTCTTCTCTCCCACCTTGATCAGTATGTCTCAGCTGACCCTGATTACTCTTCTCTCCCACCTTGATCAGTATGTTTCACCTGACCCTGATTACTCTTCTCTCCCACCTTGATCAGTATGTTTCACCTGACCCTGATTACTCTTCACTCCTACCTTGATCAGTATGTCTCAGCTGACCCTGATTACTCTTCTCTCCCACCTTGATCAGTATGTCTCACCTGACTCTGATTACTCTTCACTCTCACCGTGATCAGTATGTCTCACCTGACCCTGATTACTCTTCGCTACATGCTACACGTTTTTATTAAACTGAAACCGCCACTGCAAATACTCGGATGCAGTCTTCCTACAATGGGACCAGATGATGCCGTGGCCTTATGCTTCAATTGGAGCGGGAATATATGAATAAAAGTATGTGATGAACGAACTCACGAAAGAATGAACGACAGAATGATCGAAAGAATGAATGAAAAAATAAATGAAATATTGAACAAAAAAATAAATGAAAGAATGAACAAAAGAATAAATGAAAGAATGAACGAAAGAACGACCGAAAGAAGGAATGACAAAATGAACGAATGAATGCATGAACAAATTAAAGAAATCATGAATGAATAAATAAATGAATGAATTAGAAAGAGTGAACGAATGATTGTCGAAGCCCATGTTTCCTGTCGTTCAGCTTCTGTCTGAAGTCGGAGTACTTTATACCGTGTTTTGTGCCTTACAGCCAGTACATCCGACTTCAGCACACATTTTAAAATGAGTTAACTTTCAAAAGGGGTACGACCTTGCTGGTTCATGAATCCTAACACATACAAGGTCGGCTTGCTAGCCGCGCCATTAACCAAAAGGCTACATCGTCCATCAAAGCCCATTATAAATTCTTCTACCTTTGTATTGCTCATTCGAATGATACCAGGACAAGAAACGAAAAGCGCGCTAACATTTTAATATTGACAACAGTTTTCAATCTCTAACTGAGACTGTCGTTATTTCCAGGTAAAATAATCGATTGAAAACAAAACATTCTCGTATACAATAGGGCTCAGATATCAGGCCGGTGACAGTCAAAACAGTAAAATCTATAAAGGTGTGTTTTTGTTATTGACTTTTGACTTTCAGTACAGACGCAATTTCGATTTATATTTACTTTTTCGGAAGGAGAAGTGTTTTTTTATCGGTGACACAAGAGGTCGATTTCTTTGTTTAACGGAGGCGTACTAAGTCTGGTTTAGCGGTTGTTGTTTCGCATGCTTACAATGAGTAGGTTTACTCTTTTGTGCGCCTTGAAAAGGACGTTGTGACGGGTTGCAATAGCTTTCTTCACATTCCGAGCGTGCTGATGAAGGTGGACCAGGGTCCTCCAGGCGGCTGTGCTGTTTGGCTTCGTCTGCGTGTCGCGTACTACTTCGGTGATCACGTCAATCCCTCAACTTGTTATCCAGGCTGCCATGAAAACAGTATGTTTCCAGAAAGATCTACGAGGAAGCCGAGGTGAGGGTCTTGTCCAGTTTGATTTGCCTGAACCTGACTAACATGTCTGATCAGTATATTTTGCCTGACCCTGACTAACATGTCTGATCAGTATATTTTGCCTAAACCTGACTAACATGTCTGATCAGTATATTTTGCCTGACCCTGACTAACATGTCTGATCAGTATATTTTGCCTGACCCTGACTAACATGTCTGATCAGTATATTTTGCCTGACCCTGACTAACATGTCTGATCAGTATATTTTGCCTGACCCTGACTAACATGTCTGATCAGGACATTTTGCCTGACCCTGACTAACATGTCTGACCAGTATATTTTGCCTGACCAGATGTTAGTCTTCCTTCCCCATCACTCGAGTAGCCCTGGGGTTTACAGTTGTTCATTACGGTTTTAACTTTCTTTGGGCGTTGTTGCGCTCTTTTCTACCACATCAATTAGTCAATCATTAATCAACCAATCATCCCCATGAAGCATAGGTCAACAAATACATGCCATGGCTACGGCTGGATTATGCCGAGACAGGTCCCCTAGGCTGAGTGTTTGCGCCAACGCCCTGGTTCCTTTCCTTTGTAATATTTTGTATGGAACTCCTTACAATATTAGTGGTAAGGTGGTATACAAAGTTTTATTAATAAACATGCATGCAATTTGGTTAGCATGGCTTATCTATTTTCCTAGTAAATATTTGTTCATGTTAAACACAACAAAACTAACAGTATTTTGAAAATGTCCGTGTTTCTATCTAACAAAAACTGGTTCAATAATTGTCATAAAAATATGTTTTCTGAGAATAGTAAGTTTTAAGTGTGGCGAGCCAAATCGTTCAGTTTATATGCTTCATGGTGGATCAAAGATAGTTTGGGATCAAGATGCTGAGCAGCGCAAGAGCTGCAGTGGTCAGTGACCCATAGCTGACTGCTAGTGTCAGGACCAGCTAACCAAAGCTGCCAAGACCCTTCTACACCTCGACGCTGTGATCCTGGATAACAGAGTGCAGCAGGGCAGACTAGCTAAGGAGAAGGGATCGAAGAGGGAATGCTAACCCTGTGCTAAAAAAATGTTTGCTGAAGTCGGAAGTGTTGGACCGAAAGGTGCAAATATCGCAGTCAAGCTGTAAACTACAACACAACGCATTCCGTTCTCTGGACTACATTCTGCTACTTAAACCCTTTCAGGGTTTGGTAGTGGGAGATTGAGAATGAACGAAGTCAAGTCAAACCAAAGATAGTTTGAAATACGTTTTAATACAGAAATGGAGCGTTCTCTAGAACATTTGGATTTGAAAAGTGATAAATAAATACGATGACAAATGAATACATTTGAAGAAAAACTAAACGCCATGAATGCCTGCGTTTACAAGGATTGAGAAGAGCAGTTGAAGATTTACTGGTTCCAATTCCATCTTTTTTAACTCCATCGGATTCCCCAACGAATTCTTACAGCTGAATAAGTTCATCACACAAAACTCTAGTCAAGGTCACGTCTATAAATAGATACGAGCCGCGTGCGTAAGCTCATCATTTATAATGGAGCAAATATCATAAAGGGGTGCTCTTCAGCCTGTGTGATACCGCCCACCTGTGAGCGAATTGAGCTTTCAGGTGGGCGGTAGCAGAATTTTGCATGCTGTAATTAAAAACACAACCTGAGTAAACTATCGCAGAATACCGGTAAACCAACAAAAGCGCACATTTTGAGAATCTGTGTTTTTTCCCCGTGACAGCATACAACTGTGAAAGATGGACAGCTATCCAAACCTCGAGTGCTTCCAGTCGAAATGTTATAGGAAGGTCCTCAGAATAGCATGGACGGAAAAAAAAGAATGCAGACATTCAACAATAGTTGGGCGCAGAGGAGAAGTGGTTCATACACTCCAACATGAAAAGAGAATTGAAATACTTTGGCCACACCAAAAGACACAAACGGTCTTGAGAGGACGGTAATGGAAGGTATGGTGACGGGAAAGAGGCAGAGACAGACCAAGAAGACAAGGGCATCAAGATGTCAAGGAATGCGTGTGCAGGACTAGAGCAGGCTGGAGATTGAGTTTCTTTCAGACGTGCTGTGTGGTGAGCGATGTTCTGCGAGGATTAAATACATCCTAAATACTTGTACTCACTGGACGATCGCAGAGTTTTGCTCAATTGAGATTTTAATGTGCGATAAGAAAAGTTTACCGTCATAAAAGTTATGAAGGTGGGCTCTATGTATAACAAGGTTGAGGAGACCTATCGTAAAGGTATCCAAACGTTGTGGATACTTTAAACCTATTTCCCATGTGGTTAACAGGCTGCCAATGATGGACAAGCAAACATTTATTACAAAATCTTCCTAGGATAATAAATCAGTAGATTCTGAAGGCTCGATTCATTGGACGTCTAAAATTGTTATTTATCTTTTTCTTATGCTCATTTGTGCAATCTGAATATATTTCTTCTCTTTAAAAATTACTTAAAAGTTCTCCATTATTAAAAATGTAATTACATAATAACTTCAGAAATGTCACTCTCTCTTTAAGATCCAGCTTTGTGTTACCTAGGTAAACCTCTTTATTATAGATGACCAAACCACAAAGAGTATCTCATTCTCCAGGCTACTTAACCAACAGATGACCAAACCACAAAGAGTATCTCATTCTCCAGGCTACTTAACCAACAGATGACCAAACCACAAAGAGTATCTCATTCTCCAGGCTACTTAACCAACAGATGACCAAACCACAAAGAGTATCTCATTCTCCAGGCTACTTAACCAACAGATGACCAAACCACAAAAAGTATCTCATTTTCCAGGCTACTTAACCAACAGATGACCAAACCACAAAGAGTATCTCATTCTCCAGGCTACTTAACCAACAGATGACCAAACCACAAAGAGTATCTCATTCTCCAGGCTACTTAACCAACAGATGACCAAACCACAAAGAGTATCTCATTCTCCAGGCTACTTAACCAACAGATGACCAAACCACAAAGAGTATCTCATTCTCCAGGCTACTTAACCAACAGATGACCAAACCACAAAGAGTATCTCATTCTCCAGGCTACTTAACCAACAGATGACCAAACCACAAAAAGTATCTCATTTTCCAGGCTACTTAACCAACAGATGACCAAACCACAAAGAGTATCTCATTCTCCAGGCTACTTAACCAACAGATGACCAAACCACAAAGAGTATCTCATTCTCCAGGCTACTTAACCAACAGATGACCAAACCACAAAGAGTATCTCATTCTCCAGGCTACTTAACCAACAGATGACCAAACCACAAAGAGTATCTCATTCTCCAGGCTACTTAACCAACAGATGACCAAACCACAAAAAGTATCTCATTTTCCAGGCTACTTAACCAACAGATGACCAAACCACAAAGAGTATCTCATTCTCCAGGCTACTTAACCAACAGATGACCAAACCACAAAGAGTATCTCATTCTCCAGGCTACTTAACCAACAGATGACCAAACCACAAAGAGTATCTCATTCTCCAGGCTACTTAACCAACAGATGACCAAACCACAAAGAGTATCTCATTCTCCAGGCTACTTAACCAACAGATGACCAAACCACAAAGAGTATCTCATTCTCCAGGCTACTTAACCAACAGATGACCAAACCACAAAAAGTATCTCATTTTCCAGGCTACTTAACCAACAGATGACCAAACCACAAAGAGTATCTCATTCTCCAGGCTACTTAACCAACAGATGACCAAACCACAAAGAGTATCTCATTCTCCAGGCTACTTAACCAACAGATGACCAAACCACAAAGAGTATTTCATTCTCCAGGCTACTTAACCAACAGATGACCAAACCACAAAGAGTATCTCATTTTCCAGGCTACTTAACCAACAGATGACTTTTTGCTTACTGAGGAATTGCGACTTTCTCTTCGCAATTCTCAGTACATTCGTCGAATGCTTCCTTTATCCTTGCAAAAAGTAAGTAGTATGTCCTAGACAGAACGGCGCTTCTTACAACCGCCAACCTATTTGGGTGTTGTTTCTTGGCAGGTATTGAGTACGGTAGGTTGTCATTACTTTCCGTACGTGGAGGAGCGGGGGGAAAAAACAACCCATTTCTGCGAAACTGGACTCGGGCGTGATTCGAACCAGGTGCGTTTGGATTGTGAAAGGGACACTTCACTTCCAGGCCACATAGTCTCCTTATTTCTTACATAGCCGTCGTCAAATGCCGTTGTGGCATCAACATGAGTAGACCATAGTGTAACACTGAGTCGTTTTACAACTGGTAAGCCCCCAAAAGCAACAAGCAAAGGTGCCCATCTGTGCGGGGATGTACTAAAGAAACAAAAGATGTTTTCAGCAAATTCCAAGAACTCACTAACTGCAGATATATTGTCTACAGCGTTATAGTGAAGCAAATTTTATGGGTGCACAACGTACGCTATGTATTCAAAGAAGGGAATTTCTCTTTGGAATTCATCGTCAACTTTTATTCAGAGCAGTTAAAAATGATTTGAGCTATTTCAGCTTGTTATATATTATTCATAAATTGTCAAATTAAGATGTGATTTCACACATATATAATGTAGGTGTCCCAATTTACCTCACAGATGTTCAATGTGAGTGCCTTTCGTTACTCTACAAATGTGTCTGCGGTAATCGTACTCCTCCCAGACGCATTGCAGCATGATTTCATCAATGGTTTGCACTACAGCGGTAATGCGATCTTGCGGTTCAAGCACATCTTGGGGGAGTGGTGCTTTGTAGACAATGTCTTTAACATATCTCGATAAAAAACGTCACATGGTGTGAGGTCCGATGTTCTTGGTGGCCAGCGTAGAAGATGTTTTTCACTGTTCCTTACACGCCTTATCCATCGATGTGACAATCTCTCATTAAGGACGCTCCTTACATTATGATGGTAGTTGCATGAGGCTCCATTAAGCTGCAAGATAAAGTCAGTGCTGTCATGTTCCAGCTGTGCCATACGCCACGTAGTTAGTATGTTCGTGAATGTTTCACTATTTACGGTTCAAATCATTTTGAAATGCCCTGTATTTTCCGTTCATATTTTGGACATTATAATATAACTACCTTATACAACTGGATTTATTATGACGTGCGATTTTAAACAGGAAAATGTACTATGTACAAGTTCTGCGCTACTTTGTGCAAGCTCTGCAATACTGTGTACACGTTCTGCGGTCGGTACTGTGTGCAAGTTCTGTGGGCTACACTGTGTGTAAGCTCTACTCCCATGTATGTAAGCTCTACTTTACTGTGTGTAAGCTCTCCTTTACTGTGTGTAAGCTCTACTTCACTGTGTGTAAGCTCTACGTCACTGTGTGTAAGCTCTACTTTACTGTGTGTACAAGCTCCTACGTCACTGTGTACAAGCTCTGCATCGTTGTGACCGGACATCGACTGTACACATATGTTAACTGGGTCACTACCCAGAACACAACGAATTACGCTGCACATCATATACGTGACTAAAAGCTGGTGTTAGCTCGACAGGAAGAGAATATTACATAGCTTGTATCTAATGTGCTTCATTGATATGCTTCAGTACATTTTACTCTGTAATATCAATGATCTGGGATTGACATGGCAAGTCACCAGTGGATTTTCGTCTGCCAAAAAATATGAAACAAAGAAGGTCAGATCTCCCCACGACGTTTAACGACCGAAGTGAACTGAAGACAAACAGACAAACAGACAAACAGACAGATAGAGATAGATAGATAGATATATAGATAAATATATAGATAGATATATAGACAGACAGACAGACAGACAGACAGACAGACAGACAGACAGATAGATAGATAGATAGATAGATAGATAGATAGATAGATAGATAGATAGATAGATAGATAGATAGATAGATAGATAGATAGATAGATAGATAGATAGATAGAATCTGGTTACAACTGGTCTATAAAAAGTAGAGAACAAAACCAGTTTCTTTGATGTCATATTTATCTACACTGAGAACTGGACATAACAGACTCAGGGGTCATCTTTATATCAACAGGAGGATTGGGATAGATGACATGTGTCCACGTGAGGAGCACACCATGACTGTGGAACACATGCTACAAAGCTGCATCCTCACACATTATCTATATATCTATTCTGACCTCGAGAGACAGAAGGTACAGAAGGGATGGCTTAGGTACGAGTGGAGAGCAGATGTTGAGGCCTCAAACCTACAGGAGTTGACATGGATCCACTGTCCTGCTCATTCTGGGCAATGAAAGAGCTGACATCGTGGCTTCACAAGCTCACATCATGGGCACATTAGTGATGGATAGAAGTGACATTGTGAAATCAAGCAATGACCTCTTGCTAGATGAGGACACCGCAATAAATGAAGCAGCAATCCACAGACTGCAAAGTTTCGACATTAAACGAGGTTCGAGCGGAGTATGGCGCATGAGAGGACGGAGCAGGAGTGTGTACAACCAGCGAGCTACAGAAACCATCATCTTCCATACCTTACGCCATTTGATGGGAGAGACTGAGCACCTTTGGGTATGCCCGGAGTGCAGTGACGATTCTTAGAAACAGAAACCCCAAAAGACAAATATGAGACAAAGGCTGTACGGAGATAAAAGAGCCTTACAATTAACGGTGTCCCTTGTAAGAGAAACCAGGATCTGGATCTGAGAATTAAAGGAGACGATTTGCAACTAAGAATAATTCAAAACAGGCCAATAAGAATAACTGTAGTGGCCCTAAAAAGTTGCATTTCGTTGGTGACCCACAAACCTCGCCATTGCCTCAGTTAGGAATGCCAGAGTACAAGCAACACAAACAGGCTATGTATGCATAAACCCGTTCAACGTATTGTCCTTCCATTACAAATATATCCACACGACCTGTAGTATTTGCTCTTTAACAAAAAGTGATGTTAACTTCTCTATGAGATCTGCTGCTACTAGGAGCTAAACTACGTTAAACTGAATTTGCCCAACATCAATAGCCAACTGTTGCAAATTATGAATTCTCAACTGTTGAAAACAGTTCGCAGAGAAATGAAATGCTTTACATTTGCTTGGTGAATAAGGCAACTAGACACTCGCCATTTGGAGAATGCATTAAACATAGATTTGTCAAAATAACTTTTCTGTTTGTTCATAATTTGAACTGTTTTGTTAATGCTGGAAGTTTCATTTCTACATTCTTCACTTCAAATTCTTGTCCAAAAATCAGACATTTACTCTGTTATGTTGCCCGACCACAGTCCAATATTCTGGTCAATGGAACGATTTAATGTTATGTGGTTTCTGCACCGACTTCTCGCGCAAAGAATGTAATCTAAGGGTGGTATTGACAGCCCCGTTATAATTATAACGAATTCATGTCCAGAAATGGCGCTAGTACGTGCTGTTATTTTTGAGATTGTGACGTTTTCTGTCTCATTGTTGTGATTATTGTTAGTTTCAATAGACTTGCAACCATCAGATTCACAAACTTGAACTTCGCCAGTATCAAAAATCTGTTCTGGTTTGTTGGTGTAAAGTGAACGCTGTAACGTGTAAAATCAGCTGTAAAGTGAACTCCCAACTGTGATATAAACACCCAGCTGTGACATCAACACCCAGCTGTGACATCAACACCCAGCTGTGACATAAACACCCAACTGTGACATCAACACCCAGCTGTGACATCAACACCCAGCTGTGACAAACACATAATTGTAACAAACACCCAGCTGTAACATAAACACCCAGCTGTAACATAAACACCCAGCTGTAACATAAACACCCAGCTGTAACATAAACACCCAGCTGTAACATAAACACCCAGCCGTGACATGAACACCCAGCTGTGACATCAGCACCCAGCTGTGACATGAACACATAACTAACATAAACACCCAGCTGTGACATAAACACCCAGCTGTGGCATGAGCACCCAGTTGTGAAATGACACCCAGCTGTGACATGAACACCCAGCTGTAGGAGCATCTGACATCCTACTGTCACTCTCAACAGGTTGTTCCGTATCTTACTTTTTAAAAAAACTCTGATATGATCGACATTATATTATATTTTGATTATATTTGCAGATCTATCCACACAGTATCCTCGTCACATACTAGGGGGATTAAAAAAGCAGCCCAATACTAAATATTGGCTCGGGGTGCAGTATAGTTATGGACAATAAACAGTTGGACCATTCTTGGCAGGGTGAATGTCCATTATTCGTTTTTTAGCCATCAAATTAGAACGTAAAAATGCGATTGCAAAATGATATTTTCTCAACGTAACCTACATAATTAAAAAAAAAGATATAATATTGTGTGTACTCCATGTACATACAAGCTCCCAAAAAACCCTTAAGGCTTCAACATGCTACGTATAACGAAGGCTAACGGATAATATGCCAGCTATTGATATGTTTTACAATCAGAATCCTTTCCTCACTTTTTGGGCCCACAGCGAAATGTATTTCAAGAGTAAAAAAGGGAATAACTCGTTTTCGTAGTGATCGTAAGAAGAAGTAACTTCCTGGTTGCTGTAAAACACGACCGACTTGGCAATATATGATTAAACAAAATGAAGATTTCACAAGAAACAAACAGAATGAGTTTATATTATAACAATAAGTACTACTGAACTCAATTTATATTGTTTATACACTTACCTGATACTACAGAATCCTGCTTCACGAATTCACTTAGGACATTGAATAACTTGGGAGTTTAAAACAGCAGACGCGAGGAGATAGCTTTCCAAGCTTATAACTGGGGAACTTCTGAAACGGCTGACAACAGAACATGGGCAAAGCGACGGAAGACCTGGTTGTGGTTGAGCGAACACCTGGCTCCTGGGTTGTTCAATAGAGCTTTCTTCCTTGAGACTGGCCCCGCCCTTTTGAACCACAGCCTTGATTTAATAGCTTCCGTCGGTGGGCTAGGCAAATGAACCGGAAAGTGACCTATGACCTGTTTCACCTGTCATATTTTACCCAAGGACGACAGGTGAATTCGAGGTGTACTTGTGCACGGTGGGGGAGGGATGCAAGTAGAGACAAAAAGGGGGGGGGGAGTGGGAGAAAAGGATGAGGGGGGGAGGGGAGATACTTCGTCGACTATTATTCCACTTCCGGTATAATTCTCTTAGAGGCGTGGGAAGAGTCGCGTGGCCGGTCTCATGGACAGACTTTACATCCTCCCAGGTGTACTTCTCCCAGATGATCAGCCTGTCTTTTTTTCCTCTCCTCACGTTTTCATTTATGTCATTCCTTTTTCATACCCTCTAGCTTTTCAATCATTCCCTTTCATTGTGTATTTTTTTTTCTTCTAATACGTTTTCATAACTTCTTTTTCTTTTTTTTTTAACTTCGATCCGATCAAATATCTACTTTTCGTCATGTGCCGAGAGGAACTGAGCGCCAATGGGTTACCCGAAGCGCCATGATGTCGATTTTTAACAGAACAATTTGTAAGAAATCTCTAGAGAAATTAACCTGTCACTTATTTCTCTCCATATTATTTCTATTTTCGCTTTCCTCTTCATGTTCTTTATCTTGCTCCTCTACGTACATTATATCTTGCGGGGCATCATTACTCTGCATTATCTCTTTCTAGTTAGTTAGTTTTCTTTATATTTATGCCGTTAAGCGACGGGGGGAGTTTAAGTCGTTTATTCTGCGCCAAGTGCGCGGCGTCGATCATCACTCTAATGTCATCTATCCACCTGCCCTTGCCCTGTTGCCAGATTTACCAGCGTTGTAAGCCATCAGTGGAAGTTGATGAGGGTGCATTCTTATGATATGACAAAATCAACTTATTTTCTGCCTGGAAATGTACTCTACACAAGCCGTAGTGCCGACCATACTGCGAATGTCGTCGCTCCGCATTCTGTCTTCCTTGGTAACACCGATGACCTTACTCAAACACTTCATTTCACAAGTCAAGATTCTGCTCTCACGTGCCCTGGACAAAGACCATGTTTGGCAATGATAACACAATCGGCATAGATAAACTGTTTATCAGCTGGTATTTGTTTGTCACACCTATGGCAGCAAAGACTAATCAGTGTCAGGTTAAACATACTGATCAAGACCCCTAACTCCCGTTCATATAGCTGGAAAATGGCCGTATCAAAACAGCCTGGCCAACGAGGTGGGAGATCGATACTGTAATGCCCTAAGTGGTGAGTTTTTATAGGAACCTTGCATTGTACTACATCTAAGAGGGCCCAGGTCTAATTACTCAAGTACGCCTCAGATGTAAGAAAAGCCACTGTAACCAGCTACCAAAGTAACATAGTCAAGCGTTAAATTCAGCTTAGCATAAGTATATTCGAACAAAAACAACATTTCATTACTCTCTAAATTAACTATCTTGTATCTTATTCCCCTCTATACCTTCAATTCTGTATCTCATTCCCCTCTATACCTTCAATTCTGTATCTCATTCCTCTCCATACCTTCTATCATGTATCTCATTTCTCTCCATACCTTCTATCCTGTATCCTTTTCATTGCCTCTTTATTTTCTCTTATTTGTTTCTATGCCATAAGGGGTTTTTTTGTTTTGTTATTTATTCCGATTGTTTGCTATTTTCCCCTCCATTACATTTCATCTATTGTCAATGGGTTGAGCATTTCTTCTTCCTGTTCTTCTTCTACTTCTTCTTCTTCTTCTTCTTCTTCTTCTTCTTCTTCTTCTTCTTCTTCTACCTCTTCTTCTTCTTCTTCTTCTTCTTCTTCTTCTTCTTCTTCTTCTTCTTCTTCTACTTCTTCTTCTTCTTCTTCTTCTTCTACTTCTTCTTCTTCTTCTTCTTCTTCTTCTTCTACTTCTTCTTCTTCTTCTTCTTCTTCTTCTTCTTCTTCTTCTTCATCATACTTTCTATTTCTGAAAAAAGAAGTCGTTCACCTTTTTTAAAAATTCTTGTACCATTATAAAGGGTCATGTTTCTAGAGCTTTCCTACAAACTGTTCTGTTTAGTTTATTTAATTGTCAACGCCATCGGACATTGGCTCAGTCCCTCTCAACATTTGATTGTACACACTCCTGCTGCCTCCTCTCAGGCGCCCCTTTCTGCTGCACCAATGTATTATTTTCAAATCCTGCAATCTGTACATGTTTTGTTCATCAACTGCAGTGTCTTCATTCAAAAAGCTATCATCGATCAACTACAAAATGCCACTCTATCCATTGCCGATATCGCCACTGTGATGGTCCTGAGGTCAGCTCTTTAATTCTCGCAAACACCAGCATGGCTAGGGCAGTAGATCCACACACATTTCCGGAGTTTCCCTTCATGTCCACGACCCACCCATGTCACAGTCAGCACTTCTTGGCCATACGCAGCATTGATTGAGAGTCAGAGACGATTACTGCCCTCACTAAAGATCTTAAATAGCCACATCAGAGCCGAAGTCACTGTCTAGATCTCCTTTTTAAAACTATGCATTGTTAAATATGATCCGCTCTTCATATGAACGGCACTGCCTCTCACTCCATTAGACAAACCCCAACCGACTTTCTTACCGCGTTTTCGTACAAACACAAGCATACTCTTCACTCATGCGCTTGGTTTGTCTGATTCACGGGATGTAACGAACCATGAGTTGGAGATTATTCTACTTTGAAATGATATGATGCGGTGTTAGTCAATCCGGAAAGAAATAGCAGCCAATTACCAATACCGTTTCAATCCCAAGAGGTAGCAGAGGTTTTCAATAAATACATGCCACGCCATCAAATGTTCGCATGTCTAAATCAAAGAAAAGCAAAGGCCTTCAATAAATACATGGCACGCCATCAAATGTTCGTAGGTCTAAATCCAAGAAGAGCAAAGGTCTACAATAAATACATGCCACGCCATCAAATGTTCGCAGGTCTAAATCCAAGAAGAGCAAAGGTCTTCAACAAATACATGCCACGCCATTAAATGTTCGCATGTCTAAATCTGTTTTAGTTTATGTGACTTTCCGTTTTTTTAGGACTGGTCAACCAGCGCCACTGACAACCCTGATTAGTCGCCTTTTACGATATGCCCGCCAGGATATAGTATCATTCTTTGCGCCCCCCCCCCACCCCCCACATCTCTCTCGCTCCTTCAGTCGATCCAGTTGTAAATAGGTACCTGACGTATGAGTTGGGGAAGGTATAACCAGCAAGAAAGGGACCTGACCACCCCACCTCACATAGGCTCAGGCTTAGTACATGAAAAGTTGTCTTCATCCCCAACGGCAGCTGTTGCCATGGGGCTGGCCTTTGCCGTTTACCTTTACCAGTCCCGGTAATCCCAGACGCCATCACCCACGTGTGGTAATCGTTGAAAAGAATAGTAGCATTGTAACCTACTAGACATGTTGTAGGAGGCGACTAAGACGTATTTGCCATGAGGCTGGCAGTCTAATCCTGTAGGAACTTGAAACCACAAAAACTTCAACAAATACGGACATTTAACCTATGATGACTTGACATGCATTGGCTGAAGGCACATGCACCACAGGGAACTGCGAGGATATGATGATGATGATGATATGAGACAAAAAACATCACCACATACAGTACAAACGCATGCGGAACGACAAGTGGCATCATCATTATCACCATGATCACCTTCACCATCCCCAACATCATTATCATGATCACCTTCACCATCCCCAATATCATTATCATCATGATCACCTTCACCATCACCATCATTATTATCATCACATGATCACCTTCACCATCACCACCATCATTATCATCATGATCACCTTCACCATCACCACCATCATTATCATCACATGATCACCTTCACCATCACCATCATCATTATCATCACATGATCACCTTCACCATCCCCAACATCATTATCATCATGATCACCTTCACGATCACCATCATAATTATCATCACATGATCACCTTCACGATCACCACCAACCATCATCATCATGATCACCTTCACATCACCATCATTATTATCATCACATGATCACCTTCTCCATCACAATCCATCATCATCATCATGATCACCTTCACCATCATCATTATCATCATCATCATCATCATCATGATCACCTTCACCCTCACCATCATCATTATCATCATCATCATCATCATCATGATCACCTTCACCATCACCATCATCATCATCATCATGATCACCTTAACCATCATCATCATCATCATCATGATCCCCTTCACCATCACCATCATCATCATCATCATCATCATCATGATCCTCTTCACATCACCAACATCATCATCATGATCACCTTAACCACCACCATCATCATTATAATCATGATCACCTTAACCATCATTATTATCATCATGATCACCTTAACCATCATTATTATCATCATGATCAACTTAATCATCATTATTATCATCATGATCACATTAACCCTCTCCAACATCATTATCAGCATGATCACCTTAACCATCACCATTATCAGCATGATCACCTTAACCATCACCATTATCAGCATGATCACCATCACCATCCCCATCATCATTATCATCATGATCACCATCACCATCATCATTATCATCATGATCACCATCACCCTGCCCATCATCATTATCATCATGATCACCATCACCATCATCATCATCATCATAATCATCATCATCATCATCACGTGGTATATCATTGTCAGGACGTGACTCTCATAACAGAAGATCTAAAACGCTTTCGATCTTTGGAAAGTTCTCCTGTCTCTGTTACCGCCATCCTCAGAACTTAATATCCAGTGCCCATGTTTTCATCGTTCTGCCCCTGCCTCGCATGTCAGGTACCTTACCCTCCAGTATTGCCATTTCGAGACCACTGTGGCGTTTAATGTGACTTATGTGCGACCTATTCTTAACTTCCTACAAGTAATTATGTTTACGAGATCAAGATGCTGAGCAGTACATGAGCTGCAGTGGCCAGCGGCCCGTAACTGACTGCCAGTGTAAGGGCCAGCGAACCGTAGCTGCCAAGGCCCGTTTACACCTCCACGCGGTGATTCTGGATAACAGGCTGCAATAGAGCAGACTGGCTAATTAGAAGGGGTTGGGGATCAAGATGCTGAGCAGCACATGAGCTGCAGTGGTCAGCGACCCATAGCAGACTGCTAGCGTCAGGGCCAGCGGACAATAGCTGCCAAGACCCTTCTACACCACCACGTGGTGATCCTAGATAATAGGCTGCAGCAGGGCAGACTGGCTAAAGAGAAGGGATCGAAGAGGGAATGCTAACCCGGTACTAAAAAAATGCTTGCTGAAGTCGGATGTGTTGGACCGAAAAGTGCAAATATCGCAGCCAAGCTGTAAACTACGATACAACGCATTCCGTTCTCTGGACTACATTCTGCTACTTAAGCCCTTTCAGGGTTTGGTAGTGGGAGATTGATAACGAACGAAGAAGAAGAAGAAGAAGAAGAAGAAGAAGAAGAAGAAGAAGAAGAAGAAGAAGAAGAAGAAGAAGAAGGGGTTGAAGAGGGAAGGCTAACCCGGTACCAAAAAGCACTTCCTGAAGTCGGATGTGTCAGACCGAAAACTGCAAATATCACAGTCAAGCTGTAAAATTCGACACAACGCATTCCGTTCTCCGAACATCTGCTAAATACAAAATCCTTTTCAGGGGCTGGTAGCATGAGATTGAAAAAAAGGAAGAAGAAGAAGATATTATTTACTAGACAAGGTTGTTCTATATTTTACATTTCAGACGCGATTTTATTTTCCGCCATCAAAGTTATTTTGAGCGCACTCTCACAGAATGTTATCTTGAAGGACAATCCACTTCCTTAGTGTTCCTGGGGTTGTCCATGTCTCACATTCCTACGTTGGCACTAACAAGAAGCTCGTTCTCTGAATCTTTTTTTGGATCGTTGTGGTAATCTTCTGTTATACGTTTTTCATTTTAGTTAACCTCTGTAATATCATGACCCCTCTTCAGACATCTTTTTGACAATCTTCATTGTTGTTTAAGATCAGGGATATAGATGCTGAGCATTGCATAAGCTGTAACGGTCAGGACCCAAGGCTGACTGTTAGCGCCTAAGCCAGCGACCCAAAGCTGCCAAGACTCTTCTCCACCTCTACGTGGTGATTCTGAATAACAGGTTGCAACAGGCCAGACTGGCTAAAGAGAAGGTGATCCTGAATAACAGTTTGCAGCAGGGCAGACTGGCTAAAGAGAATGGATTGTAGAAGGAAAGCTGACTCGGTACCCATGGAGTCGGATGTGTAGGACCAAAAGGTGCAAATATCGCAGTAAGGCTGCGGATTCCGTTCTCCTGATTACATTCTGCTACTTGCAAATCCCTTGTCAAGTCTTGGTTTTCAAATTCTCCGTTGCTCAATTCGTTGCATCCTCTGTCTAAAGGTTATGATGACAATCTGTCATTCTATCCCCAGTGTGGGCCTATTCTTCCCCATTGGCTATGGCTTCAGCTGAGGTGACTTGTCCGATTGTTTTCTGTACCTCTGCCACTCATGATGCCTTCGCTTGTTTTTGTATCCCTTGATATATGGAGATAGAATTGTACAGCGGGTGCCGCGTGTCTATAGCGACATGTATATATGCTTGAACCCGCGTCAATTTTTGTCTGGATGTGACAATATGTACCGTATCTTCAAAATCTGGCTATCTTTAATGCAACCCAGAACCAGTCGCATACCTTAATTCTCTATGCGTTTCAACCTTTCACACTGTGCTCTTGATAGTGTGAGAATGCCCAGTTCGTAATCGATAACCGACAATTTAACGAAATAGGATGTACAAGATGCGCTGTTCCAAGTTGGCAGCAGCCATAGTCTTGAGTACTGCTAGCCCTTGCTTACAACTATATACCTTCTGGTCAACATGGCACTTATATGAGAGACTACGATCAAATGTCGCTCCGAGGTTATTTCAACCTGTTGCATCTGTCATCCCTCAAATGTGATGCCCGGGATGTCAGCACTCACTATACAGTTGTTAAAAGACAACCACATCATGCAAGCCTTGTTGGGATTGATCTTAGGGCTGGAGTCTCCACACCACTCAGAGACTGCCTGTAAGGTTTCCCATTAGTGTCTGACGTACAATGCTCGCAAGAGTTGGTCAGAATATATATGTAAATATAAACATGGTCAAGGGACATAACCTTTTAAAATACAATTGCACGTACAATTACAAGGGAGACAACCTTACAATATTCATTTATGTTTCAATAGTACACAATTACATCGTCTAACAAGGTGGAGATTGTAAATTCCAAAAAGACTGGACAGCGTCCATTAAACTTGTCATTCCACGATAGTGGTGACAGTGCCTTAAAATAGAAAGGATCCCTGTGGTCAAAAGTTTAAGGCACTCGATGAGACAGCGATGAAACAAACAGTTGGCCATCGTCACCCTGGGGGCCACTCTTCCCCTTCTCTCTCTTCTCACCTCACTCTGTTTCATTTGACTCTGTCCCACAGTCCTACCCTTGCTCAACTTTCACACGCGCTCTCGTGGTAAAGCCCTTCCATTGCACTTTGGTTGGGCTAGCTTCTGAGGGCGCACAAACCTAGCATGGGTATATGCAGACGCACGCATGCATCCAATCACTGGTTTATGCTTCCTGATATCGCCCAATTGACTACGGTCTGGGGTGGAAAATGGCGCGCCTCCGCCAGTAGAAACTAATGAGGCAAACATTTAAGCAAAAAAAAAAAAAGGGGGAGGGGGGCACTCTTCCCCTTCTCTATTCACTTAACTCACTCTGTTTCATTTGACTCTATCCTACAGTCACACTCTTGCACAACTTTCACACGCACCCTCATGGTGAGACCCTTCCATTGCACTTTGGTTGGGCTAGCTTCTGAGGGCGCACAAACCTAGCATAGGTACATACAGATGCACACATGCATCCAAGCACTGGTTTATGCGTCCTGATATCGCCCAATTGACTATGGTCTGGGGTGGAAAATGGTGAGGCAAACATCTAAGCAAAAAAACAAACATGATGGCAAACATCAGACGACTTTTGTCCCGATGATATAGGTTGCGCTGTATTTCCATTATAGCGATGAAGAAGCTGCGCTGGTAATCAACCTCAATCTCTGGTCCTGGACTATCTTGGGCCATTCATAGGCGTCTCAGTCTCTTCAGTGGCAAGACATAAGTCAAGACGACTGGAGGTAATAAAGGATGCATGCGTTCTGGACCCACGTCCTGTGACACCAGCGGTCGCTTGTAACATGTAGGACACCAACCCAGGCCGTTTCCGTTTATAGCTTTGAGAGACGAGGAAACGGTGGGGGATCAAACTCCGCAAGTTTCAAGAGACCACCGGTCTCACGAGAGATGCGACCAGAGTGTCTCCATCTTGAGTTACCTCCAGTCGTCTCGGCCAATTGTCTTGCCACTGATCTAAGGTAACATTGGAAATGAGAATGAGATTGATGACCAGCGCATTGGCTTCCTCACTTTAATCCTCATACAGCGCACATCACATTATTAAGACAAAACTGTCTGATGTTGTGGCCATCATCGCAATAATAATAATGATTAATTATCAAAAAGCGAAAATGCATTCTCGGAGTTGAACATTGCAGACCAGGCCTTTTGTCTTCGATAGCAGTAAATCTTGGATGGCTGCCCCGGCAGACGTAAATATAGAGCATTGCTTGCTGATTTGGGCAGCTCCTGCAGCCTGCCTTGTTCCAACGGTACTGGTATCACCTCTCCCTTGGATCAAACAAGGCAGGCGAACAGACAGATCACACTGCTCAAACAACATTACATCCAGTCTTATAACTGATCAACCAGAGGATATGGTCAAATGGAGAGATATGCTCAGACAACAATACATCCATTCATAGGAATGATCAACCAGAGGATGGTCAAATGGAGAAACACGCTCAGACAACATTACCTCCAGTTTTAGGACTGATCAACCAGAGGATATAGTCAAATAGAGAGACATGCTTAGACCACCTAACAACCAGTCTCAGGACTGATCAACCAGAGGATATGGTCAAATGGAGAGACATGCTCAGACAACAATACATCCATTCATAGGACTGATCAACCAGAGGATTTTGTGAAATGGAGAGACATGCTCAGACAACATTACATCCAGTTTTAGGACTGATCAACCAGAGGATATAGTCAAATAGAGAGACATGCTTAGACCACCTAACAACCAGTCTCAGGACTGATCAACCAGAGGATATGGTCAAATGGAGAGACATGCTCAGACATTACATCCAGTCTCAGGACTGATCAACCAGAGGATATGGTCAAATGGAGAGACATTCTCAGACAACATTACATCCATTAATAGGAATGATCAGCCAGAGGATAGTCAAATGGAGATACACGCTCAGACAACATTACCCCCAGTCTTAGGACTGATCAACCAGAGGATAGTCAAATGGAGATACACGCTCAGACAACATTACCTCCAGTCTTAGGACTGATCAACCAGAGGATAGTCAAATGGAGATACACGCTCAGACAACATTACCTCCAGTCTTAGGACTGATCAACCAGAGGATAGTCAAATGGAGATACACGCTCAGACAACATTACATCCAGTCTTAGGACTGATCAACCAGAGGATAGTCAAATGGAGATACACGCTCAGACAACATTACCTCCAGTCTTAGGACTGATCAACCAGAGGATAGTCAAATGGAGATACACGCTCAGACAACATTACATCCAGTCTTAGGACTGATCAACCAGATTTTGAAGACCATGCCTATTCCCTATAAAGAAGCGATAATAACACATATTCAGACTGCAAACAGACAATTGGAGAAACAACTTGTTCAATAAATAATATAGAAATTGAGCCCACAGAGATATGTCGGACACACAGACATGTGCCCAGATGGTGAGAACAAACGACAATTACAAAATTCCTTCTGTGTCTGTGGACTATATCTTCTTTTCTTCTTCTGCGTTCGTTCTCAATCTCCCGCTACCAAGCCATGAACAGAGCTTTGTAAGTAGCAGGATGTAGTCCGGAGAACGCATTGCTTTGTGTCGCTAGTTTACAGTTTGACTGCCATATTTGCACCTCTCGGTCCGACATATCCGACTTCAGCAGGATTTTTTTAGTACCGGGTTGCCTTCCTACTTTGATCTCTTCTACTTAGCCAGTCTGCTCTGTTGTAGCCTGGTATCCAGGATCAGCTCGTGCAGTTGTAGAATTGTATTGGCAGCTCTGGTTCGCTGATTCTGACCCAAGCAGTCAGATATGGGTCGCTGAGAGGTGTAGCTCATACGCTCTGTGGACTACAAGAGAGTACCATAGGGACTACATGAGACATTCAAAACCTGATTAAGGATATTCTGTACGGTGACGAGAGAAAACTAAGAAAGACAGCCAAGTTGATGAGGGAAATACGTGTGGTTATTTGAGTACGAACGAATAATAATAATAATAATAATAATAATAATAATAATAATAATGAGATGATGAAGACAATAAAGAAGAAAATGGAGAGAGAGATAGATGGAGAAAGAGAGACAGAGAGAGAGAGAGAGAGAGAGAGAGAGCTACATTAATGACTGGGTCACACAATGTATTTTGCGTTTCAATACATGATAACATGTTCTCTTATAGTCCATGAGCGCTAAAAAAACAAACATTTTAAGACAATTCAATTATTCCGCGTGTGTATCTCGTGCGTGTGTATCTCCTGCGTGTGTATCTCGTATTCCCTAACTTGGGAGGACAGAATATGGCACTTATAGTCTCGTGCGTGTCGTAAATGGTAACTAAAGAGTGTCGTACATTGGGCTAGCAACGCCATCGTGTAAAGTAAATTGCTACAAAAATCATTACTGCGAAAGAATGAAAGTGTTTAAGCACGTTGGGGTACCGCTATGAATTGTAATCAATAGTTTCAGGGGGTAGCTGGGATCTGGGTAGGTTGGGGATCGCTGTGGTAGTAGAACCAATTTTGCACACGCGCAAAGTTTAGAACAGCATGGTTTATTTTTAATTTGGACAGCGATTCTCAACGTGTTTGACATCTTGGAGGGACACCTGAATTAATTTTGATAGCTTAGCCAATTTCTGTTTTAAAAAGAAATTATTATATCTACATTTTTATCACCATCATCATCAAGTTAGTCAGTCCACGATGGTGTTGAAGTCTTCTGATCATGTCACGAAATTGTTCTCTGTTAGTCAGTCCGCGATGGTGTTGAAGTCTTCTGATCCTGTCACGACATTGTTCTCTGTTAGTCAGTCCAGAGACTGGTGTTGAAGTCATCTGATCCTGTCACGACATTGTTCTCTGTTAGTCAGTCCAGAGACTGGTGTTGAAGTCATCTGATCATGTCACGACATTGTCCTCTGTTAGTCAGTCCAGAGACTGGTGTTGAAGTCTTCTGATCCTGTCACGCAACTGTCCTCTGTTAGTCCAGACTGGTGTTGAAGTCTTCTGATCCTGTCACGACATTGTTCTCTGTTAGTCAGTCCAGAGACTGGTGTTGAAGTCTTCTGATCCTGTCACGACATTGTTCTCTGTTAGTCAGTCCAGAAACTGGTGTTGAAGTCATCTGATCTTGTCACGACATTGTCCTCTGTTAGTCCAGAGACTGGCGTTGAAGTCATCTGATCATGTCACGACATTGTCCTCTGTTAGTCAGTCCGGAGACTGGTGTTGAAGTCATCTGATCATGTCACGACATTGTTCTCTGTTAGTCAGTCCAGAGACTGGTGTTGAAGTCAACTGATCATGTCACGACATTGTCCTCTGTTAGTCAGTCCGGAGACTGGTGTTGAAGTCATCTGATCATGTCACGACATTGTCCTCTGTTAGTCAGTCCAGAGACTGGTGTTGAAGTCATCTGATCATGTCACGACAGTGTCCTCTGTTAGTCAGTCCGGAGACTGGTGTTGAAGTCATCTGATCATGTCACGACATTGTCCTCTGTTAGTCAGTCCAGAGACTGGTGTTGAAGTCATCTGATCATGTCACGACAGTGTCCTCTGTTAGTCAGTCCGGAGACTGGTGTTGAAGTCATCTGCTCATGTCACGACACTGTCCTATATTAGTCAGTCTGGACACATTTTACATAGCTCATGATTGATATTACTTGATGTTAGACGGCTTTATGTTTCCATGTAATGCCGTTGTTGCTGTCCTAGTTCTTCTAGAGATTAGAGTGATCTTCTTCCTCTCCTTCTTTTTCTGTTTCCTTTTTCCCCTCTTCTTGTTGTTGTTGTTCTTCTTCTTTTTCCTCGATCAACTGATGCTATGCTTTTAGTCCGGCGAGGTTCACGAAGGAGACTGTGAGACTGTGCGTATTAGTTCTTCGCTGCCCCCCCCCCCCCCAGCTTTTCTAGCATAGTTGCTACACCGAGCCAGACTGCCTCTCTTTGGCCTGCATAAGTGAGGCAGTCCTACATAATAAATCCTAGTGTTTGCTTGGGTGCTTCGTAACCGATTAGAGTGGTCAAGTGTTGCAAATATCATAATCGAATAATCCTCTAAGATAATCTTTTTTTAACTTTTATATAGTCTATATATACAACGTATATTTTTAATTGGTAGCTTTGAACAATATAGTGACTAAAATGTATACGTCAAAACAGCGTACATAAATAGTATAACCTACCAATTGCGCGCACTGACACACAATAGAAGAATGTTCCATGGCCGGTGTTCGGCCTGCGCACACAATTGCAAATTGTGTTTCATGATCATCAGTCCTGTAACCTGAAAGGTCGTTGGGGGCGCCAATACTGCAGATTGTTGGACCAGTTCCCGCCACTCCAGGCACTAATACTGCAGATTGCTGGACAACTTACCGCCACTCCATTCAATTTTGTGCTAGAATATTTGTTGCAGCTATGGATATTCTCGTCCACTCTCTGATGTTGTCTTCCCATCTCTTTTTCTGGCTCCCTCTCTTAAGCTTCCTATTCACAGTCCCTTGCAGGACCGTCTAGCTCAACTCAGACGATCTTGAAACATGCCCATACCATTAGCGCTTGCGTGTTTTTACCATACTTAATAAGTCTTCATATTGGCCGGACTCTCTTTTAACGTCGTCCCAAACTACCTTATTCGTGAAGTGGTCTAGACACGAAATGCCAAGAATTCGACACAGACATCTCATCTCTATTGCATAAATTCTTCGCTCTAGAACCGCTGTCAGAATGCAAGTTTTGCACGCGTAAATGTACATGAACGTGACAAGTGCATACATTAAACTCAACGTGGATTTCAGGTTGATGCTTTTGTCCCTCCATAGCGACCTCAGTTTGGTCAAAGCAGCCATGGTCATCGCTGTTCTTGTCTGAATCTCAGTTCTGGAACCTTCCGCATCCAACAGTGCTCCCAGGTATTTAAACTATTTAACAATTTGCAATGGTTCGCCTTTGTGTTTGCTTTCCTTTAAACAATTGTTAGATTACAAGTGTTACGAAAAGCACTGGAAACATGTTGATTGACACTAGAACAAAGTAAGTAGCATGTCCTTTACAGAACGTAGCTACTTACAACTACCGACTTATACGTCTGTTGTAAGTTTCGTGGCAAATGTACAGTACTATAGGTTGCTATTACGCTAAACTGGACACGGGAGCGATTCTTCTTCTTCTTCTTCTTCTTCTTCTTCTTCTTCTTCTTCTTCTTCTTCTTCTTCTTCGTCTTCGTAGGCTGTTAGACGTCAACCTGTATTTTTTCGAAAAAAGCAGCGGTCATCATGAGGCTGTCGACACTGCCATAGAGCTTGTCTAGTGTTGCCACTGGTGATGGCCCCATGTGCTTTCTCTGGTCCTCGTATGTCGGGCACTTTTGCAGCAAATGTTCAACGGTCATTTTCCCGGTACCACACGAGCATTCGTCAGTGCCACCTATCTTCAATTTATTGAATAGATGGTACCTCAGTCTATTGTGGCATGTGCGAAGTCTGAAGACCACGACCTGCTCTCTTCTGTTCAACTGGTAATAGGCATCGTTTTTTGTGTAGCCAGTATGTTCTGTTGCCCATTTGGTGACGTATCTAGCTCTAATAAGCGTTTTTGACTCTTCGTAGGTCACACTAGGGTCTGGTTGGGGTAGTCTTGCACCTTCTTTTGCCAGTCTGTCTGCCTCCTCGTTGCCTTTGATGTTACAGTGGGATGGAACCCACTGTACCACTACTCTTTTTGGTGCGGACTGCTGGCATAGTTGACAGAGTACTGCTCTTAAATCATTAAGTTCAGTATTTTTCTGGCTTTTTAGTGCTGTGACTACGACCAGGGCATCTGTAAACAGGCCAAATGGCTTTCATTCCTTTTGCCTGTCACCATAAATTTTACTGCAGCCCTCAGTGCTTCTGCCTCCGCTTTGAAATGGAGCGATTCGAACGGGGTACGTTGGAATTGTGAAACGGACGTGATACCCCCTAGGCCACGCAGCGCTAAAGTCCCACTGAAAACAGATTGAGAATCCCTGGTGCAGAAGGTCATAGTCTATACTCAGACATGACGAATCGCAGTCTCAGGAAAATCTCCGCACGGCTTGTACCTAGTGTAAAACGGTTTGTAATCTTAGCTAAACTTTTGCACACGAGTCTGTGGTTATTCACTATCAAAGTCCCTGACCGACCAATCAAAAATTAATGTAAAGTAGTAGTACCTCTCTTATACGAACAGATAGCGATGGACCAGAGCACGTTCGTAAAGCAGAATTAAATCTTTTTCGGTTTACAAATTCGTTTTATTTGCCGAAAAAAAACAAATGACGCACAATACAAGTATACAATTTGGAAATGCATAAGAAAGCTAAATAAATATCCATCAAGCAAAAAATGTACAACAATAAACATAAATATTCAAATTCTGTTCTTTAAATATTTTAATTTTTACAAAAGTAGAAGATGAATGTATAGAATGATGATAATCTACGTGTCTTAAATATAGTCGCTAGCCTTACATTCCGCATTCTTCTCAGAGGCAAATTTAGTGAAAGTCATTTTGATTCCCTTTTAATGAAATAGAGTTTGATGGTTATCTTGCTCATAACGACAGCTCTGTATCTTAAGGCTTAGAGGTGGCTGGTGATAAATGGCAATCCTGTATCTTTAAAAAAGAATATACTGTAGTTTGGTGTATTGAATTATGTCTGCATGCAAGGATCGTTTCCCTGTAATACACTATCGAGTTTGTATCAATGAATTGATTTGTGAACTTCTTCCGAAATTAGAATCTGCAGGATTCGTTTCTGCAGCAAATGTACCTGCCTCATTTATTTTCCCGGCATTTTTCGTTCTGTATCTTCTCTCACTGCTTCTCCCTGCACGTTTAGTTCTGTCTCTTCACTCACTGCTTCTCCCGGCACGTTTAGTTCTGTCTCTTCACTCACTGCTTCTTTCGGCACGTTTAGTTCTGTCTCTTCACTCACTGCTTCTCCCGGCACGTTTAGTTCTGTCTCTTCACTCACTGCTTCTTTCGGCACGTTTAGTTCTGTCTCTTCACTCACTGCTTCTCCCGGCACGTTTAGTTCTTTCTCTTCACTCACTGCTTCTCTCGGCACGTTTAGTTCTGTCTTCTTCACTCACTGCTTCTCCCGGCACGTTTAGTTCTTTCTCTTCACTCACTGCTTCTCTCGGCACGTTTAGTTCTGTCTCTTCCCTCACTGCTTCTCCCGGCACTTTTAGTTCTGTCTCTTCACTCACTGCTTCTCCCGGCACTTTTAGTTCTGTCTCTTCACTCACTGCTTCTCCCGGCACTTTTAGTTCTGTCTCTTCACTCAATGCTTCTCCCGGCACTTTTAGTTCTGTCTCTTCACTCACTGCTTCTCCCGGCACTTTTAGTTCTGTCTCTTCACTCACTGCTTCTCCCGGCACTTTTAGTTCTGTCTCTTCACTCACTGCTTCTCCCGGCACTTTTAGTTCTGTCTCTTCCCTCACTGCTTCTCCCGGCACTGTTAGTTCTGTCTCTTCACTCAATGCTTCTCCCGGCACTTTTAGTTCTGTCTCTTCACTCACTGCTTCTCCCGGCACTTTTAGTTCTGTCTCTTCACTCACTGCTTCTCCCGGCACGTTTAGTTCTGTCTCTTCACTCACTGCTTCTCCCGGCACTGTTAGTTCTGTCTCTTCACTCACTGCTTCTCTCAGCACTTTTCGTTCGGTGTCTTTACTGGCTGCTTCTCCCTGCACTTTTAGTTATGTATGTGCACTCATTGATTCTCCCTGCACTTTTAGTTCTGTATGTGCACTCATTGATTCTCCCTGCACTCTTAGTTCTGTATGTGCACTCATTGATTCTCCCTGCACTTTTAGTTCTGTATGTGCACTCATTGATTCTCCCTGCACTTTTAGTTCTGTATGTGCACTCATTGATTCTCCCTGCACTTTTAGTTCTGTATGTGCACTCATTGATTCTCCCTGCACTTTTAGTTCTGTATGTGCACTCATTGATTCTCCCTGCACTTTTAGTTCGGAATCTGCAAACACAATTTCGACAAACAATTTGTTTTCAACCTTATTAAGAAATATATCAATTTCTGATATTGATAAACCTGGCTTGCGGCATATTTTGTTCACATCCATGTCTTGGTCAGTGTTCTGGTCTCGTCCTTAGAATCGACTTCAGTGTACTCCGGGCTAACCCATATGTTCTCAATCGCTCTCAGTAAACGGCGAAGCGTGTGGATACTAATGGTTCCTGCAGCTCGTCGGTTGTACACACTTCTGCTTCATCCTTCTTGCGGTCTAGTGCATTTGAACCTCGTTCGATATCAAAGATCTGCAATCTTGTGAATTGCTGATTAATCTATTGAGATTAATCATCCAACAGAATTCAAACGTTAACTCCTATGCACATCTAGTGTACCTGTAAATAGTGCATATCAAGCCAAGAATTCAATTCTTTTGTTGCCCTGAATCCCAGCATGACCATGACAGTAGATCCACATCAGTCCCTGCATGTTTGAAGCTTCTACAGCTGCCATCAACTTATGCAATTGTCAGCCCTTCTGTACCTTCCGAAGTAAGAATTGGAAGTCTGACACGATGACTGTCCCTGTTAAAGAGGTTCCCGATAGTCACCTCAGAGCTGCAGCCTTGGTCACTATGTTTCATTAGTTCATGATTTTCTTTAAAACCAAGAAAATTATGGTTTTTTCTAGCTTTAGAGTCCACTATCGTCAATTACAATTTTACATACAAATAAAGCAGACGAACAAAACCAATTTAAAAGTTGTGATGTGAAGGAAAACAGTCCATTTTGAAACTGAAGAGCTGGTTGGTTTAAAAATCATGCTCGAAAAATGTTCAGAAAAGCGAAATCAAGGGTTCTGGTTTTAACTAAAGACGATCGCTTGAGCGGGTGTTCATAAAGCCAGTGCTCGTATATCAAGACAATACTGTATACATAATCAATGTAAGTTTAGCTTTTTGAGTTAGAGGCATCACTGCCATATTATATTTACAATTTCTATACAGAAATCGTGCGTAACTAGGTTGTAAAATGTTGTTATTTCTACATAAATAGTACTTCATACGAAACTGTATTCTTCTGTGCTACGTTATGTTATGAAAGAAGGTGACAAATATGTTTAGGATCTACACCAGGTGTACAAAAAAATGTGGAGCCAAACTGGCTTGTGCAACATGCCAGGGGGTATCGTGAGTTGCTCTAGAAAATAGGAATTGAAAAATGTACAATTTAAGTTAATTTTTAAAGATTTTTAAAGACATACTGACCTATTTCTGCTAATCCGTATTTCCGATTTGCTTTTGTTGCTGTGTAGCATGATGCCGGCAGCCTGGCCTTTAAATTCGGTGGAAAGAGTAGAAATGCCACAGGCAAATATTGTAGTTTGTAGCCCCTAAAACTGAGGGGCGGCAGGGGTCGGGTGTAGGAGGTGGGGTGATGTAGGGGTATGGGGCGGTATACGGGATGGGGATATTGTGTGAATAAATGCGACACTGGTCCTGGCATGTTAGATCAATAGCAACATTTCTGTGCGCCACGGGTTTGTTGCGTTCTGTGTTATGATATTCTATGTGATCTTGTGTGGTTTTATGTCATGTTACGTTGTATAATGTTACTGTATGTCGTGACATGTTGTGAAATGCTACAAGAAGTTATATTATGCTGTATTACAGTATGAAGAAATTACATCGTCTTCACTATGGCTGCCACATAAGCGCTGCGTATGACGAACACTGTGGGTTCTTAGCTCGCTGGTTGCACACACGTCTGCTTCGTCTTCGAAAACTTAAAGAGCGAGAGACAGTCAGACGGATAGACAGACTGGTAGAGCTAGCCAAATCAACGTGGTGCCAGAAAGACACAGGCAAAGACAGACATATGCGACAGACAGTCATATATACAGAAAAAAAGATAAAGACATGAAATATGGGAGCAACAGACATCAGACCAATAGAGAGTCAAACATACAGCAGGCACGGCGTGGCCTAGTGGTTAAGTGACACGACTCACAAGCCGAAGGTGCTTGGATCGCTCCCCCACCACAGCACCGACCGATACCCCAGGGAAGCACAACCTTAGAAAATGCAGGAGGAAGCAGACCGTTACATAAATTCATGCCGAAGTAGGATGCACTGGGATGAAAGGCACAAAATAAAAACACAGTGCAACTCATACCACCTTGGGAAATAAAGAAATAAGGCGAACACAATAAAAAAAGAAGACAGCGAGATACACAGAGAAAAACAGACAGGCATAAAGATACACGCGGGCAGATAGACAGTCAGACAAATTGGTCGATGTTAGATACGAGAGAGTAAGCGAGAGAGAGAGAGAGAAAGAGACAGAATAAGAGAGACAGAAAGAGAGCAAGAACCGGCGGGAGAAAGAAAAAAGAAAGAAATGATTTTGTAACCACTCGACCTAGATTTTAGATTAATATTAATCTATTACCAGATCAACTTGTTAAGTTTGACTAATACGTGTGGATATCGTCTGCAAAGGGGACGTGCAAAAATGCGACCGCGCGTGTTACTCTACAACTGAACGCCACAAGTGGTTACGTGTGCAAGCTGTGACGGATATGAATGAAACCAGGTCAAAGACCATTTTTATTTGACAAGCCCGCCTGCTGTTCTGTTTGATTGGGGTTTATTTTTGGCCGACACAATCACATATTAGGACGTCCTTTCTTAAATAAAGGCAGGCACGTACAGAAAGAAGACGTTGATGCCAGCGATGAAATGAGATTGCATTGAATTGGGTTTTCAGTACCTGGTTTGATCTCCACTATCGACACGATCCAGTAGACCCAGCTGTAAAAAGTACATGGAAGAGAAATCAAGATGCTGAGCAGCGCATGAGTTGCAGTGACATACAGCTGACTGCTAGCGTCAATGCCAGCGAACCAGAGCTGCCAAGACCCTTCTACATCTCCATGCGGTGATCCTGGATAACAGGCTGCAAAAGGGCAGACTTGTTAAGGGAGACAAATTGGAAGGTTAATTCGGTACTCAAAAATACCTGCTGAAGTCAGATGTGTGCAAAAAGCACAGTCAAGTTGTAAACTACGATACGGCGCATTCCATTCTCAGAACTACATCCTGCTACTTGCAAAGAACTTTTCGGGGCTTGGTAGTGGGAGATTAAGAACGAAGAAGAACAAAAAGAACAAACGAAGAGGAAGAAGAAGAAGAAGAAAAATAAGATTAAGAAGAAGAGGAAGTCGAAGAAGAAGAAGAAGAAGAAGAAGAAGAAGAAGAAGAAGAAGAAGAAGAAGACTGCTAGTGAAGAAAGGCAGTAAAGAAGAGATCTGCCACCACACCTCATTGAAAGTTGAGGGCATGACAATGGTAAGAATAACATCACTGCCCCACAGACAGCATGTCGTAAGAGCCGACTAACTGTGACATGGCATAACACCGACCATGGTTAAGTGGTTTGTTAAAAACAGCATAGATGGCGCCTAAAAGACTGTGGGTTTACTTTGCTCTAGTGTTTATGTCTATTAATATGGACAGTACTCGTCCATCGGTTAACCGCCCTTAAAGAAACGTATTGTATACAAACTCTGCAGTCTTCTAATCCAGTTTGTAGACGTTGTTAAGTTAAGTCTCAAACACTTCATCTCCAGCAGCAGTGTTTGATATGGGACTACATTTACCTTTATATTTGTACATTCCTTTATTATACCCTTAACTCCTACACTATAGTATCCTGTCTTTAAACATCACATTCTGACAAACAGTTCTAAAATACTTCTTCCGTTATATGCGTTCTCTTTTTTTCTGTTACGTAACATATGCTTTCATTTCGTGCATCTCGCTGTTATGTAACACTCAGACAAAAATAAAAATAACAAACTGAACAGCTGTGACTTACAGAGACCATCTAGGCACAGCTGAACAATGGTATTTCTGCCCAATGGAAGATAAATGAACAAGGTAGACTCAACCATAGAAAGAAAGTAAACTACAAACTGAAGATAGGGCAAGATATAGAAAAGTAAAAGTAATTATTTATTTAAATCCAGCGTCGGAGACAAATGTCTCAAAAACACGGCTGGTCTGGCATTACATATGTCATTACAGGACTCATGGCTGCCAACTTAGCCATTTTCAATTCAGATCCGACTGATGTTTGTTAAATCTAGATGGCAAAAAAAGTGCTTTGGATGATAGCCAAAACTAGTTGTGTTTTGAGAACATTTCGGCAGATTTATTTTAATTTTACAGATAACTTCAGATTGTTCAACTTAATTTATACACACACACACACAAAGGCAAATTTATTTTTTAATCTTTGAAAAATGTTCCATAACAGCAGCAGCAACAACAACAACATCATCAACATTGGACAAGTCCCATGAGCTAGTATACTTATAACCGACTGTTTATATCAAACCTACGTGAGCTATGCAGGCGGCACAGTTGGTATAGCCGTTAATGAAAATTTAACGAAATGACGATTTTTTTTAGAACACTTTTAACGAAGAAAGGTAGGAAAAAAACCTAAGTAAATGTCAATTCTTTCTGAGTGCGTATAGCAGATAACTATTTGAAAAAAATATACCACACACCACTTAAATTAACGCATTTATACTGGTTTAGAAGACTTTATATAGTCTTTATACAACCAGTTTCTTGGAGGGTGATTTAGCTTATGTGCGAGTCCATCTTAATAGACTCAAAAACAAAAGCTAAGTAGACCCGCAACTAGTGAGGCACTATCTATAGCTGTTGTTAACAAAACTGTGGAAAGTTACAATTAACTTGGGCAGATTTTTTTGAACATCAATTTTGTCCGGGCAGCGGCCGTTAAGCCTACTCTTTTCAAACTGCGAAGGAATTTTTAACATGCTCGACACTGAACACGGATGAAGCAGAGTGTGTACAGCCAACGAGCTGCAGTAACCATGAGTATCCACACCCTTCGCCGTTTACTGAGAGGGACTGATCACCTATGGGTTTGCCCGGAGTACAGTGAAGTCGATTCTAAGGAAGAGACCAGAACACTGACCAAGACATGGATGTGAACAAAATATGCCGGAAGCCAGGTCTCACCCAGAGATCAAAGGAATATTTACCGGAAGATCAACGTGAAAACATTCAGGTCATCACCGTGATTCTAGCCTGCGACCTCCGGCACCCAAGGCGGACACCTTACCTCGAGACCACTTCCGGAGCAGAAGAAGCGTTGCAGCAGAAGTTGAGAGAGACAGACATACCGATGATCCAAGACACTTAATGCACGGGCACCAACTGGAGAAAGTGAGACTTAAGTCTTGATCGAGTTTTCTACACACACAAAACAAAAATAACACAATCTCTCCAGGGAAGCCACAAAAATCATTGCATCGAGAAATGGAGCGACACAAATCATACCGTAATGGATAAAACTGCAGGAGGAGGTTGTAGCCGGAGCACACCTACAAAATCCAATATGGAGAATCTTAAATATACTTCGGTCTAGGCCTGATGCAGAGACAAATCTGATGAGACGGAATTACAGCTACAACGATACTTGCGAATGTAGTGCTGTCCACGACCAAAAACACCTCATGGGATGTCAAACATTCCAAAAGAATCATTGGCTTAGTGGCTTGGCTTCGTTCGTTCTCAATCTCCCGCTAACAAAACCCTGACAGGGCTTAAGTAGCAGAATGTAGTCCAGAGAACGGAATGCTTTGTGTCATAGTTTACAGCTTGACTGCGATATTTGCACCTTTCGGTCCGACACATCAGACTGCAGCAGGCATTTTTGAGTACCGGGTTAGCATTCCCTCTTCGATAGATTTTCCTTAGCCAGTCTGCTCTGTTGCAGCATGTTATCTAGTATCACCTTGTAGAGGTGTAGACGGGTTTTGGCAGCTCTGGTTGTCCCAGATCTAGCAGTCAGCTATGGGTCACTGGCCGCTGACATTGTTTCTAATTTTATCTGTCCTGGTTACACCAAAGATATCAAGATTCACACACAAATTAGAATATTCAACCCCAGTGTCAAGTTGGTGTTGCTGTATGGAGCGGAGATATGGAGAACTGCCAAGGCCATACAACAAAGACTACATTCCTTCGTTAACAGATGCATACTAAGAATAATGGGTATAAAGTGGCAGGACATGGTTAGGAATGCAGGCTTGTGCATTAGAACAACAAATTAAGCGAAGAAAATGGGGCTAAATAGGACATACGCTGTGAAAGACACAGACTAACATAGCCAGACAGGTGTAACAGTTCCACCCCCAGCATGAGAGTTTAGGGCAGGGGTGATGTGGTTGCTGATAACAAAGGTACCTGAAATCGTGCCAAGGTCACTCTCTGTCTGGTCACTACGACAAGGTCACTCACCGTCTCAACAAAGGAAATCGGAGTTGGGGAAAGAATATACAGGTAGGAACTGACCACTGGCGTTCCGATTTGGGCATTGGCGGGTGAGGGACAGACGGGAGAGCAGCAGAGCTTGCTGCGATAGATGAGGTGTGCAAAGTAATTCGTTCCAATAACGACTGAATAGAGCCATCCCCCTGAGATCCATTGGTCAGCTTTGATACTGTTTGAGTGTATATAACACTAGTCAAAGTTTAGCTCAGGAGCCTGGCATGGAGAGGGGATGAGTGAATGTAGATAGGAGTCAGTTTAGCTCAAACAGGCTGGCATGGAGAGGGGACGAGTGAATGTAGATAGGAGTCTGTTTAGCTCACCGACGTAGATAGAAGAGGGATTGAAAGACTGTTGTACGAATGTTGGAGACAAAACAGCAAATGCCATTAAGTCGGGGCCAGCTGCTCAATTAGGTGTGTGGGAGTTTTGTATTAATAGATAATCTGAACGTGTGTTGTTCGCAGGACACCTTGTGAACGAGGTATGTCCTGACGAGTCAAGCGAGTGTGTAGATCGACTAGGTGAGATCTAGATGGGTGTGTGATGTGGGTACTGCAATAGAACTTAGTTTTGATAGTTGGGAATTCCATCAATAGCTAATTCTTAAAATTTCCGCTTTAGTTAATATTTAAATTAACATATATATAATATAGAATATTTATCCCGTCGCTCCTCTCGGTGCAAAGGCCATTGACAACATCTCGCCTGCGTGCATGGTCGGGGGCGGCTCTTTCTGTCTCACTCCAGGTGTAATAATTTTTTAATTTTTTTGCGTACGCCTTATTTCTCTAATCCCCAAGGCGGTGTGAGTTGCACTGTGGTTTTTATTTTGCGCCTGTCGGCCCAGTGCATCCGACTTCAGCATGTATTTTATGTAAGGAGCTGCTTCCTCCTGCATTTTCTAAGGGTTTGCCTCCCCGGGGTAACGGCCGGTGCTGTAGTGGGGATCGAACCCAGCACCTTCGG
Source organism: Ariolimax columbianus (assembly GCA_036924085.1). Classification (NCBI taxonomy): domain Eukaryota; kingdom Metazoa; phylum Mollusca; class Gastropoda; order Stylommatophora; family Arionidae; genus Ariolimax; species Ariolimax columbianus. Next base: position 36,341,700 of record JAVGWX010000010.1, on the reverse strand, counting down.
ATTGTGAGCCGTGCCACTTAACCACTAGGCCACGCTGTCCCCGCTCTAGTGTTTGAGTCTATTAAGATGGACCCACACATCAGTAACCACCTTCCAAGAAACTGGTTATAAACAGACTAATGTCTGGAAGGCAAACCATACTGATCAGACATGTTAATCAGGGTCAGGCAAAATATACTGGTCAAGACCCTCACCTTGACTTCCCCGTAGTCCTCCCTGGAAACCGGCTGTTTTCACGGCAGCCTGGCTAACGAGGTGAAGGATCGACGTGATCCCCATAGTAGTGAGCGACACGCATATTAAGCCAAGCATAGTACAACCGCCTCGAGGACGTTGGTCTACCTTCATCAGCACTCTTGAGATGTGAGGAAAGTTACAACAGGCCCCTAAACATCCTTTTCATGATGCACATAAAAAGTAAACCTACTCATTGTGGGCAATCAGCAACAACAACAACTGGGGGATATAAGACTAAGGCCAGGGTCAGGTGAAACGTGCTATTGGTCCTCGTTGGTTTCCCTGGACAAGGCTGTGTCAAAACAATCTGACCAACGAAGTGAGGATCAACACTGTGATCCCCATAGTGATGCGTTTACTGAAGAGCCTCGCATTGCACTATAGTCAGGATCATCCCAGTTCACTTTCTCAAGTAGGGATTACGCATTGGGATGTAAGAAAAACCACTGTAGCCCCAGGTAAAGAAATATAGTCAAGATTAAACTCAAAACGATTAGCTTTGAACAGTATCACTATCACTATCAGTTGTTTGAATTCAGTTTATTGTCAAGCTACCACCAGTTTTGAATTAATGCAATGTACTAATAGTTACAACTGATAAGTTACATCAGATACTTTCTAAGAGTAGCTAGTCATTAAATATGTGTCCTTCCTCTCTTTCCCGTTCACTGAATTATCTCAATGACTATACTACTGATAGTCAGAAGCCAATAACTGTTTAAAACCCCAGTCGAAAATCGCCTTTGTCAGGGATCTTGATCACTTAGGACGCTTCGACACGAAGGGTCAAGGACGATCGTGTGCACAAGCAGACGTCATTGTCAACAAAATGGCTGCACCCGGCCGACCGTGTGTAAATGAGATAAATTATTTATATACAGCTGCCCAGCGTTATCTAGTCACGTCTTCATTCATTCCTGCACTGACAACGAGTTCATATTTACACTAAACGTAATTTCAAAGTCTTTGCGACCGACAATATTCTAGACACCTCACAATGAGCGGAAAAGGTCAGTGATCATTATTGATATTATTAATATTATTTATTAAAATAATTATATTATTATTATTATGTTAATCATTTAATGATTCAATTTCAATCATATCATTGATTGATTATTGATAAATGATACATCATTATACTTTTACATACTTCAATTTACTTGATAGTCATGAAATGCTCATGTCATACTCATACTCATAGTAATAATTAATAAGTAATATAACTATAACTAATAAGTAATATAAATTATATAATGTCTAGTGAAAATGTCTAATCAAATGATTAATGATAGATATGCTATTAGTATTATCATTTATGCTAGTTAGTCATGACATGGTTAAAGTAAATGATTAATTACTAAATATTACTAATATTAGTCTATCTAGTGGTCTGCTATTTACTAAATTAGAGTGAGGTGGTAGTACTAATACTTTAAGTAATACTATTAGATCTAAAGTAAATTCGATCTTTCAAGTATTTAGACAAATAATGAGACACGAGACATATTGTATTTGGTAGCGTTCATTTTTCTGTGAATAACCTCAACGCTCTTCTTCTGCTGTGGGGTGTTGGTCTTTTCATTTTTCTTGTAGTTTATATGTTTTACAGAATCACTGAGAATGGAATGCCCAGCCCCAGCCTAACTGAACTCACCTTAGTAACAGCATAATTTAACATATCATAATGCACTATAACATAATAAAGCATGTAACATATAATAGCATAATGTAACATATCAATATGTTTGTTAATTAATTAGTTTTCTTTTCATTTATGTGCTCAGCTTAAGTCGTCTGTCCTGCACCAAGTATGTTGCATTGGCAAATCTGAGCTCGTTTCATTGCACAAGCACTCATTGACCATCATCATAATCATCATGTACCATGTTTTTTGCAGAAAGTCCCTCTCATGACAGCCTGTCTGTAGGAAACTCTGTCTTCCACCAGTCTTCCGGCCTGCTCTACCATCAAATCCAACATCTCCTTATGTCATGAGTCCACCGTCTTCTCGTTTGACCCCTGCCTTGCTTTCCAGTGACCATGCCCTTCATAACCACTCTTTCCGTCCGTTTTCTCATTACATCATTTATAAGCAAATTCTCCTTCACATTCAAGCCTTGCCTGATGGATTTGTTTGTTTCTTTCTTTATTAACAGGATTTTTAGGACTCTTCTGTAATGCAAGGACCGATCTTTGCTCTTAATGCTTTTGAAAGCCTTCCATGTTTCACATTCATAGGTTGCCACAGGAAAAATGAGTGTTTTTAGGATCTTCAGTTTTAGTGCCTTGTTTGTATTATACCATAGGTTCTGCATACTCCTTAGCCTCTGCACTGCCATAGTCAGTCATCTCTTTACTTCCTTTGAGGTGACCAAACCAGCATATTTAGTGCCTGAAATATACTCTGTACAAGACGTAGTGCCAACCATATTTCGAATGACTTCGTTTCGCATTGTCTTTCCTGCTAACACACATGACCTTCCTCAAACACTTCACTTCACACGTCAAAAGTTTACTTGCACCCATTTTGAACATTTGCCATATTTAGCACTGGTAGAACAGAGTTGGCATAAATATATTGTTTATCAGTTGTTGCTTTTTTGCCAAACTAATGCTCAGATGCCACATCATAATGTAACATATCAAAATTATCTGTCACATAATACAGTATGTAAAATAACATAGCATAATGTAACATATAATTTTTACAACATAACAAAATGTAACATGATATAAAGTAATGTAAAATAATATATTATTACTAAATATAATATGGGATGGTGCTTCACCTTTCTGCTCCAAGTGGAGCATAGGCTCACCACTATAACTGGTCCCTTTATAAAGAGCCAATATTCAGGCATTTCCACTGGTTGTTTCACATAACAATGATTGTACATGATGAGATTGCATGCTCCCTGCACATGCATAACCCTCTTTATTCCACTTTTACAACTTGCTTTGGTCATACTCTTTTCACCACTTTAGTACCACTCTAGTGAAAACATATTATAACATAACATAAATAACACAACAAAACGTTACATCAACAGCACCCTGCACAGAAGCCTGCAAAAGCAGCCCATGCCAGTGTGCTGACAACTGCCAGTGTGGTGACGGCTGCTCATGCACAGCATGCAAGACCTGCAAATGCTCTAGTAAGTATTCATAGTTAAGAATGGGCTTCTTGTGACCAGGTCATTCTTCTTCTTCTTCTTCGTACGCTGTCAGACGTCAACCTGTATTTGTTCGAAGAAAGCAGCTGTCATCCTGAGGCTGTCGACACTGCCATAGAGCTTGTCTAGTGTTGCCACTGGCGATGGCCACATGTGCTTTCTCTGGTCCTCGTATGTCGGGCAGTTTTGCAGCAGATGTTCAGCGATCATGGTACTTCAGTCTGTTGTGGCCTGTGCGGAGTCTGAAGACCACGACCTGCTCTCTTCTGTTCAACTGGTAATAGGCATCATTTTTTGTGTAGCCAGTATGTTCTGTTTTCCATTTGGCCATGTATCTGGCCCTAATAAGCCTTTTGGACTCTTCGTAGGTCACACTAGAATCAGGTTGTGGTAGTCTTGCACCTTCTTTTGCCAGTCTGTCTGCCTCTTCTTGGATGTTACAGTGGGATGGAACCCACTGTACCACTACTCTTTTCGGTGCGAACTGCTGGCATAGTTGACAGAGTACTGCTCTTAAATCATTAAGTTCAGTATTTTTCTGGCTTTTTAGTGCTGTAACTATGGCCAGGGCATCTGTAAACAGGACTGTCTGGCTTTCATTGCTTTCGCCTGTGAGCATTGCTTCTACTGCAACCCTCAATGCCTCTGCCTTCGCTCTGAAATTGCTTGAGTATTTTCCAGTTGCCACTGACAGTGTTATTTTTCTACCATTTGACCAGGTCATTCTATTTGTTTGTTACCTTTATCAGCTATTTGTTTATTGTGGTGCTTACAGCTTTGATATTTGTTCCTATTGGGATTGTTCAACTTTCAGGTTATTCACATTTTGTGATTGCTCTCTATCGATTTTTCTTCTCTGTCTCTCTGCATATATATATATATATCTGTGTGTGTATGTTTTGTTGTTGTTGTTTAATGCCCTGAAGTCAACACCAATTGTAGAACTTGAAAAAGATTACAAAACTGCAATCCATGACCGATAGAAGAGACTGCAGAGCCCAGCTGCAGTCAGAGAAACTCCGAAGACTGACGGACCATCCAATGTACCAGAGACTAAACAATTTGGGAAATGGGAAACTAAAGCGGAGAAACTTTGCAGAAATAGCCAAAGCAAAGATGCACGAAGATCCCATAAACGCACTAACAACACCAAAACCCATCACTACTGTACGAAAACCTACTTGGAGGCAGGATATATTTCCAGAGGTGGTAAAAAATATACCAGGTATTGCAAACAAAAACTGCCAGACTGAAAAAGAAAGGAGAGACACTACCCTAAGCTTCATAACGAAAAGCTACCCAAGCATGGACTGGACCCATGCATACACCGACGGTTCTGTAACAAACACTACACAGAACGGAGGGGCAGGAGCATTCCTGAACCTACCAAATGGCAGAAAAATAACACTGTCATTCGCTACTGGTAAGTACACAAGCAATTTCAGAGCGGAGGCAGAGGCACTGAGGGCGGCAGTGGAAGAAATGGTAACACACAGTGAAAATGAGAGCCATATAGTCCTGCTGACAGATGCTCTCGCCGTAGTCACAGCGCTAAAATGCCAGAAAAACACTGAGCTTAATGACTTAAGAGCAGCACTCTGCAAACTGTGCCAGCAGTCCGCACCAAAAAGGGTAGTGGTACAGTGGGTTCCGTCACACTGCAACATCCAAGGCAACGAGGAGGCAGACAGACTGGCAAAAGAAGGTGCAAGGCTACCACAAACAGATACCAGTATGACGTACGAAGAGTCAAAACGGCTTATCAAAGCCAGATACATGACCAAATGGGAAACCGAACATACTGGTTACACCAAAAACGATGCCTATTACCAGTTGAACCGAAGAGAGCAGGTCGTTGTCTTCAGACTTCGCACTGGCCACAACAGACTGAGGTACCACCTATTCAACAAATTGAAGATAGGGTGTACCGACGAATGCCCGTGCGGTACTTGTAAAATGACCACTGAACATCTGCTGCAGAACTGCCCGACATACGAGGATCAGAGAGAGCAGATGTGGCCATTGCCAGTGGAACTGCAAGACAAGCTCTATGGTAGTGGCAAGAGTCTCAGGATGACCGCCGCTTTTTTCGAAAAAATAATGGTTACTGTCTGACTGTGTACACAGAAGAAGAAGAAGAAGTTTAATGCCCACAATGAGTAAGTTTATTCTTTTGTGTGCCCTGAAAAGGACGTTAAGTGGCGGGTTGCAGTAGCTTTCCTCACAACCTGAGTGTGCTGATGAAGGTGGACTTTGGTCCTCCAGGCTGTTGTGGTCCTCCAGGCTGTTGTGCCATGCTTGGCTTTATCTGCTTGTCGCTCATTTCTACGCATATTACTACCACACCCTATGAAATGCTTTTGTTAGGTCTACAAAGACTGCCATTATTTTTTCCTTGTTTTGAAATGCGTCTTCCACCTCCTGTGCCAGGTAGACTGACTAGCTGGTCTTCTGAGTGCTACATAATTATCCTAAAGAGTAATAAGATACAAAATTATTCTGTATGGGGGATACATTTAAAAAAAAATTCTTTGTGCCAGCTCTGTTTTTTGTTGAGATGAGATCACAAGTTTCCCTTTTTATTTAGCTGTCTTGTATTCTGCATCAGTAAGTCAGATATCAGTTTTCAACTGGGTAGACTGAGGTGTGTAGAGACCAGAAATTTAACCCAGTATATTTGTCATGAGAAGTAAGCTCTCCAACCATTCTACTGTCTGGGAGCTTTGATTATGAAAGCATACACCTTCAGTATTCAGTTTTCAGTATTTGATAAAGGCGCAACAGAAGCTACAAGAGACACCAGACTGCGAGCTAACATATTCGACTCACTGGTCCTACCAGCACTATATTAAGAATGTGAAACCTGGCCTCTGACTAAAACCATGGAGAACCAGCTAAGGACAACACATGCCTCACTTGAGCGCCGTCAACTTAGGCAACATCGCCAGATAGGCTTCCACAACAGTGACATCGGGGCATTGTCACATGTCAAGAATATCATCTATCATGCCAACAACTCCAAGCACCACTGGGCTGGCCATGTAGTCAGAAGAAAAGACGAATGCTGGAGCACAGCAACCACACTGTGGTACCCGCGCGGCAAAAAAAGACCACCTGGCAGACTCCCCACTAGATGGAAAGACTCGCTCGAGCTGCACAACACTCGTGATCCTGAAACAAACAAGTTAGCCATCTCCTGGACAACCTGGGCCCGAGACAGAATTGACTGGAAACCGAGATGAGACCAGCACAAAATTAAAAAAACATAGTACTGCTCGAGCCCAGCCCGCTAATCATAGAAATACACCTACCGACTACTACCAACTCACACAATAGTTGGGACCTGCAAAAAGGCTAGTGCGATTGTAGATGCACAGGTTGACTAACACTAAGACACCTTCAGTATATAAGTAGAAGTCAAAATGAGTGTGAAGTCCAACTTTGGGTCAGGTCAAACATACAGCCCAAGACCCCATCTTATGTCCATGCCATGCACCTGGAAATAGGCTTTGTTACAGCAGACTGAACAACAAGGGTTGATCGACATTGTGATCCACATAGTGATGAGACTACTGAGAAGCTTACCAACCGCTGCACTACAGTCATGAAGGTCCACATTCTTCAGTGTGCCTCTGGATATAAGAAAAGCAAGTGTAACTTGCTACCAGAAAAACACTGCTCTTTTTTGGCTCTAGACCATTCACAACCCTCCTCCAGGAAGTTTGATCTTGAACTGTCTTTTCAACCTCTCTGCAGTTAAAGTACAGTGACTGAAGTTCATTTTCACAGTCTTTTCTCTACGTGTTTCTCGGCCTACCTCTCTTCCACTGTGGATTCAATGTCAAGGCCTTTCTGGCCATATTTGATGGTGCTTTCCATAGCGTGTGTCTAATCCAACCCCAGTTTCTACGTTTTACCTTTGGTCAACTGATTGTTGTTGGCTCCTTTCCCAGCCTATAACCATTATCCCCCATCAACATTTATTGACGAACAACTCGAGTTTCCTCTGTTATAAAATCAACGGCATATAATAAGGGGAGATTAGACGTAATTTTTATATACATATCCCTGGTATGCCCATAAGCAAAATCTTATCACTTTCAACATCCACAGATGATGGCTGTAAATGTGGTAAGGAATGTACAGGCCCAGAGACATGCAAATGTGCTTCATCTTGCAGTTGCAAGTAGTTGAAAGCCCAAGCAAGAAATAGCTGACTTGTTGTATATTGTTTTTCTTTGTATTACTTGAAAACAGGATCAGTTTGATCAAATCACGACTAAAACTGATAAATAAATGTTTTTGAACTAGCCAATGATATTTATTTTTTGTTTGTTTGTCATATGTGGGAATAATCTTGACACAAGCTATGTTGGTAAAGATCAGTGACAACTTCCATTACACTGGACAACACGCATTTTCATTTGAAATGAACAAAAGTCAAATCTTCATTACTACATTGGCCTGAACATGAAAATTATAATAAAATTTGTTGACTCTTGTTTCGGCAAAAAGTAGCTTCTTCTTGTTCTTGTGATCGCATTTCCATATAAAGCGAGGGTTGCATGATACTGTGATTTCCAGTGCGCCTTCTGGCCCGGTATCAACGTCATTGGTACCTTTCTGTTGGCACATTTCCCACTCCACCCCAACTGTCTGGAGCGTCGTTACCTTGTTTGTTGTTTGAAACCCAACCATTGGCAAGATTGGGCATAACTGGGTCCACCACATGTAGGTGAAGTAGAATTGGGCAGGAGCAGTTATGAAACATATATGAGTCCTGTATTGCGCTTCACTGCCCCATGGACCCCAAGTTGGTTCTGATGTAGCAACGATTCAGTCCACATTGTGTTCAGAAGTAACTATTTCATAATCCTGTATTTCTATATCCATATTGTGTTGTATTGCATCAGCCCACCATACACACAATACCCCCCAAATTTCTGATGTACTGTAGTTGAGCCTTAGCATTATGATCACTGATGACAATGATGCAGTTGTAAGTTGTAAGCATTATAGTGAGGACAGCAAGTAATTTGAACGACTCCCATTTACCTCTTTGTCATAAGTACAATACAAATGATTCCAGCAGTTTAAAGCTAGCAGCATCAATGACTCATGACTGCTAGTAGTGCAGATAACTTTCATTAGATTTGCAGTGAGGTTACGGTTGCATGTCAGAAAAGGGTCATCAGACCAATAAGGAAAATGGTGTATGACCTTCATTTCGAATTCAAGATTGAGCACTAGGACAAGGTATGGGCCCCACACATATGCTGAAATATGTTAACAATAAATCTTCTGAAAGGCAAAAAGTGGCAGTGCCATTTACTGTTCCTATTGTGTAGAGAGAGGCTAACAATCACACAGGTGACTGTCACTGTCTGAATTGTTCCATCTGTTTCTGTAGACATTACTAGGAAAAACAGAGGGGATGGTGTGGGCTAGTGATTAAGTGACATGGCTCACATTCTGAAGGTGCAAGGTTCGCTCCCCAATCACAGCACCGGTTGTTACCCCAGGGAAGCAAATCCTTATATAAAATGAATGCCGAAGTTGGATTCATTGGGCCGACAGGCGCAAAATAAAAACATAATGCAATGCATTCTTTCTTGAAAAACAGAGAAATAAGGCGTATGCAAATAAAAATAAAATTGAGAAAAATAAGTGGACAATAGCCACCTGAATATATAATCTGCTCACCTACCAATTCTGCACTGTGAAGGACTTACTGTTCCAGATCCCTCAAGTGAATTTTCCATCGATTCAGATAAGGATCGAGGCAAACCAACGTTGGGTTATCCGCAACCTTTGACTTATATGGCTGCCACTGTGCATAATTTGTGTCATATGTTCTCACTAAAGAAGAACCGGACGATCTAGTTCATCATCTGGAGATGTCTAAGATTGAAGCTTGGATCAAAATTTAAACAATGGAATCTTCTCAAGGAAAATGTCTGAGTTGCTTTGTTTCAAAGTTATCATGAGCAGTTTACTCCTTACTTCAGGAAGGAAGATGACCTTGTCTTCTGCTCTGATGTAGATGGTCTAGCAAATGTTCTAGAAATTAAACGTGACTCACAAGAACAGTGACTATTCATAGATTCATTGAGTTTCAACGCGATATTGCTGTTTCATCTTATTCGTTTCATATCATTTCAGTCTCTCTATTCTGCGCAGGAAAAGTCTGTAGCATCTTCGTTGTTGTACATGTGGCTTAATACAGATTTATAAGATAATCAACGGAAAGGATAAATTAGACCATAACAAGTTTTTCAAAATACAACCACCTCCAAGAATAAGAAAGCACAGCTACAAATTAATTAAAGAGAGGTCCAGATTAGATACCAGGAAATATTTTTGTAGTCAGAGACTGGGGAATGCTTGGAATGCATTGCCACAGGAAGTAGTGCAGGCATGGATAATTAATGAATTAATGCTTTCAACAATAGATTGGATGCGCATAGTTTTTAGAGCAAGGAAATGTAAAAGAAACTGGCTGTTAACAGACTCTGTTCAGTCTTCTAAATCAGTATAAAGACGTTAAGTGTTTCAGAGCCATTCAGAGAATGAACTTTACATTGTTGTGTGGAATTTCATACAGCTCCAGTTGAACATGGAAACTTGTTTGAAGGTGTACAATTCAATGAGTGAACACAAGAAGAAGTAGAAGACATTGGAGTTGAGGATTTTTATTTATGTATTGGACTTAATTTCTATACGTTCGTCAATGTAATGAAAGCTCCTCTTGTCTAATGTATTCTTATTTTGACATCTTTATCCGTACCTCCTACTTTGTGTACAATGCTACAAAAATATATGAATGTTTGTACATCATGTAGAAGTGAATCTTCCAACACAATCTGATTGTCAATAGTTGCATTTATACTTATAATCCTATTTCTTTTTTTATGGCTTGGCTTGGCTTCGTTCGTTCTCAGTCTCCAGCTACCAAACCCTGAAAGAGCTTAAGTAGCAGAATGTAGTCCAGAGAAAGGAATGCGCTGTGTCGTAGTTTACACCTTGACTGCGATATTTGCATCTTTTGGTCCAACCCATCCGACTTCAGCAAGCATTTTTCAAGTACCGGGTTAGCATTCCCTCTTCGATCCCTTTTCCTTAGCCAGTCTGCCCTGCTGCAGCCTGTTATCCAGGATCACCGCTTGGAGGTGTAGAAGGGTCTTGGCAGCTCTGGTTTGCTGGCCCTGACGCTAGAAGTCAGCTATGGGTCGCTGACCACTGCAGCTCATGCACTGCTCAGTATCATGATCCCATTTCTTTTTTTTTATAATCCTAATACCTTTGGCATCCATATTGAAGGCAGACACCTCAATCACCTTCGATTTGTGATGACATAATGCTCATCACAGAGTCAGCCAATGAAAGGATAACACTTGATGGGGAGGGCAGGAAAGCAGGACTGGAGATGAATGTATCGAAGACCAAAGTATTGCGCAATCGTTTCGCCAATTGTGATCCAATCTTACTTTGTGGGGTGCATGCAACTAGAGGATGTTGATGAGTACATCTAACTTGGACGCCTTATCAATTTGGAGAATAACCTGTCTGGCTGGGCAGCCTTCTCCTTGTCCATTAACAAGGTCATGGACGATTATCAAGACCAGGACCGACGAGCTTCTCTCTTCAGTTCCACTGCTCCTTGCGATGTGCTACGGTTCTCAGACAGGGACACTAACAAAATCACTGGAGAGACCCTTGAGAGACCCTTGGAAGGAATCACTCCCAGAAACCAACGTATGCAAAAGCTCCACATTTCAGACATATGATGATTGTCGTCCCAGATGAATGATGGGTAATCTATGCAGACATAGCAAAGCATAGATGGTCGATGAAACACTGCGATAGCAATCTGGTACCCCTGAGGTAAAAAGAGACGGAGGGAAAGACCTCCAATGCGTTGACCAGACTCCCTCGCTGTACACAACATCCGAGACGCCTCTGGAGTAGAGCTTACCATGCACTGGATTTCCATGACCCATGATAGGGTTCGCTGGAGACGAAGTTGAGACCTGCAGCTACCCCGAGAAACGGGTCACCAACATCAAGATCCTAATTCTGTTCCCAGTGTTTTCTCAGTCCTAATGTATGTGACCTCTCATCAATTATGGAATGATTTTTACTCTTCGTCTAAAACTGTGAAGGTATTCCTTCATTGCACTTTCATCGGGGATGAAGTTTTACAGACTATTGTGCGATGTCTCAGCTTTTGTGGTGTTGGGGTGTTCTTTGGTTTGCCTTCCCTAATGCAGAAAACCATTTAGAGCTTGGTAAACTGCAATTCTTGGATACAGGCTTCCAGCTAGCTATAGTGGTGGTCCTAATCTGTCATTGGTGTAAAAAGAAAAGGGAAAATAAAATTAAATATGAAAATGGCAAGAATAGATATGTAAAAAGTCAAGAATTATTTGGGGGCAGAAGACACAGTCAGTGGAGTTAACATGTTTTCAGATTTATCCTGGGGTCAAAGATGCAGCATAGTGAATGAACTGACAGCGGTCAGTGACTCATAGCTGAAAACTGGCATTGCAGTGAGCGAACCAGACCTGACCAAGACCAGATTCCACCTCCAAGTGGTGGCACTAGTGTAGTCTGGCAAAGACCATGGTGATCGCAAAGGAAAAGCAAACTCGGTACCCAAAACAAAGGCAGCTAATATTGGATGTGTAGGTCCAAAAGGTGCAGATATCGCAGCCTTGCTGTAAACTATATGACACAATGTCTTTTTCAAGATGAACGTTGAAGAAAAAGTAATCCAGCCAAATTGTGATTATGTGCTTGAACCAAATATACAAGTCACAAACATGTCATGGTGCCAATTCTTTTCCTCTTCGACTCACATATCACAGAAAGGTAAATTTAGTCTCATATCAGTTACTGCCGTCGTGGAGGAGGTTCTACAGACGTCATTGTTCGAGACATTAGCTCTTGGGAGAACCAGCTCCTTAACTCTATGCCGAGCTTTCTTGAACAGCCAATAAAGCACCTATTTACAGCTGGGTTCGTTTGAACATGTCGCTAGCAGGAAACGAACCATGTACCTTAGCGTGAGAAGCATCTGCTCTAACACTCTAACAACATTACATCACAAGCTCTACATTCACGTTGTGGCCTTTTAATGTATCCTATTGGTATTTGTGTTGTCATGACTATATGGAAACATCTTTTTTCTGCTATTAATCTCATAAACAATTTCTTCCATTATGACAGTTAATTCAAAGATCGATTTCACTAGTTTCTTGTAAGCTCATGATATTAGGTACGTATTACAAAACTTCATAGCCGGGTCTCAAGTAGATGTCATATGTTTGAAATATCTTAAATAATCAACGTAAACAGGAAATTAAAATCTCATTTTGTATACACCAATTTCAATGCTCTTTTACGTTAAAATGTATTTATTTTATGTAAAGGTAAAGGTGCGTCCCATGGCAACAATTGCCGTCGGGGATGAAGATAATTCTTCATGTACTAAGCCGAAACCTATGTGAGTTGGGGTGACCAGTTCCCTTCCTTGCTGCTTATACCTTCTCCAACTCATTCGGTAGGTACATATTTCCTGTACAAAGACACAAAACCAAGTAAATAATAAAGAATATTTTTAGAAAGAGTAATCGCTTTCTCAATAATCATAGGTGAGATATTTTAAACCCAAATAAAGTGAAGAATGGTTGTGATACAAAAGAGGTTAACTAAAATGAAACACCTATGGCAGAACACTAACGGAAGGACAAAAATAAAGATCATGAGCACTTGCATCTTCCCTGTGGCGACATACGAATGAGAGACAGGGTCAACATGACCAACTCAACGGAGGAAGATCGAATCCTTCGAGGTAAAATTCTTCAAGGCGGTGCTCAAAATACCATGAACAGTGAAAGTGAAAAATCCATAAATCCTACAGGAGCTCAATATATTACAAAACTGGCTAGTAAACAACATGAAGTCTAATAAATTAATATGGTTGTGGTAGTATTGAAACATGTCAGAATACTGAGTTCTTGCAGTCACACCTGTAGCCCTTGGTCCATCCATTGTTGTCTTAATTTGTTGTAGATTATGCTTGCAGTAGAGTTATAGTTGGTAGGGATGTCCGTCGATATTGGTATCCACGATAGAGTAGTACTGATGGCAGATAATACTAGTACCGATATAGGTTTCAAAATATTTGGTAGGGATTGCTCGAAAACGCGGAGTCTGCGTTCAAGGGTATGAGGGGTGGTTAGGGAGTCTGTTAAGATGAGTAGGTCTGTTGGGTTTAGTCATGTTCATGTATTTTGAACTGATAGAAAATAGGGTTTATGTTTGGTTCTCTGTATTGAAGGTTGGTGCAGAATTACCCATACGGTATACTTCTTATTATTTGCGTTCAGGATCTTTTGGTTATGCTATATCCGCAGGCCAGTCACCACGGTGAAGTATGTAGTCTTCACCAGGTCATAACGGCTGCCCCACAGCTTTTGTCTCAGCTCCGAACCCTCTGGCCAGGTCTGATATCTCATTTCCCTATAGATTGGGCATTCCTGTAGAATGTGTTCCGGTTTCTGGTCTCCTGTTCCACATGGGCACTCATCGGTGTGTGAGATCTTCAGTCGGTATTGATATTCTAGTAGTCTCTGAAGTTCTCAGACGAAATAAGGTAGTTCGTTGCTTTCTCTGGAGTTGGTGAATTGGGTTTAGTAAACTGCTTGTGTTTCTGTCTTCTCTCCATTGGTGTATATACTGATTGTTGAGGATGTTCTTGATCTGTCTGTATGGTACTAGATGATTAATTTGTGCCTTTTTGCTCATCTCTCTCGTTTCCCGTGATTCCGCAATGGGAGTCCGCACTGGAGCGCTATTGTTGAGGATACATGGAGTTTTCTTAGTTCTGCTCTAATCTCTGATAACAGTGGTTGGTTTTTGTTTTTTGTATTGTCTCTAATAGTTCTCTGCAGTCCGTGAATACAGCTATTTTTGTTAGAGGTTGCCTTTCTGTTTGAAGTATTCTCAGTGCTCGCAGGAGGCCATCGATTCTGCTTTGAGGTTTGTGGACGACTTTCCTTTTGGGAGGGCCTCTTCTGTTATATTTCCACTTTTGTGTCTTATAAATATGCCTCCTGCCCTGTTTCGACCTGCCCCCTCTGCTGCACCATACGCTGTACAATGTTGGTTTCGTTGCTTTGTCGGGAAACATTATATAAGAGTCATATTTTATGCTTATGGTAGCCGTATAGGTTGAGTCATTAGTGTATGCATGGGGCCAGTAGATGGGGTAGTACTGAATGGTTTTAAGTGGGAAGAGTTTGAGCATGTTTGGTTCGGTTGACTTGTTCAGTAGGCAGTTCACGAGTACGGTGATTACTATGGGGTTTGTCAATGCTGAGATGCTGATGATGTTTGTCAATCACGCGTGATGATGATCCCGCTCTCAGTTTAGTGTTTCTTCTTCTTCTTCTTCTGCGTACACAGTCAGACAGTAACCATTATTTTCTCGAAAAAAGCGGCGGTCATCCTGAGACTCTCGCCACTACCATAGAGCTTGTCTTGCAGTTCCACTGGCAATGGCCACATCTGCTCTCTCTGATCCTCGTATGTCGGGCAGTTCTGCAGCAGATGTTCAGTAGTCATTTTACCAGTACCGCACGGGCATTCGTCGGTACACCCTATCTTCAATTTGTTGAAAAGGTGGTACCTCAGTCTGTTGTGGCCAGTGCGAAGTCTGAAGACAACGACCTGCTCTCTTCGGTTCAACTGGTAATAGGCATCGTTTTTGGTGTAACCAGTATGTTCGGTTTCCCATTTGGACATGTACCTGGCTTTGATAAGCCGTTTTGACTCTTCGTACGTCATACTGGTATCTATTTGTGGTAGCCTTGCACCTTCTTTTGCCAGTCTGTCTGCCTCCTCGTTGCCTTGGATGTTGCATTGTGACGGAACCCACTGTACCACTACCCTTTTTGGTGCGGACTGCTGGCACAGTTTGCAGAGTGCTGCTCTTAAGTCATTAAGCTCAGTGTTTTTCTGGCTTTTTAGCGCTGTGACTACTTCGAGAGCATCTGTCAGCAGGACTATATGGCTCTCATTTTCACTGTGTGTTACCATTTCTTCCACTGCCGCCCTCAGTGCCTCTGCCTCTGCTCTGAAATTGCTTGTGTACTTACCAGTAGCGAATGACAGTGTTATTTTTCTGCCATTTGGTAGGTTCAGGAATGCTCCTGCCCCTCCGTTCTGTGTAGTGTTTGTTACAGAACCGTCGGTGTATGCATGGGTCCAGTCCATGCTTGGGTAGCTTTTCGTTATGAAGCTTAGGGTAGTGTCTCTCCTTTCTTTTTCACTCTGGCAGTTTTTGTTTGCAATACCTGGTATATTTTCTACCACCTATGGAAATATATCCTGCCTCCAAGTAGGTTTTCGTACAGTAGTGATGGGTTTTGGTGTTGTTAGTGCGTTTATGGGATCTTCGTGCATCTTTGCTTTGGCTATTTCTGCAAAGTTTCTCCGCTTTAGTTTCCCATTTCCCAAATTGTTTAGTCTCTGGTACATTGGATGGTCCGTCAGTCTTCGGAGTTTCTCTGACTGCAGCTGGGCTCTGCAGTCTCTTCTATCGGTCATGGATTGCAGTTTTGTAATCTTTTCAAGTTCTACAATTGGCGTTGACTTCATGCCACCTGTTATAATTCTCATGGCTTGATTTTGAAGTTTGTTAACTTTATCGAAGTTCGCCTTCGCTGCTGTTGTCCATGCCGCAATGCCATACTCGAGAACTGGTCTCACTCTTCCAGTGTACAGTTTCTTTAGTATGCCTTCGTCTGCTCCCCAGCTTGTGCCAGCAAGTTTCCTCATTATCGCCATTCTTTCTCTGGCTTTCATTCGGTTTCTCTCAATCTGACTTTTCCATGTCATGCGCCGATCAAATGTGACTCCCAGATAGGTTGGGTTGTCGTTTGGCTGCAGGATTTTGCCATTTAGGCTTAATTTGGTACTTTGGGGTTTTAATGAGAGCGAGAATATTGTGCACGTGGTTTTCTCCTCGTTTATTTTGACCAGCCATGAGTTCGCCCACTCTTCCAGCGATGTTAGGGCCGTTTGCATCCGATTTCTTGCTATGGTGAGATTCTTTTCAGAGGTCCACATAGCCAGATCGTCTGCAAACATTGAGCTATGGACTCTTCTTGGTATATTCTCTGTAATATCGTTTATATATACCAGGAAGAGTGTGGGTGACAATACTCCCCCTTGGGGTACTCCCTGCTCGAGTGTCACCTTTTTGCTCATCTGCCCTTGTACTTGGACTCTGGCCGTTCTTTGTTTGAGGTAGTGGTTGATCCACTTGTACATCTTCCCACAGACATCACTTCTTCTTAGCTTGACTCTAAGTCCATCCTTCCAGACTTTGTCAAATGCCTTTTCCAGATCCACCCAAACAGCTACTGTGTGTTTCTGTGCCTGGTAGGCATCTTCTATCTCCTGGGCTATGAGGATGACCTGGTCCTCAGTGGATCTGTGCTGTCTAAAGCCGGCTTGCTGTGGAATTAGTATTCGTTTTTCTTCCAGATGCCACATCAGTCTGGTGTTTATCATCCGTTCCATCAGCTTGCCGACACAGCTCAGTAGGCTTATGGGCCTGTATCCATTCGGATCTGTTTTGTCCTTTCCTGTTTTTGGTACTGGTACCAGTATTGCGTCTTTCCATGCCTGGGGTACAATACCCCTTTTCCAGCTTTGGTTCAGGACTGATAGTAGTTTTTTCTTCGCTGTTTGGCCCAGCCCCATCAGCATTTTGTTTGTTATCCCGTCTTTTCCGGGAGATTTCCTTTTCTTTAGTGTTCTCATAGCCTCTTCCATTTCGCGTTCATAGCCTCTTCCATTTCGCGTTTAGTGTTTCAAAAATGTTCAGTTTGCCGATGAGTTCGAAGGTGACTGAGGAGCCGATATGGGTCTAGAAATACGTCGGACAGTGTGGGCAGGAGATGTGCTTCTGCTGGGAAGTCTTCATTCACGAGATTTTCTACTGTGTCTCCATTGTTCAGATTCTGATCTTATGGATGCCTCGCACGACATTTCACACTCTTGAAGAGATGTATCCCAGGCTGTTAAATCTTGTCTAGCAGCTTCACAAGTGTTTGGTCTAATGTCAAATCCTTTTAGTAAAGCCAAGCGTGCATTTGAAATGCTTCTTTTTGCCACCAAGGAAGCGTGTACCTTCTGGTTCTTACAATAGAAGTGCTTTTTGACAGCCTATGACCAAGCATGTGGACTATATTACTCACCCGCCAGATCTGTGACTGCGTCAGAACAATATTAATACTAGGGAAACCAACTCTGTTATGAACGGCGGTATCTTGGACCTAGACTTGCCATTTAGTCTTGTGTACCGTACTTATATAAACAACATATATGCGGAATGTATAATGAGAAATGTTAGAGAAGACGAGAACATTGCAAGTTTCGATCCATTTACAATTGGCAGGTACGAGATTTAAGAGTTACGATAAGCAAACAACACAGTGATACTATCAAGAAGTGCAGAAGGGCTAGAGCAGCTAATTTCAGCCGTAAATGGACACAGTAAAGATCTAAACCTGTTTATAAACATAAATAAAACAAAGATAATGACCACCGCCAAAACAAAATGTCAGCATTAATTTACAGTGAGTGGTGAGGAAATAGATCAGGTCACGCATTTTGAATATGTGGGTCTTTCAAATAAACTACAGAACACCAATATAAGTCGTAACGGCAAATATCTGCGGCCAAACGACAATCCAAACTACTTGGGCGTCAGATTTGATCGGAGCATGAGATGGAAAAGTCAGATCGAGAGAAACCGAATGAGAGTCAGACAAAGAATGGCAACCATGAGGAAACTTGCTGGCACAAGCTGGGGAACAGACGAAACTGTACACTGGAAGAGTGAGACTAATTCTCGAGTATTGCATTGCGGCTAAAATCTGGCAAAGATGGCGCCATAACTGGCTGCGAGTCTACATTTCTCTACTGTTTTGGATCATTATGGATGCCGCCAGACCACGGATTTGCCTGGAATTCACACTAGTCGATGACTTACACTTGTGTTCACGAAAACGTGGTGTTGTTTTCCCTCGGGACTTGTTATTTCGTTCTTTTTGTGTGATTTCTTCCATCCGTTTATCCTGGTCTGGACATCGGCTGAATCAGTGAATGGAACTACGCTTAAACCAGTTATACCTCTGTCGTGTTTCACGGGTTAGTTCTGCCGGTTCAACTTCACGAATTTGGCGTGTGGGAATTTTAGATGCTACTATGATGAGCTGAATACAGCTGGGGAGAGATGCCAGACTCACTCACACGCTGAGTGTTGTCCATACGACCTCCTGTGGTTATCGAAAAGGCACGACAAACTGCGTTAGATGCCTTCCCATCTTTCTACCCTGCGGGTTACATGTTTACGGAAAGGCTTCGGTGGTAACCCTGAGACAAAATCTGCATCCTATGCTATCTCCAGTCGTCTCGATGAATGTCTTGCCACTGGCAAAAGGTAGCTTAGGCTCTGTGAGTGAGGTTGACAAAAGGCGCAGTTTCTTCCTCACTTTAATCCAAATCTCCGCGCAAGTCACCCATTTCAGCGGACACAGCAAGAGATACGACTGTCCACACGGCTGAACAAAGAGAGTGGTCTTCATCACTTGTGATGGACAACTATTAGCATTGCGGCATGGGCAACAGCAGCAAAGGCGAACTTTGATAAAATTAGCAAACTTCAAAACCAAGCCATGAGAGTTATAACAGGAGGCATGAAGTCAACGCCAATTGTAGAACTGGAAAAGATTACAAATCTGCAATCCATGACCGACAGAAGAGACTGCAGAGCCCAGCAGCAAGCAGAGAAACTCAGAAGACTGACAGACCACCCAATGCATCAGAGACTAAATAGATTTGGAAATGGGAAACTAAAGCGGAGAAACTTTGCAGAAATAGCCAAAGCAAAGATGAGCGAAGACCCTATGAACACATTAACACCAAAAGCCCGTCCCTACTGTTCGCAAACCTACCTGGAAGCAGCATATCATTCCGGAGGTGGTAGAAAATATACCAGGTATTTGAAACAAGAACAGCCAGACTGAAAAAGAAAGAAGAGACACAACCCTAAGGTACATAACGAAAAATTACCCAAGCATGGACTGGACCCATGCACACACCGACGGGTCTGTAACAAACACAACACAGAACGGAGGGGCAGAGGTATTCCTCAGCCTACTAAATGGTGAAAAAATAACACTGTCAGTGACAACTGGAAAATACTCATGCAATTTCAGAGCGGAGGCAGAGGCACTGAGGGCTGCAGCAGAAGCAATGCTGACAGGAAAAAGAAATGAAAGGCAGATAGTCCTGTTTACAGATGCCCTGGTCGTAGTCACAGAACTAAAAAGCCAGAAAATACTGAACTAAATGATTTAAGAGCAGTACTCTGTCAACTATGCCAGCAGTCCGCACCAAAAAGCGTAGTGGTACAATGGGTTCCATCCCACTGAATCATCCAAGGCAACGAGGAGGCAGACAGACTGGTAAAAGAAGGTGCAAGACTACCACAACCAGATTCTAGTGTGACCTACGAAGAGTCCAAAAGGCTTATTAGAGCCAGATACATGGCCAAATGGGAAACAGAACATACTGGCTACACACAAAACGATGCTTATTACCAGTTGGACAGAAGAGAGCAGGTCATGGTCTTCAGACTCCGCACAGGCCACAACAAACTAAGGTACCACCTTTTTAATAAACTGAAGATAGGTGGCACTGACGAATGCACTTGTGGCACCGGGATAATGACCGCTGAACATCTGCTGCAAAACTGCCCGACATACGAGGACCAGAGAAAGCAAATGTGGCCATCACCAGTGGCAAACACTAGACAGGCTCTATGGCTGTGTCGACAGTCTCAGGATGACCGCTGCTTTTTTCGAAAAAATACAGATTGACGTTTGATAGCGTACGAAGAAGAAGAAGAAGAAGAAGAAGAAGAAGAAGAAGAAGAAGAAGAAGAAGAAGAAGAAGAATAAACAGCAGTAGTATTCTTCACAATCTGATTCTCAATTTGCGTTACAATACTCGACGATATTCCGTCGATTTGCGGCCACTTCCCCCCCCCCCCCCCCTTCCACAATGGCGGCATTCCCCGGTAGAATAAATGTATTTCTTTATTTCATTTCTCAATTTTGTGCATCGGTTGAAGTTAAAGTGAGCTAAACTGCGAGAACTGTTACCGGTAAAAGTGTCACTGGTAAGCTACATAAGCTATACAGTGGTGAATGCTTGGAATGTATTGCCATATGAAGTAGTTTTAGGCTAGAAAAATTAATGCATTTAAGAATAGATTGGATGCACATAGCTTTTAGAGCTAGGAAATGTAAATGAAACTGGTTGTTTACAGACTCTGCATAGTTTTCTAAGCCAGTATAAAGACGTAGTCTTATAAACCAGTATAAAGATATAGTCTTCTAAAGCAGTATAAAGACATCGTCTTCTAAACCAGTATAAAGACACAGTCTTCTAAACCAGTATAAAGTTTCAGTCTTCTAAACCAGTAGAAAGACATAATCGTCTAAACCAGTATAAAGAGGTAGTCTTCTCAACCCCTATAAAGACGTTAACTTAGTTACATATTGGACATTAAATGGAGAGTATTTCTCTTTAGCCCAAAAATGAAAGGTGTTCTCGACCATTGACCCCCTTTGAAAAAAAGTCACCGCACGCTGCTGCCCATTGGTGATCATTCTTATTCAGCAAATGATATTAACTGTAGATACAAATTGTTCCTGTAACTCAACGGTTGTGTCATGTTCTGATGCCCATCGCAGGCCGTGATGGCGACTATGTCAAGACAGGTTTTTGTTAATCGTCAAAGGGAAAGTTGTTAGCCATTTGTGTTCTATGGTCTCCCTTGTCAAGTGAATGTCACGTACCCCTTCTCGGAATAATGTTTTTAAATACATAAAATACAATAGCAAAGAACCAGTTATATAGAAATAGTTTAAAAAACAAACACAAAAGTACATGTGATATATGTGTCAAACATCAACTTTAATGATTTTAACGAAGGCAGAAGTCGACTCAAGGCTCTGTACGCTTCCGTACAGCTTCTCGTGGAAGGACACTGGCTGAGGCCAATTGTTACTTCTTTTGTCGGTATACAGCGGACATGACTGCAAAATATATTATGCCTTCATGGGGGCTGTGCCGCAGGCACAAATTTCTGTAGTGTCAATCTTGAACTTCTTGTACAGATGGCATCTGAGTCTGTTGTGACCTGTGCGTAGCCGGAAAATGATCACCTGGTCTCGCCGGGAAAGTTGATGGTAGGCATCGTTTTCTATGTGGCCAGGATGATCCTATTTTCCATTTTGCACTGTACGTTGTCCTGATGAATGCTTTAGTTTCATTGTATGTGATTTCTGTATCACTCTGCTGCAGCATTCCTCGCTCTCTGGCGAGCCTGTCCGCCTCCCCGTTGCCTGGAATGTAGCAGTGGGCTGGTGTTCATTGGACTGCTTTTTTTTAAGCACTGGGACATGCGTTCGAGTGAGTCTGCCAAAGCACCGAGTTTATATTTGTTCTGGCTCTTGGGGGCCATTACACTACTAGGGCGTCTGTGAAAATGACCACTTGCTTTGCTGTAAAATAGTTTGACCACATCAAACGCCATACTGACCTAGAAAGAACGATACAGGAAGGTTTGGTGCTTGGAAAGCGGGGCTGAAGCAGACCGAGGCAAAGATGGACACAAGACATCACGGAGGGCCTGACGGTGACAACGATAGAGGCGATACTTCTGGCTAGAGATCGAGTTACAGATCGGCTGTTGTGAAAGTGATTTTCTGCAAATGACATGCAACATGATGATGATGATGATGATAATAATGATGATAATGATGAAAGTGAGCGATTTTTTGTGCTATGTAATAATGCTTGTTATGTTATACAAAAATATATGTGACTTTATTGTTGACGTAGATCTAGGAAATACTATTTTCATTTATAAACATCATTGCATAATTTCAGAAGTGCCGGTTATGCTAGCAATCAGCTAGAGGTTAGTGATATTTAAGATAATATATGTGGGTAACTGAGACGCTAGTCCGGTCAAGCACAAGATATTGTCCAGGACGTTGCGTCAGGGTCAATCACAATGTTGTTCGTCCATCACGAACCTTTACCTTTTGCACCCAGCCAGTCCATCCAGTCGAGTATTCTGTAAATCCGGGTTGTGGATGGGTGGGAAGATGGGAACTGCATATTCGCAGTCAGTGAAAGCAGAGAAAGTTTGCTTCACGAAACGGTGATCATGATTGTCAGCAAATGCATGTACCTCATCCGCTTTATTGCTCAGCAAGGTGTCCCGCAACTGACGCAGCTTTTTGATTGTAGTTTAGCTTGCCAGCGGACCTACGCTCTCTGCTCGCCCGTCGTCACAGGACTCGATTGTGTTAATACTGGATACATGAAAAGAGAATGACTTGCGCGATGAATTTCCTTTAAGTGAGAAAGGGTTGCGCAGTTTGTCGACCACACTCTCTCGCTCGAGTCCAACTTTAACCAATGGCAAGACAAGTCAGGACGACTGGATATGAGCTCGGGTGCAGTGGTTGACCACGGATGCTCAAGTGCCTGGCCGTGTTCTGTGTGGTCCACACCAATCAGCACATTTGCATTCCGTTCTCTGGACAACATTCTGCTACTTAAGCCTTATCAGGGCTTGGTGGTGCAAGATTGAGAACGAACGACCCTAAGCCAGCAAACCATATAATAAAAAAACAGAATGCGATACTGGAGAAAACACTAAAAAGCTATATTTCTTTGTTTTGCCTCGTTTACCGTGGTTCCTAAGAGGCAGTATATTGTTCTGTGTGTTGCACTTTACAGCCTGGTTAAACCATATTCATCACGAAATTTAATAGGTGTACGACCCTGTTAGATCAGGATTCTGAACACAGACATGTTTTGTTTGTGAGCCATCGAAACTTCGCAACCACGTATGAACACTTATATAAAAGCTTAACACATGCAATTCAAATTCATATCTTTTCTATCGTTATCGCTGCTTGTTTCAAATCTATCAATAACATGACCTCCCATAGTGTATCCGGGGTCCCTTACTGAGAATGGTAGAATATAACCGCCACAGAATACTGTCACAGTAGGTCAAGGGCAAACAATCTTAAGGTGAGCGATGTATGTATTTCTCCTGAGTGGCCAAAACATTCATTGCATGTTGAACGCGAGGACTAAGAGTTGTCCATGGATGTGGCAATCTCAAAATGTACAAATTATCGCTACCGTACTGCAAATAACTAGGAAAAGTCTTTCCTAAAAGCTGGTTATGATAAGTCAAATACAATGCTGGACCTGTGCTTCAACAAAAAGAGATGAGTGATCTTGATTTATCTTAATTTAACGTCTTTATACTGGGTTAGAAGACTCTGCAGAGTATGTACGCAACCAGTTTCATTTACATTTCCTTGCTCAATAAGCTATGCGCATCCAATTTATTCTTAAATGCATCAACTGCCCCTGCTTCCATCACTTCCTGTGGAAATGCATTCCAAGAATTCACCCCTCTCTGACTAAAGAAATATTTCCAAATATCCAATCTTGACCTTTCTTTATTTAATTTGAAGCTATGCCTTTTTGTTCTGATTTGATTGATTGCATGTATTAAAAGGCGTGACTAAAGAGAGTTGTGCATGAGGATAGCAACCTCATCATGCAAGTAAACTGTTACATAAACTCCTACTGCAAGTTCATGCAAAGCTTTTTGCTGAAGTCATCTTGATGGAGGTTGACTGTACTTGTACTGGTGTGCTTCGGCTGGCGCGAAAAATGTCTTGAAAAGAGAACTTCCTTGTTCGTCTTCAGACCTCGAATTCAATTACTCAATCGAAGGCAGCAGTTGACTTGAGGTTCCGAGCACTTCTGTACAGCTACTCGTGGAAGGACACTGTTTGTTGCCAAATGCTACTTCTTGTCGGTATACGATGGGCAGGACTGCAAAATGTGTTCTGATGTCATGGGGGATGTGCCGAGAAGATAGATGGCCAGCTAGAGTCGTTGCCTTGTGTTTTAAGTCAAGTCAGGTAATCCTCATACTCAACCATTGTCTTTCGTGTTGATCGTCCACGGCAACGGTTGATGAGTCTCGGGCAGCGTGAAGGAAGACGGAGAAGAATCGAAATGTCTCAGCCAGGTGTTCCGCGGGAGACTCCATTAGTGGTGAGGTCTTGTATTTCGTATAGTGTAAAGTGCAGAATCTGCAACGAAAGAAATATTATTTGTAAGATTCTGTGTTTACTTTAATCTTAGTCTTAGTAGACCTATAATTCTACAAGGGAATATGGCCATGTGGACGTCCCAGCTGTGGTGTGAGCTGGATAAAGGAGGGATGAGGATTTCCTGCTTAGCGTGTTAGGCTCGAGCAGCTTATTACTCCGCTGTGTTAAGACAAGTGCCAAGAAGTTTGGTTAATAGATCTGCGAGTCCATCTTAAAAGACTCAAACACTAGATCAACTTGACCCGCAGCCTGTTAGGCGCCATCTATGCTGCTCCTAACAAACCAACTAAGCATGGCCGGTGTTGTGCCATGTCACACTGACACTGTTAGTCGCCTCTTATGACATGCTCTATGTAGGGCAGTGGTGCTATTCTTGTCATTGCCATACCCAAAGATCCAGAATCATTCGGGATGTTTACTGTAGTACGCCGCCCATACAGTGGGTTAGAGGACATATATTGCTTATACAGAGAATACTAATTGTTTTTGCTTGTGAATGCACATTTCGACAAATGGATATGTTGCTACTCAGATATTAAGCTCGCAATATCGCTAGACCTATAAACGAATAATGCGAATCACAATGTAAACATGCAATTCCCCAGTAGTGGATCCAACGGGAAGCTTCGACTGGTTCATTTCTTCTTCCTCTTTTTCGATCGTCTTCAGACATCAACTTCAATGACTCTAACGAAGTCATCAGTCGACTCAAGGCTCTCTACGCTTCCGTACAGCTTCTCGTGGAAGGACACTAGCTGTTGCCAATAACTACTTCTTTTGTCGGTTTACTGTGGACATGACTGCAAAATATGTTCTGCCTTCATGGGGGCTGTGCCGCAGCCACGAAGGTCTGTAGTACCAATTTTGAACTAACTGTACAGACGACATCTCAGACTGTTGTGACCTGTGCGTAGCCGGAGAATGATCATCTATGTGGCCAGGGTGTCGTTTTTTTTCCATTTTGCAATGTACGTTGCCCTGATGAATGCTTTAGTCTCATTGTATGTAATTTCTTTATCTAACGTATGTTAGGTTCTTGATTTTGTTCCATAGCGGTATTTTAACCATTCCTATCTATTTTTTATACTCCACAGGCGATAAGCATAGACTGGAACATGAGGGAACTACGTTTTGAACTCTCCCAGTTTTACGACTATAATCGCTCAGCAATTTATATAATGTACAGACCGACACTATGCATTAATGTCTTTAAAAAATATCTTACTATCCACATGTTAACAAACTGACCCTAAGCATTACAGTTCTAACTAGTATCTTACTATCCATATTTTAACAAACTCACCCTAGGCATTACAGTCCTAGCTAGTATCTTACTATGCTACATCAAGTTTTAATGTCCTATATATAGTATCTTACTATCCACAGACTATCATACCAGCATTAAATGTTGATGTCCTACACAGTATCTACCTTAGCACATGGTAACAGTCTTTTATATAATACCTTGCTATATGAATATTTACATACAGACAATAAACGGTATTGTCCTACAAAGTATCGCACTATCCCCATTAAACAGATCTTCACTGACTCGAAACTTTACAGTCCTACATTGTAATTTGCTATCTATATATTAACAGACCAATATAAAGTTTTATTGTTCTTCAAAGTATTGTACAATCCCAATGGCATCAGACTGACAGAGAGCTTTAATGTCTTACACAGGATCTTACAATCCACATATTAACAAACCAACTCTAGATTGAATGCACTGCAAAGTATCCACAATCCAGATGTTACACTTACCCAAAACATTGATGTCCTACATAGTTCCTTACTGCCACCATGTTAACAGGCCAACACAGAGCTTGAATGTCTAACAGAGTATCTTACTATCCCCATGTCAACAGGCCAACACAGAGCTTGAATGTCCTACAGAATTTCTTACTATCCACATGTCAACAGGCCAAGACAGAGCTTTAATGTCTTACAGATTATCTTACTATCCACATGTTAACAGGCCAACATAGAGCTTGAATGTCCTACATAGTATTTTACTATCCACATGTCAACAGGCACACACATAGCTTGAATGTCCTACAGAGTATCTTACTATCCACATGTCAACAGGCAAACACATAGCCTGAATGTCCTACAGAGTATCTTACGATCCACATGTCAATAGGCCAACACAGAGCTTGAATGTCCTACAGAGTATCTTACTATTCACATGTCAACTGGCCAACACAGAGCTTGAATGCCGTACATAATATCTTACTATCCACATGTTAACAGGCAGACACCATGCTTTACTGTTAAAAATAATATCTTACTATCCACGTGTTAACAAACTGACAGTAAGTTTTAATGTCCTACACAATATCTTACTTCTTCTTCTTCTTCAACAAATTCACGTTGATGTCTGACAGCGTACTTCGAAGAAGATATCCTACTGTACCCATGTCATCAGCCCGACTCTGAGCTTTGCTATCCTACATGATATTGTACTATTCATATGTTTAAATGTCATTCATAGCATTTTACAGTATCCATGTCAACAGACCAACACCAAGCTGTAATGTCCTAATATAAAATCTTTCTTTCTAAATGTTAGCAGACCTAATATCAAGCTGTAATGTACTACATAAAATCTTACTATCTAAATATTAACAGACCGATGCTATTCGCTAATATCCTACATATTATCTTACTGTCACCATGGGGACGGCGTGGCCTAGTGGTTAAGTGGCACGGGTCAAAACCCAAAGGTGTGTGGTTGAATCCCCATCACAGCGCCGTTACCCCGGGGAAGCGAATTCTTAGAAAATGCAAGAGGAAGCACACCCTTACATAAAATGCATCCTGAAGTTGGATGCACTTGGCCGACAGGCACAAAATAAAACCCCCAGTACAATGTACACCACATTCGGGATTAGAGAAATAAATCGAACTAAAAAAAAATAAAAAAATGTCACCATGTCAACAGAATTACACTAAGCTTCAGTGTCCTATATATTATCTTAATGTCCTCATATAACCAACCGATTCTAAGATTTAATGCGATACATAGCACCTTACTGTCTACATATTAGCATGCTATCTGAGTAACCCAACAGTAACATACACGAACAGTCACCTAACTTTACTGTCCTGCATAGCATCTTACAAT
Source organism: Ariolimax columbianus (assembly GCA_036924085.1). NCBI lineage: Eukaryota > Metazoa > Mollusca > Gastropoda > Stylommatophora > Arionidae > Ariolimax > Ariolimax columbianus. The sequence goes on along the minus strand of JAVGWX010000010.1, from coordinate 36,313,852 downwards.
ACCCATGTTAACAAACCTACCTAAAAGCATTAGTGTCCTACACAATATCTTACTGACCCCACTTTAACAGATCTAAACTGAGCTTGACGGTCCTATAAAGTATCTCACTGACGCCACTTTAACAGACCAACTCTGATTTTTTATCTCCTACATAGTATCTTAGTATCAGCATGACAAATAATGAAGGCTAACACTGAGCTTTAAGGTCCTATGTAGTATCTTACTGTCTGTATATTAACAGATGGACACCAAGATAATTGTCCTGTAAAGTATCATACTATCCCTATCTTAGCAGGCCGACAACAAGCTGTAATGTCCTACATAGTACATTACTAATTTGCATGTTAATAGCCGAAAACCGAGCTTTTGGCATAGATGACGTACATAGTATCTAACTATACAACTGTTAGCAGACAGACACTGAGTTTTATTGTCCTATGTAGCATTAAACTGTTTCCATGTTTACAAACCATTCCCATTTGTTAATGTCCTACATGTAATCTTACTGTCCAGAAGTTAACATACTAACACAGAGCTAAAATGACCTACTTTTTATCTTTCTATCCCAAAGATAGCAGTCTGACACAAATCTTTAATGTCCTACCTATTGTTTTACTATCCACACATTATAACAGAATGAAAGCAAGCTTCACTTTTCTACATAACATCAAACTATCCACTTCTTAACACACAGACAGTGAACTTTCATGTCCTACTTATTTTCTTAATATCCACATGTTAATATACATCAACTGAGAAATAATGTTGTATATATTTTCTCACTATCCACATGAAAACAGACCAACCTCATGAATAGGTGTCCTACATAGTATATTTTTTCCCCCAGGTAAACAGACCAAAACTGAGCAGTAATGTCCTACATAGTATCTTACTCTCCGCTTGTTAACAGACCAACACCGATCTGTAATGTCCTTTATAGTATCTTACTATCCCCAGGTCAAAATACTAACACAGAGCAGTAATGTCCTACATAGTATCTTACTATCCGCGTGTTAACAGAATGACAGCTAGCATTACTTTACCTCATAGTATTGTACTATCAACTTGTTAGCAAACAAACAGTGAGCTTTCATGTCCTACATATTTTCTTAATATTCAAATGTTAACGCATAACAACCGAGATGTAAAGTTGTGTGTATATTATCTTTCCCCTTGATAAAACATCAACACTGAGCTGTAATGTCATACATAATATCTTACTAATCATCATGTTTACAGACCAACACAGAGAACACGTGTCCTACATAATGTCTTACAGTTCACATGTATTAACAGACCAACACTGAGCTTTTCTGTCCTATACAGTGTGTTACCTTCCATTTGTTAACAAACAGACACCAAGAATAAATGTCCTAAACAGCATACTGCTGTCACCATGTCAATAGACAGACAATGAGCTGTAATATTCAAAAAAGAAATTTCACTATCAATACATTAACAAACCCACACTGAGCCTTATCGCCAAAGTAAAAGTATCTTCCTTTCCCCAAAAAAAGAGATGCAATAGACTTAATTATTTTATCTGACTATCACGGTACAAACAGAATGACACTGTGGTTCAATGTCCTTTATATTATCTTGATATTAACAGGACAAAAGAAGTAGACCGACAACAAACTCTACTGTCCCAAATAGTATCTTACTTTCCACCTCTCAATAAACTGACCATGTCTGTTAATGTTGTACATATTATACTACTAATCACATGTTAATAGATCCACACTGTGCTACAATGCCCTACATTTTATCTTTGAATCCCCATGCCAGAAGAACACTTAGCTTTACTGTTATACATACTATCTTACCATCCACATGTCGACAGAACAACACCAAGCTTTGAGACACTACATATTATCTTACCACCCACATGTTAACAGACCAGCACCAAGATTTGCTTCCCTAAATATTATCTTACCATCCACATGTTAACAGACCAGCACCGAGATTTGATACCCTACATATTATCTTACCACCCACATGTTAACAGACCAGCACCAAGATTTGCTACCCTAAATATTATCTTACCATTCACATGTTAACAGATCAGAACCGAGATTTGATACCCTACATATTATCTTACTCTCCACATGTTAACAGACCAGCACCAAGATTTGATACCCTAAATATTATCTTACAATCCATTTGATAACTGACCAATACTAAGATTGGATACCTTACATATTACTTTACTATCCACATGGCAACAGATGTAGACCGCCATGTAATTTTACAGTCTTACGTTGTACCTACAATCCATAAATGAACAGACCAACACCAAAATGTGTGTTCTACATAGCATTTTACTTTCACCGTGTTTTAGTGAAATGAGATACCAAAGGATGCAGAGCTGAGGCAAAAGCTATGGTGCAGCCACTATGTCCTGGTAAAGATTATGGACTGCATCATGATTACTGGCTTGCAGATTTAACATGACCAAAGGATCCTGAACGCAAAGAGGAATAAAGAATTTTTGCACGCTAGAGGACTAAAATTTAGTTGTAATGTCCTACATATTATCTCTTTATCTACATATTAACAGATAGACACTAAGATTTAATGGTGTACATATTATCTTACTATCCACATGTTAGGAGTCAGATTCTGAGCTTTAATCTCTTACATAAGGTCTTACTATTTACAAATCAACAGATGCAAACCAACTTGGAGATTTACTGTCTTGAAAATATCTTACTATCCACATGTTAGTAGACTAACACTCAGCTTTAATGTCCTACATAGTATCTCACTATCAACATATTAGCAGATTGACACCATGCTTTAATCTTCTACATGATATTTTACTATTCACATGTTAGCATACCAACCGCAGGCTTGTTAGTAGTCTAACGCAGAGCTTTGATGTCCTACATAGTATCTGACAATCAACATATTAGCAGATTGACACCAAGCGTTAATCTTCTACATGATATTTTACTATTCACATGTTAGCAGACCAACCGCAAGCTTGTTAGCAGTCTAACGCAGAGCTTTGATGTCATACATAGTTTCTCACTATCAACATATTAACAGACTGACACCAAGCTTTAATCTTCTACACAGTATCTTGCTATCCACATGTTAACACACACACAGCTATATTTACGTTTGTAAATATAATCGTACTGTCCACATGTTAACCACAATAGCATTCTCAACTCTCAAACCCTTCGACGGTTTGCAAAGACTGGCCTTTTCAAACAAGCTAAACGCCTACTGTGTATGTATTTGCTTAATAGATGAATCAACAACAGAACCAGACAAAGGTGTTTTGCGATCAATTTTAGAGCTGCATTTATAATGCCAGTAGAAACAGTACGTAACACGTAGTTTTGGAAATCTGTCAATACTGTAGAGTTTTACACAGTTGTACACACACGCACACACAAACGTAAAGAAATATGTGCATTCGTACAAAAATGTATGTTTAAAATAATAAGATATGTATTACTGCCATGCTTTCAATTTGATGTATGTTAATAGTGTCAGTATTCAAATATATCATAAATACACAGAGTGACAGCAAAGAGCAATTTTATCAATACCTGGGCTTTAGGAATGTGTACTTTAATATCTGTTTGTTTACATTTGTTAATATGGCAACTTATGCGTCTTGTAAAATAAAGAAATAAACAAGAAACAAACACACACTGGAATAAAGTTCAATTTAATGTTTACGTATTTCTTATGCCACATTATGAATATTATGTCTACTTATATTCAGCCAGCAGTAAACATGCAAGATTCCATATGGCTAGTGTTATTAAAATGATGGTAATGGGTGTCCTGTTCTAAAAAATGTACAGTTTAAAATTTGGATATTTACAATGAGATTAACAATCTATAGATGGTATGTTAGAGAAATTTATAACATAAAAGTCTACATACATTTGCTTACATATCATTAAATCCAAGCTTGAACAATATAAAAGTAGCACACACAGAATATAAGCACGCTTAACCATAAACAACTTTCAGCACAGTATCTTCGATTAGCTATATAACAGTTTCACGGCCTAGTAGTGAACTGTATTTACACGAACAATGATTACTTCGTCATAAGGGCAATGTATTCAAAAGAAAGGGATGTAATAAATGCACTATTATAATATAAATCATTTAATAATTACATGAAAATAAAGCAAATACTTATAATAGTTAAGGTTGCGTTTAATGGAGCATACCATACGAAATTTACCTTTCGTAAATTTCTAACATTTTTTTGCATTTTATGAATATTATTAAATTCATTTTAAAAACAATATGCGAGTCGCTGTCACCACAACAGAGCAAACTTAAACAAGCATCAGCATATATGCTAACTCTAACCTTACTATTAACAGCTACAGGAGCAGCCAGTGTTGTCTTCTGCCAGTTACTTGTCTAGTTCGCTCCATGACTTCGACGCCGGTCAAGGTTCAAGGTTCAGCTCTTGTGATAAGCACGGCTTTGCTGTCACAATCGTCGCGAGCGCCCGGGGTCGCGAGCTGTTCCTCCCCATATGTCGTGCACGAGGACGACAACAAGCGTGAGAAATTTGGTCGGGTGGATAATTAACACCTATCGCCTTCAGTGTACAGATGCCAATGTACACGTCCATGTGGTTCTGGTGTAGGGCCATAGCTCACTCGTTCTAAGGTTTGTAACCTGGATAAAGAGGGGAGACGCCCAAGCCAGAACCTCTCACGCAAATTGTTTATGATGGGATAACTCTTAATTATATTTTATTTTGTATTTGTTTGGCTATGTCCCTTGCTATGTTTAAAGAAACACTGGATGTCAACAACATCGGCGACGAAGATGGCACACGACATAAAACTACACCCCCTTCCACGCCTTCTAACGACACAAGTTGATAGAAGATGATGATGATGATGATAATCATGACAATAATAATAACAAAACATTGGTCATTGACCTACAATAGAACAATTAGATATATGTTTAAGCATACAATCATGAAGGAATGATTATTCCGTGAGATAAGCAGAAGAAAAAGTGTGATTCCCATTAAGAAATGTTATTAGAGGAAACATAAGACCACACTATATGTACATGTAGAGCGTAGGATACAACGTTGGTAGATTGGCTGCTTCTTTCCGGCTGCAACATGTTCCAGCCAACACAGCTGTAAACGAGTACCAGATTTACTGTTAGGAGAAATGATAGAGGAACAGGAATTGGTTTTCACAAAACCTGAAGTTTTTGGTTTGATTAGAGGTTTCAATTTCTGGATTCTGTGACGAAGACTTGCCCTTTTCTACCACAGACCGTTGTCCTTTGTGCGGTATCATGTCGTATTGACCAGTTCATGGATTCGTGTGTGTATCAGAACAATGAAGATTCTAGTACCTCATCCCTGGCGGTAATAAAATAAACGTATATATCAGTGATATTGTAAGCCAAGACATCGAGGAAGGGAACTGGCTACCCCCATCTGATAAAAGCTAAAACCTCTTATAGAGATGTTTCTACCACAGCATCCCCGACTACAGTATATTTGTATTGCTTGATGTATCCATGAATGTAAACAGCAAGTTGGCTGTGTTTGTATTCTGACATTCTTTCCTTGACATAATCAACAGTTTGTTGGGCTGATTGTCGCTACGGTTGGCACGTTCTAAATGCATGTTTTTGTTCGTGAGCTTCAATCCCTTCTGTATTTTGTGTTGGCCTTTAACTGGTAGTGGGCGGGGTACATTGGAATGTCTTATATGATCACAGCAGTTCATATTTGTCACACATTAGTTGGTAGTCAGCATTGATTGCTGAAAGTACAGAGAAACAAGAAGACCAAAGTAGAGAGAGAGAAAGAGAGAGAGAGAAAGAGAGACAGGATGAACAACAGATATAGAGATAGAAATATGTATATTGTTAGATGACTGTTAGCTGGTCAAAATAAACGAGGAGAAAACCACATGCACAATATTCTCGCTTTCATTAAAACCCCAAAGTACCAAATTAAGTCTAAATGGCAAATTCCTGCAGCCAAACGACAACCCAACCTATCTGGGAGTCACATTTGATCGGCGCATGACATGGAAAAGTCAGATTGAGAGAAACCGAATGAAAGCCAGAGAAAGAATGGCAATCATGAGGAAACTTGCTGGCACAAGCTGGGGAGCAGACGAAGGCATACTAAAGAAACTGTACACCGGAAGAGTGAGACCAGTTCTCGAGTATGGCATTGGGGCATGGACAACAGCAGCGAAGGCGAACTTCGATAAAGTTAGCAAACTTCAAAACCAAGCCATGAGAATTATAACAGGTAGCATGAAGTCAACGCCAATTGTAGAACTTGAAAATATTACAAAACTGCAATCCATGACCGATAGAAGAGACTGCAGAGCCCAGCTGCAGTCAGAAAAGCTCCGAAGACTGACCGACCATCCAATGCACCAGATACTAAACAATTTGGGAAATGGGAAACTAAAGCGGAGAAACTTTGCAGAAATAGCCAAAGCAAAGATGCACGAAGATCCCATAAACGCACTAACAACACCAAAACCCATCACTACTGTACGAAAACCTACCTGGAGGCAGGATATATTTCCAGAGGTGGTTGAAAATATACCAGGTATTGCAAACAAAAACTGCCAGATTGAAAAAGAAAGGAGAGATGCTACCCTAAGCTTCATAACGAAAAGCTACCCAAGCATGGACTGTACCCATGCATACACCGACGGTTCTGTAACAAACACAACACAGAACGGAGGGGCAGGAGCATTCCTGAACCTACCAAATGGCAGAGAAATAACACAGTCATTCGCTACTGGTAAGTACACAAGCAATTTCAGAGCGGAGGCAGAGGCAATGAGGGCGGCAGTGGAAGAAATGGTGACACACAGTGAAAATGAAAGCCATATAGTCCTGCTTACAGATGCTCTCGCCGTAGTCACAGCGCTAAAAAGCCAGAAAAACACTGAGCTTAATGACTTAAGAGCATCACTCTGCAAACTGTGTCAGCAGTCCGCACCAAAAAGGGTAGTGGTACAGTGGGTCCCATCACACTGCAACATCCAAGGCAACGAGGAGGCAGACAGACTGGCAAAAGAAGGTGCAAGACTACCACAAACAGATACCAGTATGACGTACGAAGAGTCAAAACGGCTTATCAAAGCCAGATACATGACCAAATGGGAAACCGAACATACTGGTTACACCAAAAACGATGCCTTTTACCAGTTGAACCGAAGAGAGCGGGTCGTTGTCTTCAGACTTCGCACTGGCCACAATAGACTGAGGTACCACCTATTCAACAAATTGAAGATAGGGTGTACCGACGAATGCCCGTGCGGTACTGGTAAAATGACCGCTGAACATCTGCTGCAGAACTGCCCGACATACGAGGATCAGAGAGAGCAGATGTGGCCATCACCAGTGGAACTGCAAGACAAGCTCTATGGCAGTGGCGACAGCCTCAGGATGACCGCCGCTTTTTTCGAAAAAATAATGGTTACTGTCAGACTGCGTACGCAGAAGAAGAAGAAGATGACTGTTAATGTGTGCAGGTGTTAAAAACAATTCGAGGTAAATCTTCTTCTTCGTACGCTGTCAGACGTCAACTTGAATTTGTTCAAAGAAAGCAGCTGTCATCCTGATGCTGTCGACACTGCCATAGAGCTTGTCTTGCAGTTCCACTGGTGATGGCCACATCTGCTCTCTCTGATCCTCGTATGTCGGGCAGTTCTGCAGCAGATGTTCAGCGGTCATTTTACCAGTACCGCACGGGCATTCGTCGGTACACCCTATCTTCCGTTTATTGAATAGATGGTACCTCAGCCTGTTGTGGTTGTGCGGAGTCCGAAGACCACGACCTGCTCTCTTCTGTTCAACTGGTAGTAGGCATCATTTTTTGTTTAGCCAGTTTGCTCTGTTTCCCATTTGGCCATGTATCTGGCCCTTATAAATCTTTTGAACTCTTCGTAGGTCACACTAGAATCTGGTTGTGGTAACCTTGCACCTTCTTTAGCCAGTCTGTCTGCCTCCTCTCCCACTACTCCAGCGATGTTAAGGCCTGCTGCATCCGATTGTTTGATATGGTGAGATTTTCTTCAGAGGTCCACAAAGCCAGATCGTCTGCAAACATGGAGATGTGGACTCTTCTTAATATATTCTCTATTATGTTGTTTATATACACCCGAAAAAAGTGTGGGTGACAGTACTCGCCCTTGGGGTACTCCCTGCTCCAGTGTCACATATTTCTCATCTTTCCTTGTACTTGAACTCTGGCTGTTCTGTTTTCGAGATAGTGGCTGATCAATCTGTACATTTTTCCAGATACTTCACTTCTTTATAGCTTGACTTTAAGTCCATCTTTCCCCACCTTGTCAAATACCTTCTCTAGATCCATGCAAACCGCTACTGTTTGCTTTTTCTCCTGTTAAGCATCTTATATTTCCTGCGCTATGAGAGTGATCTGATCCTCAGTGAATCTGTGTTGTCTAAATCCTGCTTTCTGTGGAATTAATATGTGTTTTTCTTCCAGGTGCCACATCAGTCTGATGTTTATCATAAGCTCCATCAGTTTACCTACACAGCTCAGTAGACTGATAGGCCTGTATCAATTTGGATCTGTTCTATCTTTTTTTTTCTTTGGTACTGGTTTTCGATGTAAATGATTTTAACATGAAAAGGAAAAGGTAATCCTTTCGCAATCATTGATGTCGAGGTTGAAGTGTTAGAGACTTCACTGTACTAGGCCTCACCTTTTTATGAAGTGGGGTGGCCAACTCCCGTAGTCGCCACATTTCCTTCAATGACACTTAGCGACGTACAGGTTTAGTTATTAATGAGAATATCATTTGACAGAGTTGATATCTTGGCTTACAATATCACTGATATATACGTTTATTTTATTACCGCCAGGGATGAGGTACTAGAATCTTCATTGTTCTGATACACACACGAATCCATGAACTGGTCAATACGACATGATACCGCACAAAGGACAACGGTCTGTGGTAGAAAAGGGCAAGTCTTCGTCACAGAATCCAGAAATTGAAACGATTAGAAATGTGAATCAATTTCTACAGCTTTATGAAAATGGTTAGAGTTAGTGTGTGACTTTATCTATGCAGAGATAGCATTTCTTGAAATCATTATTCCTGCATAGCCGATATCCTGACTTCAAAAGCCATAACAGCATGTTGTTGTTATTGTTGTTGTATTTATTGTTGTTGTAGAATGCCCGTAATATGTAAGATTATTTTTGTGTGCGTCCTGTAAAAGACGTTAAGTGGAGGGCTGCAACAGGATGTAAGAATAGCCTTGAGAGTTTGAAAGATTAGTTGGCAGGGGCATAAATTTAAACATAAAGATACACCTAAGTACCTAGGAATTACAATGGATCGCAAATTGTCCTACAAAGAACACTGTGAAGCGGTGAAACAAAAAGTTAGCACAATCATAAAACGTACTGAGTAAGCTAACAAACACGGCATAACTTAACTTAACATAACGTTTTTATATTGGTTTAGAAAACTCATTAGAGTCTGTAGACAACCAGTCCCATTTGCATTACCCTGCTCTAATAACTATGTACATCCTATTTATTCTAAAATGCATTAACTGTCTCTGCCTCCACTATTTCCAGGGGCAAAGCATTCCAAGCATTCACCACTGTCTGAATAAAAAAAAATGTCCTGTGTCCAATTTGGACCTTTCGTTAGTTAATTTGTATATGTGCCCTCTTGTTCTCGTTGGTGGTTGTATTTTGAAAAACTTGTTATAGTCTAATTTAACTTTTCCTGTGATTATCTTATCAACTTAGATTAAGTCAGGTTTAATTCTTCTCTTTTCTAGACACTAACAGCCGGTTTTTCTGAGTCTTTCCTCGTAACTGTAATTCTGGAATCCCACTATCAGTTTTGTCGCTCTTCTTTGTATCTTTTCCAGCATATTTATAGCTCTTCTACGATAATGACTCCACACCTGTACACAGTACTCCGATCTAGGTCTAACTAATGCTTTATGCAGTTTGTAAATCACCTCATTACTCCTTTGTTTAATGTCTTTTTTTTGTTCTCGCCCATTCTGTAATTTTGTTCCATTTTTTAACTTCACACCACTCAGAGTACTCCTTATTTATGCCAATCGCTGTCTTCTTCCCGTTAACCAACTTTCAATCCATTAGGCAACCTGACCATCTATCCCATGTGCTTTTAACTTTTTAAATAATCGTTGATGAGATACTATATCAAAAGCCTTTGTAAAATCTAGATAAATAACATCCACTGGTTCTCCCTTATTTATGATTTTAGTAATCACCTCCATGCACTCCAATAGATTTGTTAAGCACGGTCTCCCTCTAGTAAACCCATGCTGACATTTGAAAATATGTAAAGGCTCTGGTATCTTGGAGGAGTCTTCTTGTGTATAGACTGTGCCAAAGTATTGATTTATTAGATTAGCTATCTCCCTATTTTCTCTGCTTATTGTCACTGTACTGTCTATGAGAAAGCCTACCTTGTCTTTAGGTCTTTGTTTATTTCTAACATTAGAAAAGAAGCTTTTACCATCAGTCTTGATCCTATTAGTAAGTTTCTTTCGAAGTCTATTTTTGCTGCTTTATTTACTTTCTGAGCTAGGTTTTGGATGTACAAATATTTTTAATATATTTCTTTTGATTTACTTGTCCAGGCTTTATTTTAAGTTCTTGTTACATTTAGCTACAAATCTAGTAATCCACTTTTTATGATTGGTGTTTACCTCCATACATGGAACATATTCGACTTTTAGTTGTTCTAAAAGTGTTTTGAAACACTCTCCCTCTTGTTCAACGTCTGTACCTCGGACAATATCTTTCCAGTTTATGTGGCTGTCTGTATCTTTCATCTTCTGTACATCTGTCTTAGAGAAGTCGTATGCTCGCGAGTGTATATTTACATACATTGTAAAGGCTGTTATAGGATATATTTTATGGACAACTGATCACTGCAGCTGAAGGAATCGACTAACCCACACCGCGATTCAAGGACGTATACAAGATGGACATGACGTCAAGCGACATCCAAGCCAAAAGCTCAGGATTGAGTCGATTGCAGATAGTCAGTTGGGAGGTGCACAGTAGTTGCCGACGCTTGTAGAGGCCATCTGGATCCAGAGAAATGGGCACGACTGAAAAGATCGGGAAACACCCCGGCAAGTCAGCCTCCTCAGCCCCTTTGTACTATCTGCGACAGAAACTGCCACTCACGTACCGGCGTTTGCAGCCATAGCAGACTGTGTCGAAATACGGGAGGCAGAGCTGGGCTAACTTCGCCAGGGCGCCAGGCGCATGATGATCAGTGACTGAGACGCCAATGAACTGATGAATATTAAATGTATTTACTTGTCTTGGCTTGGCTTCGTTTGTTCTCCATCTCCCGCTACCAAACCCTGACACGGGCCTAAGTAGCAGAACGCAGTCCAGAGAACGGAATGCGTTATGTCGATATTTGCACCTTTCGGTCCAACACATCCGACTTCAGCAAGCATTTTTTGAGTGCCGGGTTAGCATTCCCTCTTCGGTCTCTTCTCCTTAGCCAGTCTGCTCTGTTGCAGCCTGTTTTCTAAAATACTGCGCGGACGTGTAGAACGGCCTTGGCAGCTCCGGTTCGCTAGCCCTTACGCTATCAGTCAGCTATGGCTCGCTGACCAATGCAGCTCATGCGCTGCTCACCATCTTGATCCGGTATTTACTTGATTTTGAAGAAATATGATCATGACAATAATAATGGGCCTATCGCCGTCGATGAGAATAACCAACATCTACATGTGTCATACAGCGCCCTTAAGTCTGTGGGCGGATGCGTGCATGACAGATTAAGCCAACACCAGCTGGTGCTGGTTTTCCCTCTACTCTATACTTCCATCTGATCGCCCGTCGACCCTCGCTAACTGCATGCAAGGCTCTTTTTGGCCTCGCCTTTTTCAGGCTAAACGATTTACTGCCAGGATTCACTGAATCGCTTTTATTGACGTTCACGTGATCGCCTTACTGCGCTAAGCTCGCTAAACAGAAGTTTCTTTTGGAACCTTTCACTTGACATTCGAGAAATTTGGCCAGTCTATCTCACTTTAACTTTCTACAAAAGTGTATGAATAGTGTAGTAGTAATGAAAAGTGTATGGTTATTTGTGATGTGGTCTTGTAGCCAATTTGGAGTATGTGTCATGTAGAAGTGATTCAACCTCCTGGCGTGTTTGGCGTACACACTCCAGCTCTCTCACCCATAGATCAGGGTTTAGAGACTGGCCGGATGTTTGCCAATCAGATTAGTTGCTGTTTAACGATATACTTCATTTAAACATTCAATTCTTCTTCGGACAAAATCAGGTAGTACTATTTACTCATGTTTATCTTCTTTTTCTTTCTCTTCTTCTTCTTCTTTTTTTCTTTTTCTTCTTCTTTCTCTTCTTCTTCTTCTTTTTGTTCTTCTTCTTCTTCTTCTACTTCTTCTTCTCTATGTTCTTCTTCATTCTTTACTTCTTCTTCTTTTTCTTCTTCTTTTCCTTCTTTTTCTAGCTCACCGACAATTGTATTAAGTCTACACATAAAGGCCAGTTCTATGGACAAAGTCTACTGTGGTGGGGAGTTCTTCAAGACTCTCACAAAATTGTGTATGTGTGGGTTCGTCTCCGTGGGTCAGTATTCACAACGCAGTTGCTTTAGCATGTTAAATTCTTGACAAAGAAAGGGTTCTGATACTGACACGTAACTGCATACCGAGTAGCGCGGTAGCTGTCAATCACACTAGACAAGCAACAATTGTAGGACTCGACATAATGACACAAGAAATGAAGATCCGCATCTTCAACCTGTATGGCCCACTCAACAAAGACCTGTCACTCTCGAGTATGGAAATCAAGGACTCCAGCTGCCTAGTAGTTGGAGACTTCAACAGCCACTCGGAGAGATGGGGATATTCGGACACAGACAACAGAGATGATGAAGTGGAAGACTGGGAGATAGACACAAATCTCTATCTTTTCAATAGTCCGGAGGACAGCCCTAGCTTCTATTCTAGAACATGGCATACCACCTCTACTCCAGACTTGGCCTCTTCCACGATGGATATTCACCACAAAATAGACCGCCAGGTGCTCAACCAAAGGCCAATAAGGCTAGAAATTAATATGGAAGTAGGCCCACAGGAAATAAAAGCGCTCCCACGTTGGAACTATAAACGAGCCGACTGGGACAGATTTGCAATTCTGACAGATCGGCTATGTGAAACCATCAACACACGGAATAACAATATGAAACCTATGGTGGAAAGCCTAAGTAAAGCAATAATGCAAGCAGCCACCGAAACCATCCCAAATAGGGCAAGGAAAAACTACAAGCCATATTGGAATGATGAATTGCAGAAAGCGGAAGACGAAGTCTCAAATGCTAGGAACATGGCAGAGAGAGAACAATCTATGGAGGCAAATATCGCCCTCAAGGCTATCACGGCGAAATACAAAAGAACACTAAACCAAATAACAAGAGACAGCTGCAAAAAAATTAAACAGAAAGCCTCAATTTAGATAAAGAAGGGAACAAACTATGGAAGTTAGTCAGAGCCATGAATGATGAAACACCTCAAATAAACAAATTACCATCAAGTAGGGCGACAACATGCTTACTGGAAAAAAACGCAGCAAACGCCTTTATAGAACGAACATTATTCCAGAGCAAACCACATTGATGTCCCTACAGACAGGCACACAGACATTAGTGAAGAACAAAAGAGCCACGGCAACATCAATATGGCACCAGAGGAGTACATGATGGCAAAACTAACAATGAATGAAATGGAAGAGGCCATGAGAACTTTAAAGAAAAAGAAATCGCCCGGAAAAGATGGGGTAAAATACGAAATGCTGATGGGGTTGGGCCAAACAGCAAAGAGGAAGTTACTATCAGTCCTAAACCAAAGCTGGAAAAGGGTAATTGTACCTTAGACATGGAAAGATGCTGTACTTATACCAGTTCCTAAGAAAGAAAAAGATAGACCAGATCCAAATAGATACAGGCCTATCAGTCTACTGAGCTGTGTAGGAAAACTTATGGAACTTATGATAAACACCAGACTGATGTAGCATCTGGAAGAAAAACACATACTAATTCCCCAGCAAGCAGGCTTTAAACAGCACAGATCCACTGAGGACCAAATCACTCTCATAGCCCAGTTAATAGATGATGCTTACCAGCAGAAAAAACACACAGTAGCGGTTTGGGTGGATTTAGAGAAGGCATTTGACAAGGTGTGGATAAGGGGACTTAAAGTCAAGCTACGAAGAAGTGAAGAAGTGAACAAGAGTCCACAGCTCCATGTTTGCAGACGATCCGGCTATGTGGACCTCTGAAAAAAAAATCACCATAGTAAGCAATCGGATGCAGCAGGCCCTAACATCGTTGGAGGAGTGGGCAAACTCATGGCTGGTCAAAATAAATGAGGAAAAAACAACATGTACGATATTCTCGCTTTCAAACAAACCCCAGAACACCAAAATAAGTCTTAACGGCAAATATCTGTGGCCAAACGACAACCCAAACTACCTGGTAGTCACATTTGATCGGTGCATGACATGGAAAAGTCAGATCGAGAGAAACAGAATGAGAGCAAGACAAAGAATGGCAATCATGAGGAAACTTGCTGGCACAAGCTGGCGCCAAAGACGAAACTGTACACTGGAAGAGTGAGACCAGTTCTCGAGTATGGCATTGCGGAATGGGCAACAGCAGCAGAGGCGAACTCTGATAAAATTAGCAAACTTTAAAACCAAGCCATGAAAGTTATAACAGGAGGCATGAAGTCAACGCCAATTGTAGAACTGGAAAAGATTACAAATCTGCAATCCATGACCGACAGAAGAGACTGCAGAGCCCAGCAGCAAGCAGAGAAACTCAGAAGACTGACAGACCACCCAATGCATCAGAGACTAAATAGATTTGGAAATGGGAAACTAAAGCGGAGAAACTTTGCAGAAATAGCCAATGCAAAGATAAGCGAAGACCCTATGAACACATTTACACCAAAGCCCATCCCTACTGAACGCAAAGCCGCATGGAAGCAGCATATCACTCCGGAGGTGGTTGAAAATATATATGATATTTGAAACAAGAACAGCCCGACTGAAAAAGAAAGAAGAGATATAACCCTGAGGTACATAACGAAAAATTACCCAAGCATGGACTGGACCCATGCATACCCCGACGGGTCTGTAACAAACTAAACGCAAAACGGAGGGGCACAGGTATTCATGATACTACAAAACGGTAAAAAAATAACATTGTCAGTGGCAACTGGAAAATACTCATGCAATTTCAGAGCGGAGGCAGAGGCACTGAGGGCTGCAGCAGAAGCAATGCTGACAGGCAAAAGAAATCAAAGGCAGATATTCCTGTTTACAGATGCCCTGGCACAGCACTAAAAAGCCAGAAAAATTCTGAACTAAATGATTTAAGAGCAGTACTCTGTCAACTATGCCAGCAGTCTGCACCAAAAAGAGTAGTCGTACAGTGGGTTCCATCCCACTGTAACATCCAAGGCAACGAGGAGGCAGACAGACTGGCAAAAGAAGGTGCACGACTACCACAACCAGATTCTAGTGTGACCTACGAAGAGTCCAAAAGGCTTATTAGAGCCAGATACATGGCCAAATGGGAAACAGAACATACTGGATACACAAAAAACGATGCTTATTACCATTTGGACAGAGGAGAGCAGGTCATGGTCTTCAGACTCCGCACAGGCACAACAGACTAAGGTACAACCTTTTTAATAAACTGAAGATAGGTGGCACTGACGAATGCACTTGTGGCACCGAAAAAATGACCGCTGAACTTCTGCTGCAGAACTGCTTGACATACGAGGACCAGAGAAAGCAAATGTGGCCATCACCAGTGGCAAACACTAGACAGGCTCTATGGCAGTGTCGACAGCCTCAGGATGACCGCTGCTTTTTTCGAAAAAATACACGTTGACGTCTGACAGCGTACGAAGAAGAAGAAGAAGAAGAATATTAGGGCTCCAAAATTGACAAAAATGGCAACTGCTCGAAAGAAATCAGAAGAAGACTAGACATGAAGAAATTATGGCAGAGCACCAACAAAATGATAAAAGTTAAAGTTTTGAGAGCCTGTGTTTTTCCTGTGGCAGCTTACGGATGCGAATCATGGACGATTACCAAAACTTCCAGACAAAGAATCGAATCCTTCGAGTCAAAATGTTACAGAAAGATCCTCATAATACCCTGGACAGAGAAAAAGACATTCGGCAAGAGTTGAGCATAGAGGAGAACTGGTTTATCAATTCCATTTTGGCTAGAAAATGCAAATACTTTGGTCAGATCAAGAGACTTGAGAGGTCCTGAGAGAACAGTGATGGGCGGTATGGTGTCACGTAAAAGAGGAAGGTGTAGACCAAGAAGGCGACGTAACCAAGATATCCAGGAATGCCTGAGTATGACTGTGGTGGAGGTTGGAGTTTTTGGCAGGGAACGAGTTTCTTTCAGACAGACTGTGATGTGAGCGATGTTTTATAAAGGACATGCTACATGATGACCCTACTAAGACAGACTGTGAAAGTGGATTAACATTTTTACGTGCTGCATGTATTCAGTCCCTGTTTCACCAACATACAGCAGCAATGGAAACCTTCAGTTTCGAATGTAGACTAATGTCACTTCGATACCAATCATTTGTGTATAGTCTGCCAAATGAGCTGCTGGCTTTTGAGATCGTAACTTTCAGAACATCATCAATGGTGACGTTCTGGGATAATGTGCGACCATGATACGTAAATCTGTTCACAACTTTCATTTTCTCACCATTGACCTCCATGTTTGGCTCAATAGTATACAGACAATTGTTCGATTATATATGATTTATGTTTCCTCTGTGTGGATTGTAAGAGAAACATTGGACAAGATTTTGTAGAATCCATCTATACTATTCTGCAGATCATCCCCTGAGTCAGCAATGCGAGAACAGTCGTCAGGAAACAGAAAAACTCAGATGGGGTGTGATTTGACCTTGGGTTTTGCTTAAAGCCTCCTAACGTTAAATACATTTCCATTAATATGATATCTGATGTCGATTCCTATGTCCCCATCTCCCTAAGAACCAGTCGGCTTACCAGAGAACATGATATTGAATATCCTCGCTGCAAGCACATAGCCTAGTTTAACTCCCTTTGTAATGGGAAATGACTCTTACATCTCACCATTTTCTTGAACATTTGCCTGTCTTTCATCATGCAGTTGACACACTATCGCGATATATTTCTTTGGGCAGCTGTATTTTGCCTTGGTTACTGTTCTCTCCCACCTTGTTCAGTATGTTGGCTTGGCATCGTTCGTTCTCAATCTCCCACTACCAAACCCTGAAAGGGCTTAAGTAGCAGAATGTAGTCCAGAGAACGGAATGCGTTGTGTCGTAGTTTACAGATTGACTGCGATATTTGCACCTTTCGATCCAACACATTCGACTTCAGCAAGCATTTTTTTTGTACCGGGTTAGCATTTTCTCTTCGATCCCTTCTCCTTAGCCAGTCTTCTCTACTGCAGCCTGTTATCCAGGATCACCGCGTAGAGGTGTAGAAGGGTCTTGGCAGCTCTGGTTCGCTGGCCCTGACGCTAGCAGTCAGCTATGGGTCGCTGACCACTGCAGCTCATGCGCTGCTCAGCATCTTGATCCCATTCAGTATGTTGAACCTGACCTGATTACACTTCGCTCCCACCTTGATCAGGATGTTTCACCAGATTTGAAAACTCTCCGCCTCCGCTCCCTCCTCGGACCATTGAAACATTTTTGCTCTAGAAAAATCAATTATCTCCCGTATGCGTTACAACATGCTTGAACACATATATTTTATGGAATATTGATTCTATTGATCATTCGATGTTCTTAAATGCCCCCATTAATTTTAATTTGTATATTTAGTTTTCTGAGCGTAATCTCTTCCCTTGGCTCCCAATTATACGAGGCGTGTTCAAATGAAACCGGACTTCACTGCACCAAGTGAACATACGCACGATGCGCATGATGACGTCACTTCTGATGTAAACAGCCCATACCAACCGTCAAGTTTGCAAAATTTCATTATCCTCCAACTCATAGTTTACTCAGCAGACCGTTGAAAACATGTCGGGTGTGATACAAAATCCGTCCAGAGTTGATCATCGAGCGGTGATTCGGTTTCTATCAGCTGAAGGATGTCGACCGGTTAACAGAATGCAGGCAGTGTATGTAATTGAAAATGGCGCGAAAGTTAACAGTGATCTAAACCAAATGAAAATATGTCAGCATTATGATCAGAACAACTTTGATTTGTCTGAAAAATTCCATACCTCTTTCTTGGAGAAAAATAGAAAATGGCTCAAAGAAGCGACTTCATTGTCTCTGGGCGAACCCATTCGTGCTGAGTCTCTGTCATTGCTGAAAGTGCCCACGACAGGGCGTGAATGCTGTAGCTCTCACGACGGCTTCGAATATTCCTCTGACTTCGTCAGGTACGCTTTAACGGCTGGGTCGACTATTATACCATGACAAATTCACGACATGCCTCGTCTACCAAACATAGCAGGACGTGATTTGAACCTGGCAGGCTGGTTCGTAAATCAAGCTCATAAAACCTTTGCCGCACGCTCGAATACCCCATCTTGCTTTACCTAAAAGTAAGTTGGGTACTCAGTAACAGCTAAGTAGACTGGATTGTACCGTTACTACGGTCCAAATCTATCTCCTAATCACGTTTCTGTCAAAGCTATTTATCATTTTTTTTCTTCCTTGCGTATTTGTCTTGATAGAACACGAACTTTCATAGTCTTGGCGCAATCTATCAAAAACACGTTCAACTTAACCTAAAGCGAAAACAGTTCGTTTTTCAAAGTTTTAGATACTCCGATATAGTTTGCAACGCTTAATTTCATTACAAAAATATTGATACATCTTTAATGCAATTATATTGAGTGTAAAAAACTTGACTTTCAGACTCATTGTAGTCGCGAACGTTAACAATTATTTAAGCTACTCCTATGACACAATTTGTGATTACACATTGACACACCGGGAGGGTTACTAGAACTGTTTAAAATCATTGAACAATGGCCTACTACAGTTGGCTGTGAGCGCGCTTTTGCTTGAAGTTGGAATGATTTCGTGAACACGTGGAAAATGTTATTTCCCAAAATACTCACTGTTATCAAAGGGTAATCATTTCAAATGACTGGTTTCATAAGGAGGACTGGTATTTGTATATTCTAAATAAGAAAATTGTATACCATATGTCTGTGAGCAAGAACAAAATATTCACCATTAGGACATGGTGTTCTGGAAGTTATATGCAAAATCTGAAATATTTTGTTCATATGGAAGCTGAGATAATTAATTTTTAAATCGCAGCAAACATTGTGAAATGCAATATAGTAAACAGCCTGGTACATTTGAATGAGAAGCAAATACTCTAACTCAGAAGATCATAACTCTTGATACAATCACGTTTGGTTGTCCTTCTCACGTCTGCTTACTATCACTTCCGACCGGCTGTTATGAAAGAGACACAGAGACATTTTTTGTAGAGGACTGACATCACGCCACCAGTACCTTAAAACCCGAGACAAACTCAAGATAAGAACGAATCGTACACGAGATTAATCAAATTCAAGAACTTTAAGCAACAATTAAACATCGTCAATGCAACCAGCCTGCATATGCAAGGACTGTAATTTAAATAAAAGTAAACATTTTAAAACTACGTTGTTCGGTTGAAGCTTTTATTTGTACTTAGACATTTTGTTTTGTTTTTTGTTTTGTTTTTCGAAATTTGCGGACACTGGTCCAAAACTTTATAAAATACAGCGTGACCAGGGAGTCACGAGAATAATCATGTAAATAAAATAGCTGGAGACAGAGTGACCAAGGATGAAACGTCGTTTTCACAATCTCAACGCAACATGTACGAATCTCGCCGTGTCAGATTTGACAGACGTTTTTTTTCTTGGTACGATCGCTTCTACATGCCCGGGAAGTAATAGAAACCTGCCGTACTGCACACCTGCCAAGAAACGTGCAACAGCAAAATAAGTTGGCACTTGTAAGTGGGATGTTCTGCCAAAGGTTGGCTACTTACTATTTTAAAAAATTGACTCACTCCGTAGAGCTGATATATCGGCTCCCAAACTTTCTTACAATATGCAGAGCTGATATATTGGCGTGGAAAGTTGTCATACTTATACATACACGTTTCTCCATTTCAAATATTCGTAAATGTTTGGTTGTTTCGTTGGTTATTCATCCAACAGCCTGTGGCCTCTTGCTGCATATGCCAAATGTCAAATTGTGGTATTTGCAAGTGTTTTTGAGAACATTTATTTACTTCCATACACTTGTTCCATTTGTCTGGCCTCGAAAAGGAAGACACTCTTTCCTAACACCGTCTAGAAAGTGTTTAAATATACGTTGCAAGAATAAGGGTGTTCAGAGGACCGGAGTAATTATTCTGGAGTAATGAGGTAATTATATAATAGTTAATATAGAGCTCTATGATTTTTGTTAGTAAAATCTTTACCATGACCTGTACAGGATCCGTCAAAATTTGATAGATTAACAGTCGCACTAAGAGAAGCTGTGTACAAACCAGTTTTCTGGGTTATGAAGAAGTTATATAGTTGAAATTGAAGCAAAATACGTTCAAGCTTCCGGGCAAAGGTCATGTCAAGTTAAATTACAGTTTAAAAAAAATAACAAGTTCCTAAAGAGACGTTATCGCAATCACGAGCTTGGAAATGTCTATTTTAATATCCCAACCAGAATTTGTTTCAATAAGTGGACAGACTGATTGTGTAGGTTTTTAGTATTCCAACGCTGGATCTCACACGTTCCGAATCACGATAGCTTAAGTGCAACAAAGTCAAGCATATGGTTTCTCAAGGTTAGCAACACGTGTGGAGATTAGGTCCTCCTGCGGATCCGTCACTTAATTGTGGAGGAAAGAATAGCACCACTGCACCTCCAGACATGTCGTAAAAGGCGACTAAAAAGAGTTGAGCCTGAGGCGTACAGTCCCATACTGTAAAACAAATAGCTATGGAAATCGTCACTGCTAAATCACACAAAATACGTAAGGACAGGCTTGACGTAAAGAGCCATTTACAGTCATGGCCCAATGATCCATAGAGAGTGAAACGGAGTATATAATAATTAGAGTAAAACGGTTAGATCCACGATGCTTTGGGGACTGATGCCACCACACTTTAGACTGGTGTCTCGGGGCGATCAACACAACTGCTACATACCCATTTCTTGTGTACGCCACTGTAGTGGTGCACTGTATATTGAATTTACTTTAAACTGTTGAATGAAAGTGAATGTCAGCAAATTTGCCGAGGATCCGTAGCAGCGTTGCAAAGACTTTTTGAAAAAAAAAATTAATACAATGAAAACAAAGACTACGGTATAATAGCCAATCAGCTTGAACAAAAAATATATTCATCAATAAATAAATAATCAAACAAAGTAAAGAAGTTTATATATTTGGGGCAAACCATAACAGAAGACAACCAATAAGATGGCCGCGCCTGAATGGTTGCACTCTCGACTCACCTGTGTGCTTGTGTCGTTTTCTGATATTTGCTAGTTTCTGTTCTGATTATAATTCACAACTCCTCCCCTGGTGGTATCAAGGACTTTATTCTGTGGAATTGAGGGGCTTTCGATTAGTTATCCTATTTGTTCATGCTTGGTGTAAACCGTGGGAAACCAGTCCAAGATGGAGTCCAACGTTCCGCTTAACTGCACCCATAATTTAGTGCAGGTTATTACTACTCAGGACCTCCCTGCTCGGACTGAAGCCACCTTCCTCCAGTTCCCATTTTACCGGTGGTTACAATAACTCTCAGCACAGCAAAGGTAACGCTGACTGAAAGTGGTCACAATCCAGAGGTCTCGAGGGCGGAACAAAAAAAAACAGGGAGTAACACACGGACAGAATAAGCAAACATTGGCCCAACACATACTCCTCCCGGCCCTTATTCCCAGGCAGCGGAGTACTCTGCTTCCCCTGGAGAGTCTGTAGGGATTTCGGTCGACGCGCTACGCATCACCATAGCCTCAGCAGTTGAACATGGTAGTGGTCGTTTGACGCAACGGGCCTTTGACGCCTAAGCGAACATTATTATTAATATTATAACAGAAGATGTCCGCATTGAGATTTAAATTAAGACAAGGATTGCATTGGGGAAAAAAAGACTCCAGAGAAAAACAAATTGCTAACCTCAAATAATATCAAGCAGAACTGAGGAAAAGAATAATCACTATTCGTTTATGGCCGATTGCACTGTATAGGGGCTGAAATAATGACTCTAGCAATGAAGGATGAAAGATGATACACTGTATGGGGGCTGAAACAATGACTCTAGCAATGAAGGATGAAAGATGCTACACTGTATGGTCCTGAAACAATGACTCTAGCAATGAAGGATGAAAGATGCTACACTGTATGGGCCTGAAACAATGACTCTAGCAAAGAAGGATGAAAGATGCTACACTGTATGGGCCTGAAACAATGACTCTAGCAATGAAGGATGAAAGATGCTACACTGTATGGGTGCTGAAACAATGACTCTAGCAAAGAAGGATGAAAGATGCTACACTGTATGGGCCTGAAACAACGACTCTAGCAAAGAAGGATGAGAGATGCTACACTGTATGGGGGCTGAAACAATGACTCTAGCAAAGAAGGATGAAAGATGCTACACTGTATGGGCCTGAAACAATGACTCTAGCAAAGAAGGATGAGAGATGCTACACTGTATGGGCCTGAAACAATGACTCTAGCAAAGAAGGATGAGAGATGCTACACTGTATGGGCCTGAAACAATGACTCTAGCAAAGAAGGATGAGAGATGCTACACTGTATGGGAGCTGAAACAATGACTCTAGCAAAGAAGGATGAAAGATTCTACACTGTATGGGAGCTGAAACAATGACTCTAGCAAAGAAGGATGAAAGATGTTACACTGTATGGGGGCTGAAACAATGACTCTAGCAAAGAAGGATGAAAGATGCTACACTGTATGGGCCTGAAACAATGACTCTAGCAATGAAGGATGAGAGATGCTACACTGTATGGGGCAAAGAAGGACGAAAAAAGCTTGAAAGCGTTTGAAGTGTGGTGCAACCGTAGAATGAAATGAGTGAGTTGGTCTGAAAGAAAATGCCAATGAAAATGTCCTCACCGAGGTAGACGCACTGGAAAATATTCAAAATAATGCAAAAGTGAAGATTAGATTGGTTAGGACAAAATATGTGACATGAAAATATGCTGCAGAGCATACTAGAAGGCAAAATCTAGGGATAAAGAGGAAGGAGGCAATCAAGGCTAACTTTTAAATTCAGACATCCAGAAATTTCAAAGTACGAACCTATTCTGAAATACAGAGATCTTCAGAGGATAGGGTCAAATTGAAAGGCATTTAGAATTTAGATATTTAGAGGAAAGACGTGGTCAGACAACATTACAACCAGTCTTACGACTGAGCAACTAGATAATGATGATGACTTTTTTTTACGAGAAGCAATGCAATCTATATTAAAAACTTCTTGTTCTTCTAATTTCCTGAAGAAACCAGAGTGTCCTTCTGATTATCCGGTTTCATGGGTCCCTGTAGCTGGGTGATAAGGAGATCGCCTTTCAAGAAACGAAAGCTCAAAACGGTGTGTGTTCAAACCCTGAAAGTTTCAAGCATCCTCTTGTCTCAAGAAAGGTGAGATCTGCGTCTAGGTCTTTTAGAGATGGGTGCCTCTATATCTAAACTAAACTAAACTAAAATAAACTTTACTTAACTTAACATAACTTTAACTTTAACTTTTAACTTCAACTCTAACTCTAACTCACTCTGTCTCGACTCGGACACTGACTCTGACTGGCTCTGGCTCTGACTGACTGAATCTGGCTCTGGCTAACTCTAACTCTGACTATGACTTTGGCTCTGGCTCTAACTCCTCTCTAACTCTAACTTTAACTCGGACTGACTCGGACTGACTCTGACACATTGCCGAAGCGCATCAACTGCTTTAATTGCAACTTTAAATTATAAATGGGTCAGTTGCAATCATCAGCATATGGTTCCCTGGAACGAGTGGAGACAGGAGAAGATAGTAAGTACGGTTTGCACACGTTTGATGACGTCATATCTAGACTTTTATTATCTTTCTGTAAAATACCTTATAAAAGAGCAAATACTCTTTGTGTCAAGTGGCGTTTGAAACATCTCTCAGTGACATATATTATTTTACAAGGGAGATACACATTTAGCTGTTTTTTTATAGTACAAATGGCGATATGGTTGATTGTGGTCTTAATGGTTGGCGTAGGTGAAATGAAGACCATGGATATGAAGTCTAAACAAACAGTTCAAAAACGTACGTAACATTTAATTGTATCTTTCATTTTTATTTTTCCTTCTTATTAGCCATCATACAACTGGAAAAATTGAGGGCAAAAAGTTAGATGAAAGTATGGAGTCCTTATCGTAGAGGAGATATAAACATGCTTGGAAGGATACAAAGAAGAGCGACAAAGCTGATAGTGAGATTCCAGAATTACAATTATGAGGGAAGACTCAGAAATACCGGCCTGCAGTGTCTAGAAAAGAGAAGAATTCGTGGTGACTTAATACAGGTTTATAAGATAATCAACGGAAAGGATAAATTAGACTATAACACGTATTTCTTCTTCTTCTTCTTCTTCTTCTTCTTCTTCTTCTTCTTCTTCTTCTTCTTCTTCTTCTTCTTCTTCTTCATCATACGCAGTCAGACAGTAACCATAATTTTTTTCGAAAAAAGCGGCGGTCATCCTGAGGCTGTCGCCACTGCCATAGAGCTGTTCTTGCAGTTCCACTGGTGATGGCCACATCTGCTCTCTCTGATCCTCGTATGTCGGGCAGTTCTGCAGCAGATGTTCAGCTGTCATTTTACCAGTACCGCACGGGCATTCGTCGGTACCACCTATCTTCAATTTGTTGAATAGGTGGTACCTCAGTCTATTGTGGCCAGTGCGAAATCTGAAGACAACGACCTGCTCTCTTCGGTTCATCTGGTAATAGGCATCGTTTTTGGTGTAACCAGTATGTTCGGTTTCCCATTTGGTCATGTATCTGGCTTTGATAAGCCGTTTTGACTCTTCGTACGTTATACTAGTATCTGTTTGTGGTAGTCTTGCACCTTCTTTTGCCAGTCTGTCTGCCTCCTCGTTGCCTTGGATGTTGCAGTGTGATGGGACCCACTGTACCACTACCATTTTTGGTGCGGACTGCTGGCATAGTCGACAGAGTACTGCTCTTAAGTCATTAAGCTCTGTTTTTTCTGGCTTTTTAGCGCTGTGACTACGGCGAGAGCATCTGTAAGCAGGACTAGATGGCTTTCATTTTCTTTATGTGTCACCATTTCTTCCACTGCCGCCCTCAGTGCCTCTGCCTCCGCTCTGAAATTGCTTGTGTACTTACCAAGTAATGAATGACAGTGTTATTTTTCTGCCATTTGGTAGGTTCAGGAATGCTCCTGCCCCTCCGTTCTGTGTAGTGATTGTTACAGAACCGTCGGTGTATGCATGGGTCCAGCCCATGCTTGGGTAGTTTTTCGATATAAAGGTTATGGTAGTATCTCTACTTTCTTTTTCAGTCTGGCAGTATTTGTTTCCAATACCTGGTATATTTTCTACCACCTCTGGAAATATATCCTGCCTCCAGGTAGGTTTTCGTTCAGTACTGATGGGCTTTGGTGTTGTTAGTGCGTTTATGGGATCTTCGCTCATCTTTGCTTTGGCTATTTCTGCAAAGTTTCTCCGCTTTAGTTTCCCATTTCCCAAATTGTTTAGTCTCTGGTGCATTGGATGGTCAGTCAGTCTTCGGAGTTTCTCTGACTGCAGCTGGGCTCTGCAGTCTCTTCTATCGGTCATGGATTGCAGTTTTGTAATCTTTTCAAGTTCTACAATTGGCGTTGACTTCATGCCTCCTGTTATAACTCTCATGGCTTGGTTTTGGAGTTTGCTAGTTTTATCGAAGTTCGCCTTTGTTGCTGTTGTCCATGCCGCAATGCCATACTCGAGAACTGGTCTCACTCTTCCAGTGTACAGTTTCTTTAGTAAACTTTCGTCTGCTCCCCAGCTTGTGCCAGCAAGTTTCCTCTTGATTGCCATTTTTTCTCTGGCTCTCATTCGGTTTCTCTCGATCTGACTTTTCAATGTCATGCACCGATCAAATGTGACTCCCAGATAGTTTGGGTTGTCGTTTGGCTGCAGGAATTTGCCATTTAGACTTAATTTGGTGTTTTGGGGTTTGATTGAAAGCGAGAATATTGTACATGTGATTTTCTCCTCGTTTATTTTGACCAGCCATGAGTTCGCCCACTCTTCCAGCGATGTTAGGGCCTGCTGCATCCGATTTCTTGCTTTGGTGAGATTCTTACACGTATTTCAAAATACAACCACCAACAAGAATAAGAGGGCATAGCTACAAATTAACTAAAGAAAGGTCCTGCTATTTGCAAAGCCCATTCAGGTATTGGTAGGGGGAGATTGAGAACTAACGTAGTTGTAGAAGAAGATATATTAGGAAATATTTTTTTAGTCAGAGAGTAATGGATGGTTGGGATGGATTGCCACAGGAATTATTGTAGGCAGGGACAATTAATCCATTTAAAAAAAGATTGAATGCGCATAACCTTTAGAGCAATGAAAGGTAAATGAAACTGGTTGTATACAGACTCTGTAGAGTCTTCTAAAACAGTATAAAAACGTTGAGTTAAGACGGAGAAATAACGTGTTTATATTGTTGCCTGACGAACAGGATGGGAACAGAAGGAGCACAAGAATGCTCATAGGGTAATTGTTTGTGGTTTTGTTTTTTTACTTTTATTTTTATTTTGTTTTGCGTTCGCCTTATTTATCTATTCCCCAAGGCGGTGTGCGTTGCACTGTGGTTTTATTTTGCGCCTGTCGGCCAAGTGCATCCGACTTCTCTTCAGCATTAATTGTATGTAAGGGTCTGCTTCCTCTTGCATTTTCCAAGGGTTTGCTTCCCCGGGGTAACGGCTGGTGCTGTGATGGGGATCGAACCCAGCACCTTCAGAATGTGAGCCTTATCACTTAACCATTAGCCCACGTCGTCCCTCCCGTTGTTTGTGATGCCGAAGGAGCAGCAGTGAATAAGTTGACAGCAGCCAGCGACCCATAGTCTGGCAAAGAGAATAAGTATCGTAGCGGGAAGACAAACCCAATGGTAAAAATGACTTCATGAAACCGGATGTGTCGGACCGAAACGTACAGATATTACAGCCTCATTGTAAATTACGTCACAACGCCGTTCTAAGGAAGGAGAAGTAGAAGAAGTAGAAGAAGAGGAAGACGTAGAAGAAGTAGAATAATAATAATAATAACAATGATAATAATGATAATAATAATAATAATAATAAGACGCAGAACAAGAAGAATAAGATGAAGAAGAAGAAGAAGAAGAAGAAGAAGAAGAAGAAGAAGAAGAAGAAGGTGAAGGATACATGGTTCTACAAGGATTTACTTTCGACATGATACTTTGTATTGATGGCGCCAATCAATTGCATCCAGTTAATAATAATAATATTCGCTTAGGCGTCCGACACGATGGTGTCAGTCCGCCACATCCATGACCAACAGCTGTGGTGTGGTTCCATTCCTCGTCCAGGGCGGAGGAGAAGGTTACTACTTGCTGGAGCCATACTGTTCGGGGACGACCTCTTCTGCGCCTCCAGCCGGTCGGGGGAAGACTTTTGGCGCTGTGGAGCGACTTGTGTAGTATCTTGTTGGCAGGGGTTTCCTAGTTCAGCCGTACAGCATGACCGAACAAAGAAACTCGGCGCCGGTCAAGTGTTTCTCGGATTTGGTGAAGGCCTGTTTTAGCAGAGACCTCCACGTTGCAGGTGTAGTCATGTCATCGGATGCCCAGGATACGCAGCTGGTTCCGCGCGTAAAAGGTTTCCAGTCTCGACATGTCATGTTTCAACAATGTCAGGTTTCGGCGCGTAAAGCAGGACTTGGACCACGCAGGACAGCTAGATGTGGATTTTCTATGCATCCAGCTGGCAAACTGCAAATAGTCACATGCTCTAGTCAATACATTTGGTTGGTTATTTCTTCAATGTTGATCTAAGAGCAATATTAATCGCTATTTTGGTCTCAATCATATGTTACCCACATGCTAATGCGTTCACTAACATTTTCTTTAATGTATCTGTCCTGATTATCATCACGCCTTATACGACAACAAACAATACAGCAGGAAATTATGGAGAGAAATACCAACTAAAAATCTCACACATAGATGAGAGCTCATGTGGAACAGGGGGTCAGAATCCTGAATATCCTTTACATAAATGTCCACTTTATAGTGAAATAAGATGCCAGATCGGGCCAGGCGGTGGGGAGCTTAGACAAAAACTGTGGGACAGCCGATCTGACCTGGTGAAGACTACAGACTTCATCATGACGACTGGCCTGCATATAGAGCATTAACAAGTAACGCTAAAAGGTAATGAAGAAGGAGAAGAGGAAGAGAAAAAAAGCAAGAGATGGATAAATACGCGGCAAGGAAGAGGCACGACAATTTAATTTTAGTTTGTAAGCAGCAGAGGAAGAGAAAGGTTAGGAAACCAACAAATCATAATTATAGGCGAGGATGTTATCTCGAACATGTCATGCATATCGGTATGGTCAGGACATTAGATACAGGGGAGACCAACAAACACTACTTAACTTGAGTTTGACCAAGACATTAGATCTAGGCAGAGACCAACAAAACACAACTTAACTTGAGCATGACCAATACATTAGATCTAGGCAGAGACCAACAAAACACAACTTAACTTGAGTATGACCAAGACATTAGATCTAGGCAGAGACCAACAAAACACAACTTAACTTGAGTATGACCAAGACATTAGATCTAGGCGGAGACCAACAACCAACATTTTCAGGGAGCACGTTAACTCGACGATTGCCATGTAACTTGAATATGTCCAAGACAGTTGATTCTGATACTCTAGAGCCTAACATATGGAAAGCGTTGCTGGTGGCCATACGCTTCTGTTTTTCAATGTAGATCAATTTATCACGTACTGATGACAATATAATAGAGCCACGCCCACCATCTAGTGAATTTCAAAATGGATTATGGATGAGGCTAACGATTTCATCATGTGAAACTGTGCTGTAAAACCACCACTACAATAACAAACACTTGCCTTAGCGTAGATGTACAACAGACGACAAATGTAATTGTGGTCCCAATGTTCTTACTGGGTATAACAAACGAAGGATGAGATAACACAATCAGAAGTTATTCCATTCTTTAACTCTTGTTCCACCAAAACGTCCAGGGAGCTCCGTTTGTTACGGTTCTCTGGGCTGCTTCTCCACTGATGGCCCATTTACGAGCGCTGAGAGACCAGTGTCTGTAGCACCAGACTCGCCTGACAAAATTCTGTGAGTTGTGCTGAGAATGTGTTGTGTTGGGTGGTAGGATGCTTTGTGTTATGTTGTTTAATGGGTTATGTTATGTTGTGTTACGTTTGATGTTGGTCTATGTTGTAATATAATATGTTATGTTATATTTTTATGTTGTGCCATGTTATGATTTCGTAATAATATGCTTTGTTTTTATTTTGTGCTTGGTTATGTTATGTTAAGGAATAATATGCTATGCTATTTTTTATGTTGTGATATGTTATGTTATAATATGATATGTTAAGTTGTTATGATCTGTTGTGTGATGCTATGTTATATTATATTTTTATGTTGTGTTATGTTATTTTCTGTTTTAATATGCAATATTATGTTTTTCTGTTGTCTCAAGTTCTGTTATAAAATGTTATCTTGTGTTCTGTTATGTTATATAAAGAAGTGCTATGTTAAATCGATGCATTCTTCTTTCTGATTGTGTATTCGTCTTTACCTTAAAAATAATTATAATTTTGTTGTATGTGTTCTTATTTATTTCTGATAATTACATTGCATTGGACTTCGTCTTGATGTCAAACTTATAATAAATAATATTACTCTAGATGACGATGATGACTGACTATAATAGCCTCTTTCAGTTATGACTGATTATAGTAGCCTCTTTCAGTTATGACTGACTATAGTAGCCTCTTTCAGTAATGACTGACTATAGTAGCCTCATTCAGTTATGACTGACTATAATAGCCTCTTTCAGTCATGACTGACTATAGTAGCCTCTTTCAGTAATGACTGACTATAGTAGCCTCTTTCAGTTATGACTGACTATAATAGCCTAGAAAACAAGTGCGAGACTGCACTTCTGCATTTGTTGATATGGCCCTTCTTGTAATTTCAAAGATTAATCTCAGGTGCCCTAGATCAAATGTGCTAAGCCTGAGCTCTTGTTTGGCACAACTTGCCCAAGCTCTGGGCTACATCGTAAGTTATGAAAGTGATCCGCCTTTCCTAGCGCAAAATACAGTTATGGACGAGCAAAACAGGGCAGATAGGGCAGCAACGTATAGCAGGATAATGGAGATTGGATAAGGATGCTTCTAATCTGCACTGGGTATCTGCAACAGCTTCATACTTGACTTCTGAATCATCCATGTTGGAAAAAGTTGTTGTCAGTAAGTTGTTGTTGCTAATGCCACTCGTACTGGAGTTAGGAACTCTTGACGACTTCTATTAATGGCGGCTTGTAGTGGCTTTTCTCTCACCCCCAGGCAAAACTCAGAACGTGAACAGGGGGTCCTCCTGGTTGTAATATGGATTCCCCCACCTCGTTGTCCATACTGCCATTAAACAGCATGTTTCCAGTGAAAACCGCTTGAAAGTAGATGAAGCGAGGTCTTGATCTTCCTATATGATTCATCTCCCTCTGGTTAATATAGTCTGATCAGTATGTTTTGCCTAACAGGACGTTATTCTCTTCTCTCCCTGTTGTCAGTTAGGTATGTATTGCCTTAATTTAACGAGGGACATCTTCTCAACCATAGTTCAAATTCATTTATTTATAACAAGTGTTTATCATATTTATGCTGTAGCAGCCAGTCTTAGGTTAGCTATCAGACGGGCTTAATCAGATTGTATTACAGTATACCTGCTGAAACATCTGTATTTAAGAAAATTATTACAACACAGAAAAGTCAGTTACATACATTAGAAAGCCAACAAATGCAAAGAATAGCAAAAAGAGAAAAGAAAAAAGGAACAAAGAAATACAGTGAAAAAATTGAAAGGATAAACAACCAAATATACCAGGCGGATTAGTTAGCTAACAGTAATTTTTGTTTTTTAATTAACAAATTTGTATTGGTACCCGAGTAAAATGTGTGTACACATACTTTGTTTCATTATTTGCTACAGAAAAAAAATCGAAGAGGGAAGATTAACCCGGTACCCAAAAGTGCCATGCTGAAGTCGGATGTGTTAGACCAAAAAGTGCAAATAGCGTCACTGTAAACAACAACACTACGCACTCTGTTCTCTGGACTACATCCTGTTACTTGTAAAACCTTTTCAGAACTTGGTAACGAAAGTTTGAGAAACAACGACGACAAAGAAGAAGATTTACAGACATTAAAATAAGGCGAGTTGTGGCAGTACAGTCCATTAAACTGTGA
Organism: Ariolimax columbianus; assembly: GCA_036924085.1. Taxonomy (NCBI): domain Eukaryota; kingdom Metazoa; phylum Mollusca; class Gastropoda; order Stylommatophora; family Arionidae; genus Ariolimax; species Ariolimax columbianus. The sequence goes on along the minus strand of JAVGWX010000010.1, from coordinate 36,282,205 downwards.
GCAACTACAAGAGATACATTAAAGAAGAGTTTACTGCTCGAAGGCTATCATCTAGTCAACGTTTTCATGCCATAAGTGCAGGATTAATCAGCAAAGGAGAAATAAGTAAGAAAACTAAGATGACTGTATACCATTTCTACCTATGTACCAGTTTTGACTTATGGATGCAAGTCATGTACAATGATTATAACACCGAACAGTCAGCGCCAAGGATCAGAAATGCGATTTCCAGGGAAGAGGGTCCAAGTAACAAGAGGAGACAAGGTCTGCAATTAGACAATAGGACAAGATCGCCAGGCTCCAGTGAAGCAATCTCAACTTTGATGGTCTGGTCATATCCGGAGAATGAAAGCAGATCGGCTGCCGCACTACAGCCACGGCAAGTAAGAAGCCAGGGACTCAGACCAAGAGGACGACCGAAATCCGCTGCGATGACAACTTAAGACAGTTTGTTAGAGACCAGCTTTGACCTGGTGCTCCTTATGACTAACCTCTACAACCCAGGGTAGAAGAGGACTGATTAAGTAAGTCGTAAGTAATGATATACGTGTGTTTATAGATGACTTTTTCCTCTGATTCTGAAGACCCACTATCATGTAAAAGTAAAGTCAAGTGGACATTCAGCAGAATTAACCGCTGTTTGGAAATGGCGTTTTTTTTAAAGACTACATTAGACTAAGCCGCAGCCTGTGAGAGGTGGAGTGGTCAGTGCCCCTCCTTTTTGCTGTTTAGTTTACTTTTCCTAACCCATGCGTCAGGCACCCATTTACAGCTGGGTTTGAATAGAGAAGCTGTACCCGATTAAAATCACCACCCGGATATTTGTATCTCCGGACGCGATCCGAACCGAGACACGCTGTTACCACAGACAATATTGAATTGCTTGCTATGAACTGAGCTAACGCGCTCCTTTTCCCTTATCAACAGAGTTTTAATTTAAATGATTATCTGGGGGGGGGGGGGCACGCTGTCATGGATTGAAGAATCGTCTACTATAGAAGGCGTTTCATTAAGTGAAATGTACGTTAATCCTTTAGGACAGAGTTCAAGTTATATACACGTGAGGCGAAGACGACACCCCAGAACCTAGATGCCATACATCCTGAGACGGCAATCGCGGTTTGGACGCACTTCAAAAAGAGACCGACCCAGTTTATTGTTCACGGTTTCCTGGACACACCCATCGTCAGCACCTGGATGAACGTCATTTGTTTTCAGTTAGATCTGCTTTTATTTTTAAGATATTTTCACTTGTGGTTGTCAAGTATGACGTCCTGCAACAGGGCCCGAAAGAGAATAAATGTGTAGTAATTCTTCTTCTTCTTACTCTTCTCTTCCTTCTTCTTATTCTTCTTCTTCTTCTTCTTCTTCCTTTCTTCTTCTTCTCCTTCTTTTCTACTTCTTCTTTTTCTTCTTCTTCTTCGTCTTCTGCGTTCGTCCTCGATATCCCACTACCAAGCCCTGAACATTACTTTACAAGTAGCAGGATGTAGTCCGTAGAAAGAAATGCATTGTGTCGCTAGTTTACAGTTTAACTGCGATATTTGTACCTATCGATCCAACACACCAACTAAAACCCGCATAGCATGTCGTAAGAGGAACTAAGAAGATTTGGTCTTGGAGCCGACTGTACTATCCTGTAGAATGTATCAGCTATACGTAAGACAAAAAGAAGACTTTCACATTCCATGATGTAATAGGAACAAGGACTTGTGTCAGGCACAGCTGATATTGTATGGTCGTTATACCTATGTTTATCAGCTACAATTCCTGTATTGTCTTGGACTTGCAAATTCACGTTCAATATCTGATGATAAATAATAGTGAGATAAATACTCTTTGCAAGTTGGTTTTCACATTTGACTTGATGTCCCATTAAAATTATACGTTGGCGACATCACACAAATCTCGCGCCCGTATAGTATTTATACTCAACGCATTTTGCCAGGATCGGCCAGCTTAGATGTGATCTCTTATCATCTGTAATGAAATCCAAAGACAGTGTAATGGGGATGAATTTTGGATATGGTAATTATAATTATTTTACCTTTACCGCGCCGCAGACGTATGACGACCACACACTCGACCTTCACCTTTTATTCATGAATAAATAAGCTCAGAGATTGTACAAATAGCCATTATTTTACTGGTGAATACACCACACACATCTGGACAGGTTTTTGCCGGTGGAAAAATTATATGCTCGATTACAAATGGATTTTGAACAATTTATCTTCTCATTACGTAGATTGCGGCAAGTCAATTTTTTTTGAAAGAGGTTGTTGTAAAAGATTTTGTGAGGTACATCTGTTTATTTTGTTTATTTAGATGTAATAAATACGTTTGTATTGGACACTTACAGTTGTGTCGATATTATAAACACAGTATCGATACTTTGTTGAGGTTTCCATAGATTTCAATCGGAGCGACTTGGACTAGCGGTCGAGTCCAAATTTAAAAATAAAAAAAACGAAATTGTTACTTTCATCTTCGTGTATCTCAGAAACTAACAAAAACACAATAAAAGCAATAACACCAACAAGTTCTTTACCCAATAAATATTAAATTTTGACATTTTTAAAAAAATAATGCGATGTGATAAAGGTGCAGGAATGTGTTGCCGTCCCACTGCGAGATAACTTAATGTTTAATCCGACGGACGCATGCAAGATGCAGCAAAGCCCTGACGACAGTTAGACTTATAGTGATGTTTAGTCGTAAACATCGAATAAGTGTACCTGAACAACGGATATCGAAACTGTAGTAACCTTTCTGTGAAACTAATACCTTGTATATTTCACGGCAACAGCTTATCCAGCAGCCAATTTACAAGAAATACACACATGTGAAACCCAATGGGCAACATAGTCATGGGCAACATATGACACTGACCAAATCTTGTCAAATCGTACGCATGTGATGAAGCCCATGGTGGAAAGCCTAAGCAAGGCAATAATGCAAGCCGCCACTGAAACCATCCCAAGAGGAGCTAGGAAAAACTATAAGCCCTACTGGAATGATGAGTTGCAGAAAGTGGAAGATGCAGTAACAAATGCTAGGAACATGGCAGAGTGAGAAAAATCCATGGAGGCAAACATCGCCCTCAAAGCCGCCACGGCGAAATACAAACACACTCTTAAGCAAACAGCAAAAGAAAGCTGGAAAAATAAAACGGAAAGCCTAAACCTGGACAAAGACGGGAACAAGCTATGGAAGCTAGTCAGAGCCATAAACGACGAAACCCCGTCAAATAAACAAATTACCATCAAGCAGGGCGAGAACTTGATCACAGGTAAGAAAGCCGCAAACGCCTTTGTCGATCACTATGCCAGAGCAAACCACATCGAGGTCCCTGCAGATAAGCATACAGACATTAGCGAAGAGCTAAAGGGGCACGACAACATCAATACGGCACCTGAAGAGCACATGATGGCCAAATTAACAATGCGCGAAATGGAAGAGGCTATGAAAACATTAAAGAAAAGGAAATCTCCCGGAAAAGACGGGATAACAAACGAAATGCTGATGGGGCTGGGCCAAACAGCGAAGAGGAAACTGCTATCGGTTGTGAACCAAAGCTGGAAAAGTGGAATTGTACCCCAGGCATGGAAAGACGCAATACTGGTACCAGTACCAAAAACAGGAAAGGATAAAACAGATCCAAATGGATACAGGCCCATCAGCCTACTGAGCTGTGTCGGCAAGCTGATGGAACGGATGATAAACACCAGACTGATGTGGCATCTGGAAGAAAAACGAACACTAATTCCACAGCAAGCCGGCTTTAGACAGCACAGATCCACTGAGGACCAGGTCATCCTCATAGCCCAGGAGATAAAAGATGCCTACCAGGCACAGAAACACACAGTAGCTGTTTGGGTGGATCTGGGAAAAGCATTTGACAAAGTCTGGAAGAAGTGATGTTTGTGGGAAAATGTACAAATGGATCAACCACTACCTCAAACAAAGAACGGCCAGAGTCCAAGTACAAGGGCAGATGAGCAAAAAGGTGACACTCGAGCAGGGAGTACCCCAAGGGGGAGTACTGTCACCCACACTCTTCCTGGTATATATAAACGATATTACAGAGAATATACCAAGAAGAGTCCATAGCTCAATGTTTGCAGACGATCTGGCTATGTGGACCTCTGAAAAGAATCTCACCATAGCAAGAAATCGGATGCAGACGGCCCTAACATCGCTGGAAGAGTGGGCGAACTCATGGCTGGTCAAAATAAACGAGGAGAAAACCACATGCACAATATTCTCGCTCTCATTAAAACCCCAAAATACCAAATTAAGTCTAAATGGCAAATTCCTGCAGCCAAACGACAACCCAACCTATCTGGGAGTCACATTTGATCGGCGCATGACATGGAAAAGTCAGATTGAGAGAAACCGAATGAAAGCCAGAGAAAGAATGGCAATCATGAGGAAACTTGCTGGCACAAGCTGGGGAGCAGACGAAGGCATACTAAAGAAACTGTACACTGGAAGAGTGAGACCAGTTCTCGAGTATGGCATTGCGGCATGGACAACAGCAGCGAAGGCGAACTTCGATAAAGTTAGCAAACTTCAAAACCAAGCCATGAGAATTATAACAGGTGGCATGAAGTCAACGCCAATTGTAGAACTTGAAAAGATTACAAAACTGCAATCCATGACCGATAGAAGAGACTGCAGAGCCCAGCTGCAGTCAGAGAAACTCCGAAGACTGACTGACCATCCAATGCACCAGAGACTAAACAAATTGGAAAATGGGAAACTAAAGCGGAGAAACTTTGCAGAAATAGCCAAAGCAAAGATGCACGAAGATCCCATAAACGCACTAACAACACCAAAACCCATCACTACTGTACGAAAACTTACCTGGAAGCAGGATATATTTCCAGATGTGGTAGAAAATATACCAGGTATTGCAAACAAAAACTGCCAGACTGAAAAAGAAAGGAGAGATACTACCCTAAGCTTCATAACGAAAAGCTACCCAAGCATGGACTGGACCCATGCATACACCGACGGTTCTGTAACAAATAAAACACAGAACGGAGGGGCAGGAGCAATCCGGAACCTACCAAATGGCAGAAAAATAACACTGTCGTTCGCTACTGGTAAGTACACAAGCAATTTCAGAGCGGAGGCAGAGGCACTGAGGGCGGCAGTGGAAGAAATGGTGACACACAGTGAAAATGAAAGCCATATAGTCCTGCTTACAGATGCTCTTGCCGTAGTCACAGCGCTAAAAAGCCAGAAAAATACTGAGCTTAATGACTTAAGAGCAGCACTCTGCAAACTGTGCCAGCAGTCCACACCAAAAAGGGTAGTGGTACAGTGGGTTCCATCACACTGCAACATCCAAGGCAACGAGGAGACAGACAGACTGGCAAAAGAAGGTGCAAGACTACCACAAACAGATACTAGTATGACGTACGAAGAGTCAAAACGGCTTATCAAAGCCAGATACATGACCAAATGGGAAACCGAACATACTGGTTACACCAAAAACGATGCCTATTACCAGTTGAACCGAAAAGAGCAGGTCGTTGTCTTCAGACTTCGCACTGGCCACAATAGACTGAGGTACCACCTATTCAACAAATTGAAGATAGGTGGTACCGACGAATGCCCGTGCGGTACTGGTAAAATGACCGCTGAACATCTGCTGCAGAACTTCCCGACATACGAGGATCAGAAAGAGCAGATGTGGCCATCACCAGTGGAACTGCAAGAAAAGCTCTATGGCAGTGACGACAGCCTCAGGACGACCGCTGCTTTTTTCGAAAAAATAATGGTTACTGTCTGACTGCGTACGAAGAAGAAGAAGAAGAAGTACACATGTGAAACTCAATGGCCAACATAATCATGACATTGACAAAATCTGTCAAATCGTTGGTCAGCAACAGACATCACGTTTGTCGGTTCCTTCTGCACTGGGAGCGATCATTGTTTTCTCCACGTTCGTTTTTACTTCCACCTCAAACTTGCTAAACTTCAGCACCTACTCTCAGATCTGGGTCCAGCGACACTTGTGACTAATCCTGTGACTGCTGCCACGCTGACTGCTTGCAAGCAACTCGAAACGCTCACCGATACGGACATTGATGTTGGCTCTCCTAACCTGACCAAAACGGTTACGTTTATCTCAAAAGTGGCCAGACTCCCAACACCAACCCACACTGTTGATCGAATATCACCCATCCAAATTATTTTTTACCTATTATCGAAAACGGATGAGCAAGAAGACACGAAGGGCAACATCATATAACCGGCTGTTAACATTGCGTCCGCCTCTCGAGCGAAAGTCATATTATCACTCAATGACCATATTTGAAATGGATTTGTGCATCTGATTTAATCATCTTGTGCATTACGTGTTGTGCTAATTATTCTGAACACTAAATTTAATCATACCCAACGCCCCATATCATGCGTTCACGCCGGCGTCAAGGTCAGTGTCGTTGAATGATGTAGGTCACTATGAACTTGTCGCCTACACTCGCCCAACCGTCACTTGCAACAGAAATGTATGTACGTAGACTATTTTCATGGGAATGTTTTGCATAATGACCTGTATGGCTTTCTCACTAGTGCAGTTTCTAATCTTGCACAAAGAGCATCTCATTGCCAGGGTAGTGGAGACAAAGGATGCGCTGTAGCAGCCGGATATAAGTAGTGATACCATCGACTCTGCTCAAGCCTGAACCGTTTATCAGGAAAAAAATGGCCACTAATAATTCCAGAAACAACGGCCAATACCCTTTCAGTCTCAACAGGACCGGATAGAGAACGACTTCAGTGGACGTAAACAATATAATCATTAAATGTTGATTTTGTGACAGGGCTACACGACCGGAGACAGGGTTGGGACACGAACAAGATTAACTACCTTGTCGCTTAGAATGAGTATTTCTTCGCCTGGAGAGGGTTGGGCCCCGTTCGGTTTGAAACATACCTGATCCACATCACCCATACGCAGAGAGCTCTAAGGATTACGGGAAAGACGAAACGACGAGACAGATATTTGTCGTCAAATAAAACTTAGTATTTTGTCGTTATATAGAACGTTGCGTTTTTAAATAAACGTAGAATGTATTCAAGTTAGTATTTTGTCGTTTTATAGAACGTTGCGTTAAAAAAAAAATTTAGAATGTATTCAAGTTATAATTTTGTCGTTAAATAGAACGTTGCGTTTTTAAAAAAACCTAAAATGTATTCAAGTTAGTATTTTGTCGTTATATAGAACGTTGCGTTTAAAAAAAAACCTAGAATGTATTCAAGTTAGTATTTTGTCATTATATAGAACGTTCCGTTTAAAAAAAAACGTAGAATGTATTCAAGTTAGAATTTTGCCGTTATATAGAACGTTGCGTTAAAAAAAAACGTAGAATGTATTCAAGTTAGTATTTTGTCGTTATATAGAACGTTGCGTTTTAAAAAAAACGTAGAATGTATTCAAGTTTGTATTTTGTCGTTATATAGAACGTTGCGTTTAAAAAAAACCTAAAATGTATTCAAGTTAGTATTTTGTCGTAATATAGAACGTTGCGTTTTAAAAAAAACGTAGAATATATTCAAGTTAGTATTTTGTCGTTATATAGAACTTTGCATTTTAAAAAAACGTAGAATGTATTCAAGTTAGTATTTTGTCGTTATATAGAACTTTGCATTTTAAAAAAACGTAGAATGTATTCAAGTTAGTATTTTGTCGTTATATAGAACTTTGCATTTTAAAAAAACGTAGAATGTATTCAAGTTAGTATTTTGTCGTTATATAGAACGTTGCGTTTAAAAAAAAACCTAGAATGTATTCAAGTTAGAATTTTGTCGTTATATAGAACGTTGATTTTAAAAATTTAAAAAAAAAACCCTAAAATGTATTCAAGTTAGTATTTTGTCGTTATATAGAACGTTGCATTTAAAAAAAAACGTAGAATGTATTCAAGTTAGTATTTTGTCGTTATATGGAACGTTGCGTTTTAAAAAAAACGTAGAATGTATTCAAGTTTGTATTTTGTCGTTATATAGAACGTTGCGTTTTTAGAAAAACGTACAATGTATTCAAGTTAGTATTTTGTCGTTATATGGAACGTTGCGTTTAAAAAAAAACGTAGAATGTATTCAAGTTAGTATTTTGTCGTTATATAGAACTTTGCGTTTTAAAAAAACGTAGAATGTATTCAAGTTAGTATTTTGTCGTTATATAGAACGTTGCGTTTAAAAATTAAAAAAAATAAAAATAAAATGTATTCAAGTTAGTATTTTGTCGTTATATAGAACGTTGCGTTTAAAAAAAAACGTAGAATGTATTCAAGTTAGTATTTTGTCGTTATATAGAACGTTGCGTTTAAAAATTAAAAAAAATAAAAATAAAATGTATTCAAGTTAGTATTTTGTCGTTATATAGAACGTTGCGTTTAAAAAAAACGTAGAATGTATTCAAGTTAGTATTTTGTCGTTATATACTACGGAAAGTCATTAAGTAACAGCAATTTTATTGTAAAGGGCAAGGACGAGTTTGCACAACGGGAAATCTTATTTCATGATATAAAATGGCTCTTTAGCAATAGTCCCTATAGGGGTTGTGACGATTGAGCAGTATGCAAATGAGCAATATAGCGTACAACATGGCTGTCCCACAGTGGAAGAGCAGGAGAAGAACAACGAGGCGTTATGAATTTGTTTGCCGTAAGAGCATGTTCAACCTTCTGAGATCTACAGAAGAATGAAAGTCCAGTGTGGAGACAGTTGTTTGAGTCAGAAAAGAGTGTATGAATGGGTTGTAAGATTTGAAAGCGGAAGACAAAACGTCATTGGTGAACCGCGGAGTTGGAGACCAGCAAGCGTGACATCTGAAATAGTGGAGCGGCAGATCAACCAGCTAAGTAATGGCAACAGGCCAGTCACTATTGATGAAATAGCTGCAGATTTCAACATGAGTTACGACGCAACGCACGAAATTGTCCATGATGACCTCGGTTATATAAAAGTGTGTAGCAGATGGGTCTCAAGATAACTGACAACGAGGTAATGGAGGCGACACAAAATTGGTTAAAGGTCACACCAAAGACTTTTTTCTAGAGAACATTCACAAACTAGTGGACATGTGGACAAAGTGTGTCGTCAGGCACAGGGACTATGTACAAAAGCTAGACACTAAAAATGTCTGGTTCACGATCTTGTTTTTTTTCTTTTTTTTTGCGTTTGCCTTATTTCTCTAATACCAAAGTCGGTCTGCGTTGCATTGTGCTTTTTATTTTGCGTCAGCATGAATTTTATGTAAGATTCTGCTTCCACCTGACTTTTCTAAGGCTTTGCTTCCCCGGGGTAACGGCCGGTGCTGTGATGGGGATCGAACCCAGCACCTTCTGCTTGTGAGCCATGTCACTTAACCACTAACCCATGCAATCGCATAGCTCGATCTTGTAAAAATGTTTTTCATAAAATTGCTGTTCCCAAATGTCTGCCCCTCGTAGTACGTGGTCATTTGTTGTTATACAGAACTCTCTGTTTCGTTGTTATGTAGATCTTTGTATTATATCGGACAGGATATGAAAAACGAGCTTCTAACTCACGGAGACTATAACGTGATCATTGTTGACTGGTCCCATGGCAACCTGCCACCATACGACCAGGCCACAGCGAACACCAGGATCGTTGGGGCCCAAATCGCTGCTGTCATTAATGAGCTTCTGGTAAGTACCTTATCCGCTGTGGATAATGTGGATGAAAGAATAGGGCCGCTTCATACTTCCAAGAATGTAGTACAAGATTACTAAAAGGGGTCCTACAAAGGGGCTTGTTCATCATCGTCATGTAAACTTAATTGCTGCAGAACACAAAAAGGCTTGTTCGTTGGATCACTCTGATTCAAAGTGCTTGTTGGTAGGATCACTCTGATAGGTTAATTACAGTTGTGGCTCTATGGTTTAGGAGGAACGAAAACTTTACCGAAGAAGAAGATATAGGCACAGGATTAAAAGAACAAATAATTCGGACATGTCCTCGTCAAATGGTGTTAAGACCTGTAAATTAGTCATCATCATGCCGCATGTCCTTTGTAGAACGTCGCTCCCATCATAGTCTGTCTGAAAGAAACTCGTTCTCTTGCCAAAACTCCAGCCTCCACCACAGTCATACTCAGGCATTCCTGGATATCTTGGTGCCATCGTCTTCTTGGTCTACCCCTTTCTCTTTTGCCTGGCACCATACCTGCCAGCACCGTTCTCTCAAGACCGTTGTGTCTCTTGATGTGACCAAAGTATTTGCATGTTCTAGCCAAAATGGAATTGATAAACCAGTTCTCCTCTATGCTCAACTCTTGCCGAATGTCTACATTTGTTTTTTTCTCTGTCCAGGGTATTATGAGGATCTTTCTGTAACATTTTGACTGGAAGGATTCGATTCTTTGTCTAGAAGTTTTGGTAATCGTTCATGGTTCACAGCCATAAGCTGCCACAGGAAAAACACAGGCTCTCAAGACTTTTAGTTTTATCATTTTGTTGGTACTCTGCCATAATGTCTTCAGGCTGTTCAGTCTCTGCATTGCCATAGCTAGTCTTCTTCTGATTTCTTTCGAGCAGTCCCCCTTTTTGTCAATTCTGGAGCCCAGATATTCAAAATGCGTGACCTGATCTATTTCCTCACCACCCACTGTAAATTTATGCTGACATTGTGTTTTGTTGGTGGTCATTATCTTTGTTTTATTTATGTTTATAAACAGGATTTGATCTTTACTATGTCAATTAACTGTTGAAAGTAGCTGCTCTAGCCCTTCTGCACTTCTTGATAGTCAATTAGTATATTTTTTAATTGCATCTTGTACATATTTAACTGAAGTCCTATGTTTTCATAAGAATTGAACATTTGAACGATTCCTATTCTGTGCCAAGTGATTGCCAAGTGACTGTTGTAAACTAGTGCTCTCTTCAAGATTTCTGATAATCACCCATCCGTCTGTCACTTGGTCTACTTTGTGTCCTGACATGATTTTTGTGTTTTACAGATGCATAGTGTTAGTTGACAAGATGGACTATCTGATTTACGGTCCTGGTATATATTCGGCACAGAAAATAGCTATCGATATACTGATCAAAACTCATGTTGTTATTTATCTTTCGTGTCCACGGAAACTGAAGGACACACCCAAAGTGGAGTTTTGTTTTATACCAGAACAGACTTTTACTGATATTTTGTTATTTAAAGGTCTTAATCAGGGACTGGACCAACAGAAATAATGTAAACGAAAACAGCGAATTAAATGTTATAAGGAATAGACACTCTTCTTTGTTACGGCATACTTCATAGCAACCAGATGTCAGTTGCAAATGGCTACCCGACTTACCAAGCGGTGATGAACTGATGATCCCCCATCTCATAAAACGCTATTAGGATCTCTTTTGTGATGTAAAGGATCGACGCTATTGCACTCCTGGCAAACCCAATGGTATTTGGTCCTCATCCTCAAATGGACAATTGAGGAGGAGGGGGTTTATGGTTCCAGTAATCCACTGGCAAAGATGGCGCCATAACTGGCTGCGAGTCTACATTTCTCTTCTGTTTTGGATCATTATGGATGCCGCTAGACCACGGATTTGCCTGGAATTCACACTAGTCGACGACTTATACTTGTGTTCACGGAAACGTGGTGTTGTTTTCCCTCTGAACTTGTTATTTCGTTCTTTTTTTGTGATTTCTTCCATCCGTTTATCCTGATCTGGATGCCGGCTGAATGGCACTACGCTAATACATGTGTCGTATTTCACGGGTTAGTTCTGCCGGTTCACCTTCACGAATTTGGCGTGTGGGAATTTTAGAAGCTACTATGATGAGCTGAATACAGCTGGGGAGAGATGCCAGACTCACTCACACGCTGAGTGTTGTCCATACGACCTCTTGTGGTTATTGAAAAGGCACGACAAACTGCGTTAGATGCCATCCCACCTTTCTACCTTGCGGGTTACATGTTTACGGAAAGGCTTCGGTGGTAACCCTGAGGACAAATCTGCATCCTATGCTATCTCCAGTCGTCTCGATGAATGTCTTGCCACTGGCAAAAGGTAGCTTAGGCTCTGTGAGTGAGGTTGACAAAAGGCGCAGTTTCTTCCTCACTTTAATCCAAAAAACCTATCTGTAGAGAGCATCGCACAAAGCACGAACTCCGTAGCTCCAGCGATGAATCCAGGTATCTCCGGAAAAAATTGACATCATGGACCGACCGTCGCCGCTCGAAATCGAACCCCGACCGTCTGAACATAGGCAAACGGCTTGACCACTTCGCCTGGAGAAGAGAGAGGACACTAATGTCAGGCCAGGCATAACAAACTGATCGGACTTGTTAGTCGCGGTCAGGTCAACTTTACTGGCCAAGACGTACCCCTCTCCCACACGCATCCCCATCCTTGTAGTTCTCCTTGTAAACGGGCTATATTCACGGCATCCTGGCTAACGAGGTGGGGGATGGACGGGATCCCCATTGTAGTGAGCGACACGCAGATAATGCCAGGGATAGCACAACCTCTTGTAGGAGCACGGTTCACTTTCATCAACTCGCTCGTGATGTGAGAAAAGCTACTACAACCTGCAACTTAACGCCTTTTCAGAGCGCACAAATAAGTAAATATACTCATTGTGAGCATTTGACAATACCAATACCAATAACAATAACAACAACAACAACAACAGCAATAATTAAGCCACGGGAAAGCTACAGCTCTTGGGTATCCAGCCACCTGACTTTTCTTTCTGGACACTTAACCTAATCTGCCGTGTAAGACTTTCTCTCTACATCTGACGGTGTTAGTAGCCGTTAAGCTGTAATTGTGTGAGCTCTTGCCACAGAGACTTTCCCGTCATGACAGGAAGAAGGCATGTCAACATCGACGTGGATCATGGAAGATACAACTTCAAACCTCTTCCAACCTTGACATTACACACGTCCACATTCACATGTGTCAAAATCAGTTGATTGCGGGCTATTCCACTATGCGTGACACATTCTACAATCACAACTACTTACACAACTATTAGTGACGATGAGGTCTTTAAGGACATCAACAAACTCCCTCGATTTATCTTGGTTTGGGGTCATCCCTAATGCACTTTCTCAGGATTACTAATTTCTTCTTCTTTTCTTTTTCTTTTCCTTTCTTTCTTATACTTCTTCGTCTTCGTCTTCTTCTTCTTCTTCTTCTTCTTCTTCTTCTTTTCCTCTTCGGTATTCTTCCTGAAAATGGCATTTTTTATGATGTTTCGTAGCTTATTGCAACATCTCCGCCTTTTGGTACGACACATCAGAATTCAGCATGATATTTTTTAGAGTTTGCCTTCCGTCTTTGATCCCTACGCTCTCAGATTGCATGAGTGCAGTCTGTTTCCAGGGACGCAACTTGGAAGCGAAATAGGATCTTGATTAGCTGTGTAGCCCAGACTCAAGCAGCCAGCTATGAATTACTCACTGGCTGCTGTCAGCTTTTTCATTCCTTTGCTTTCTGGCCGGATTTTCATTTCAGTTTCTAATGTTCTTTATTCTGTTTTTATAGGTCAGCCTCTCTTTCGTGATCAGTCTAGGGTCTATAGTATGGTCGTTGTGTTGATGGTATAAAAGTCTCGTCTTGTCCGGTGATGAAGAGTTATTTATTAATACAACTGGTTTGTTATAGTAATTTTGTAATTTTAGTTTGTGTTTAATTACGATTTATGATATTGTCACAGAAATCCCAGGATAACACGGCAGCTAGCTTCCACGTGATTGGTCACAGCTTAGGCTCTCATATCAGTGGATACGCTGGTGAGAGAGTGCCAGGCTTAGGCAGAATCACAGGTAGGCTAACCCTTATTAGGAATGGAATGTATGCGTTTAGAGAACTCTGAGAGAAACCATCCGTTTTATGAGAGAAATCGATATGGTTATTTTAGTGATAAACTGTATGGTGAAGAAAGAAGATTGAAACAGATCGTACGTTTTAGAAGAGAAATAGGTGAGGTATTTTTAGGGAGAGATTATGTCAGTACATGAGACGGACGTCAGTTCTATGAGATAAATAGATGTGAGCGAGCTTCTTTTTGCAGATGATCAGAGTATCTTTCATCCCGATGAACAAAACGGCCTAGAACATCTTAATGCTCTTGACAATGCCTGCAATAGATATAATATGAGAATTAGTAAAGCAAAGACTGAGAAAATAAAAATCACTAGATTAGAGACAACACTAAATATACAGGTAAAAAGCACAGAACTTAAACAAGTCAGTGAAATCAAATATTTGGGCAGCGTGTTCACACAAGATGGAAGGCGATAGAGAGGTGGAATCAAGAACATAAAAAGCTAATGCGGTGTTCTATCAGCTCTTACCATTGCTAAGACACAAACACTTTCCAATGAAGACAAAGAGACAGTTGATAAATTGTATTTTTATACCAACTCTCTGCTACCAGTGTCATACATGGATTCTCACAAAGGCACAAGAAATAAACATCATGGTATGCGAAATGAGGTGTTTGAGAAAGGCTGCCGGGGTCACAAGGCTGGACAGAGTACAACACGAAGTAATCAGACAGATGGTCGGTGCAACACCATGCAGGGAATACATAGAAAGGCAGAGAATAAAATGGTTCGGACACCTAAGAAGAATGCAACTAAAGTTACCAGCTGCTCGTGTCTACAATACCATACTTCAGGCTTGCAGAGCAGGAGGCAGACCTCGTAAAAGATGGACAGATGGTGTCAGTAAAGACACTGAAGAGACACGGAATGACAACAACATCGGCGACAAAGATGGAACACGACAGAAAACTGAACCTCATAGTATTGTTCACCCTATTCCTGCGTGAGCATGCAGCTTTGTAGGATGTGTTCCACAGTCTTGGTATGCTCTCAACATTGGACACTTGTCATCTGCCCAAGCCTCATTTTTGTTTTAAAGATGACACTTGAGTCTGATATACCCAGATCTCAGTCTGAAGATAAAGACTTGCTCTTCTCTAGTTAATATATAGTAGCTGTTTTCTTTTCCGAAGTCGGGATGTTGATCAGCACATTTTACCCCTAAGTTGGCTTTAATTATGGTCTTGGCCTCATTATATGTGATGCTCATGTCTGTTTGTACGGATGCTCCTCCACACTTTGCTAGTTTGTCTGCAGCTTCTATGTCTTTGAGAGATCCGAGATGTACCATCAGTTTTATCAGAGAAATAGAAGTGGTTGTGTCAATAACAGACTTGAAATAGTGACTAGGACAGCTTGAGGCTAGTTGGGTATTTTTTCCTTTTTGGCGAAGCACGCCCTGTTCAACCACATATCGAGTGTTTTTTGGAAATGTTAAAGGATGTTTGCCATCATGTTTGTCTTTGCTAGCATGTTGTGGGATTGTCCCTGGTAAAGGTTGAGTTATTATGTAATACATTGTACCTTTCAGGACATACGTATATTTTTAAACAACTAAAATAAAAAAGTATATTAATTTGTAAAAGACCCAAAATTAAAAATTAAAAACATGTTCTAATCTACATGACAAGATCTCAGCAAATGAATACATTGTCCGCTCTTTGTGAAGCACAGATGTTCAAACAATTCTGGACAAGTCACCAATCGATGAACTCCTTATATTTCTGGAAGATTCTGATGCCTAGTATCTATAGGATAGGATAGCCAGCCGCACGTTCATTTATCCTTAGTCTTATCTTACGACATTCCTGGCAGGTTGCAGTATTGCTTATCTTTGCTTCACTTTCGAGTCCAGGTGGACCAGCAACTCTTGGGCGTCCACAAATACATAAAACAATTGATTCTTTCAACTGGTGTTGAAATTTCACATGATAAAATCGATGACTCGAAGCATAAAAAAACCATATTGACAGATTAGCTATTAATAGTTAAATACTTCTTATTTTTCTGCGTTCGTTCTGAATCTACCGCTACCAAGTTCTGAACAGGGCTTTTCCAGTAGCAGGATATAGTCCAGAGAACGGAATGCGCTGTGTTGCTAGTTTACAGCTTGACTGCGATATTTGCACCTTTCGGTCAGACATATTAAATACTTAAAGTTGATGTTACATACGAAAATAAAAATGTTGAAGTAAAAACTCACAATGAACTTCTTGCATACTGTCATACAAAACTGCCATAACGAAAATCATTACAAAGAGATTCATGATTAGACATATGCATCTATTGGCCATATGTCAAAACTGGAGACAAACAGATACACACACACACATCACACACACACACACACACACACACACACACTCACACACACACACACACATCCCTACACTGCTCAATACGCCTGATAAAACCTAAAAGACTGCGATATGAAGTTGATAGCAGCGTACTTACGCCAGCAGAAATCAGAAAAACCTACCTTTAAACAAACAGAAACCAATTTAAAATCTGGAACCCATGAACAGTGTCTAACTTAACTGGATGTATTTGTGTGAGATGAACCATAATCTGATTAAATGCTATTTATGAGATTAGCGTAAATCAATGGAATGATTTCTTACAGGTCTAGATCCAGCCGGTCCCTACTTTGCCAACACCGACAAGGTTGTGAGGCTGGACCCCTCAGATGCCGTCTTTGTGGATGTTATTCACTCGGACGCCACGAATCTATTGCAGTTAGATAAGAGTTGTTTTGCATCGTCTACAGTTAGGCAAGAGTTTTCTTCCATCGTCTGCAGTTAAGAAAGAGTTATCTTTCATAATCTACAGTTAAGTAAGAGTAGTCTCTCATCGTCTAAGTTAAGTAAGCGTAGCCTCTCAACGTCTAAGTTAAGTAAGAGTAGTCTCCCTTCGTCAACAGTTAGGTAAGATCTGTCTCCTATCGTCTACAGTTACGTAAGAGTTGCCTATCATGTCTATATTTCGGTAATCGTTATTTGTCATCGTCTTCTGTTAGATACGAGTTGTCTCCTATTGTCTACAGCCAGTCACGAGATGTCTCCGGTCACCAGCAATCAGACACAACTTGTTTCCGGTCACCTACAGTTAGGTTCTTCTTCTACTTCTTCTTCTTCTTCTTCTTCTGCTTCTTCTTCTTCTTCTTCTTCTTCTTCTTCTTCTTCTTCTTCTTCTTCTTCTTCTTCTTCGTACGCTGGTTACAGCGATATACGTTGCAATGTGTTACTTTGTTAAGCATGTGGCTTAGTGCATCCGATTTCAACAGGCGTTTATGTAGGGATGCCCTCCTTAGCCTTTGGCTGTCCCCAGCCTATCTGCAAGGCAGCAGTTGTTTTTGGTCAGAGTTGTCTCTCTTAGGGAAGTTGTCTTGCAGGACTATCGAGTCTTCCCCACTCGTGTCTATAGGGTGTGGCAATGATATGATCGACTATGTACTAGTTTGTACTATCCCGGAAGAGAGGCAGTCCAGTGTGTCTGTGTCTCAGGATAGTCACGTCCTGCCAGAAACGTAGCATATGCATGTGAGTGGGGTATCTCTTTGCTCCATTTATTTTCTCGACTCATCTGCAGTGATGGCACAGCTAGCATTCCCCGCCACCTGGGAGGTTGTCACAATAGGGCAGAGGTGCAATGTCCGCTGGCCTGCATATCTTCTGCCTCCATTGGGATGACTGATAGCAGACCGAGGTAAAGAACGAGGCAGGAGTGCATTTAACCAGGGGACAAGCCTGGCGGTGGCACGGAGATGTTGTTCGCCTGGTGTGTGGACATATCTCATGATCAAGGATTGAGTCTCAACAGTTCGCAGTGAGGTGGCTGCTCTACTGCTTACGACACCCCGACCGAGAACTAAGTCTTCTACTGGTGGTTTCACACCTCATCGTCGTATGGGGTGAATATCGAGCAGCTTCCCGCCCGCTCTGATCGGCGGACGGCAGAGACCTCTTTCTGCGGCTCGACCGGGTCGGGCTGAGGCGCGAGCTCCAGGTCCAAACCATATCGTAGCGTCCCATCGCAGTGGTGCTGAGATTTAGGGCGGGATTCCGGCTTAAGGGCGTTCGGCCGTAATCCCTCAGATCAGTTAGGTTCGAGTTGTCTCCTGTCACCTACAGTCAGGTTAGAGTTGTCTTCTGTCCCCTACAGTTAGGCACTAGTTGTCGCATGTCACATACAGTCAGGTTAGAGTTGTCTCCTATCACCTACAGTCAGGTTAGAGTTGTCTCATGTCACCTACAGTCATACAAAAGTTGTCTCCTATCACCTACAGTCAGGTTAGAATTGTCTCCTGTCACCTACAGCTAGACACTAGTCTCCTGTCACCTACAGTCAGGTTAGATTTGTCTCCTGTCACCTACAGCTAGACACTAGTCTCCTGTCACTTACATTTAGGCATTAGTTATCTCCTCTCACCTACAGTCAGGTTAGAGTTGTCTCCTGTCACCTACAGCTAGACACTAGTCTCCTGTCACTTACATTTAGGCATTAGTTATCTCCTCTCACCTACAGTCAGGTTAGAGTTGTCTCCTGTCACCTACAGCTAGACACTAGTCTCCTGTCACCTGTCACCTACAGTCGGATTAAAGTTGTCTCCTGTCACCTACAGTCAGGTTAGCGTTGTCTCCTGTCACCTAAAGTTAGGCACTAGTTGTCTCCTGTCACTTATATTCAAGTTATATTTGTCTTCTGTCACTTCCAATCAGACACAAGTTGTCTCATATCACCTACAGTCATGTTAGAGTTGTCTCATGTCACCTACTGTTAGGCACACGTTGTCTCATGCCCCTTGCAGTCTGATTAGAGTTGTCTCATGTCATCTACAGTCAAATTCGAATTGTCTCATGTCGTCTACAATGAGATAATGTGTGTCTTCCATCAGTATTATCATGCAAGAGAAAGCTGACATATGGTTCAGGAAACATTCTTCTATACGTTGTTGGACTTTCGGATGAGAGGACATCTTTGACAACAAAAAAACAAACAACCAAACCAGAACATTGCTGCTGTTAAGGTTGCTATTATTTTTGTTGTTTGTTGATGCTATGGTTGACTTTGATGCTTTTAGTGCTGTCTTTGCTGTTGTTGGTGCTGCTGTTGTCGTTAATGATGTTAAGTCACCTTCTAGTCACCATTGAGGTACAACTAAAATGGTATTCATTATACACTAAACTAATTTCAATAAACTAATCAATGCAATTATGGATTTTTTTTAACTGCTCACAAAGAATTTCCTTAAAATTTCTTGGGACAGAGCATGTATTAAACTTATTTTTTGGTTTTTTGAAAACAGGATTTGGTCTAAAAGAGCAAGTTGGCCACATTGACTTTTACCCTAACCTTGGCCACGACCAGCCCGGATGTACACGAGACCCCCTAGAAAACGTTATTTTGAACGGACTAATCCAGGGTATGTACGCGTGGCAGGCCAAATCTGATTATCTACTTTTATCTCAGTTTTATTAAAAGCGTGTCCAAGTTTATTGCCTCAGTTAACTAGAACAATCAAGACTCAAACAATGAGAACATGTAAAGGTCTCTTAACAGCTGAACTTCAAAACGTTGAATTCACATACTCATTAAATTTTATACTTACGCTGTTATTAATTTTTTTTTAAATTTGTTTGTGTTTGACGAAAAGTATTGAAAATGTGCCTTAATTTGATCTTACGTGCTAAAACCAGCCCATGATATGTTTGATCTCTCTTGCACAAATCTGTTCCCTTTCAGGCTGTTTTTTTACGTGTTCTAAGTAAAATCCATCCTATTTCATTATGTCTATATACATCAGCAATAGTGTCACCAAATCTTACACATATGAACATCACTTTTACAACAAAACAACAAATTGTAAATTGTATATTTATACCATTTGCTACCTGTGTCAAAATTAGTCATTATCCAAAATACAGGAGAGGAAAAATAATCCCAGTGAAATGTCTGGACTAAATCCTATCATATTCACGAGCAGAGATGAAATGCGAATTGGTAACATTAGATGAAAATTGTCAGAACTAGCCTGATGATATAGATTTAGTAATGTGGACAGCACGATTCTTGTTAGGTGAAGTATCCATGTTTGTGGACCTTCATGTTTTGAATCCATGCCTCTGTAGTATTTCATTTACATTAATCGATATTTTTCTTGGTCTTTCTCTTGCCCTGCTATTCTGCTGTCAGTTGATATAAGGAAGGTATTGGTACACGCTTTTTCATTATCTTGTTGTTGTGATCGCATCTTTGTGATGTTCACATTGTCAGACAAGCTCTCGTGATGAACTCCATCGTTGTTTGGAACTCCTATTTGGCTCAAAATAGTTTTGAGTTTAGTGTTGAGTCGTTGGACCAGTGCATATTTCTTAACTTTACATACAGGAGACGGTCCTGTAGCGAATGCCAATCAGGTTGTTCATTTAGTCTACACGGGAACAGTGGTTAAGCAGACATTCGATGATTGTACATTTATCTGTTCAGTTTGGTGTGCACTCTCCAGAGACTGTCAATGGTGATCTGTTTCTTCTGGTCCATGGCGTGTGATGGTCGTCGTTTTGTTGTTACTGTTCCGTCTGAGAGCCTGGATAGCTTTTTTTGTCTAAAAAAATAGATATATAATTTCTGTCTGTGTACATCATTCAAGATATTTCCTCCACTTTATGGCGTTGTTCTAAATTTCTCATTGTCTATTCTATTGACCCTGACATTATTGTTTCTTTTAGGGACCTTGACCTCACGGTCTCTTCTAGTGACCCTGACATTACTGTTTCTTCTAGTGACCCTGACCTCACAGTCTCTTCTAGTGACCCTGACATTACTTTTTCTTTTAGTGACCCTGACCTCACAGTCTCTTCTAGTTACCCTGACATCACTGTTTCTTCTAGTGACCCTGACATCACAATCTTTTCTTGTGACCCTGACATCACAATCTTTTCTAGTGACCTTGATCTCAGTCTCTTCTAGTGACCCTGAAATTACTGTTTCTTCTGCTGACCTTGACCTCACAGTATCTTCTAGTGACCCTGACCTCAGTCTCTTCAAGTGACCCTAACATTATTGTTTTTTCTAGTGACCTTGACATCGCAGTCTCTTCTAGTGACCCTGACATTACTGTTTCTTCTAGTGACCCTGACATTACTGGTTCTTCTAGTGACCCTGACATTACTGTTTCTTTTAGTGACCTTGACCTCACAGTCTTCTAGTGACCCTGACATTACTGTTTCTTCTAGTGACCCTGACATTACTGTCCCTTCTAGTAACCCTGACCTCACAATCTCTTCTATTGACCCTGACATCACGATATTTTTTAGTGACCCTGATCTCAGTCTCTTCTAGTGACCCTGACCTATCCGTCTTCTAGTGACCCTAGCCGCTTCTCGCAAGCATCTCATTTCATATGTTGTGATCTTTCGTTCTTGAGTCTTGGTCGAAACCCATGTCTGACACTGATAACAGAAAGTTGATATGTATATACTGTTGATCATTTCTCTGTTTGTGTCGGTTGGAATGTTTATTTTTTCTAAATAATGCAGATTTAAGGTATAACTTAAAATCTTCGCTTTCCAAAAACCTTATTTCATTTTCATATTGTTTTTGTTTTTTTCCCTCCCAAGGAATTGAGGAAGAAGGTGCATGCAACCATCTCAGGTCTATCAAGTTCTTCATCGAGAGCATTAACACCCAATGCCCATTTTTGGGATTCCTTTGCACTAGTGAGGAAGACTTCACGGTACAGTTCTACTCTCATCTTCCTTTCAACGTCTACAATGCAGCTACATTCATGGTATGAAACTGGGACATGTGAGGGCAGTGGACATTAACTAAAGGGTATAGAAGGCAGTGTTGTATGAAACTGGGACATGTGAGGGCAGTGGACATTAACTAAAGGGTATAGAAGGCAGTGTTGTATGAAACTGGGACATGTGAGAACAGTGGACATTAACTAAAGGGTATAGAAGGCAGTGTTGTATGAAACTGGGACATGTGAGGGCAGTGGACATTAACTAAAGGGTATAGAAGGCAGTGTTGTATGAAACTGGGACATGTGAGGGCAGTGGACATTAACTAAAGGGTATAGAAGGCAGTGTTGTATGAAACTGGGACATGTGAGGGCAGTGGACATTAACTAAAGGGTATAGAAGGCAGTGTTGTATGAAACTGGGACATGTGAGGGCAGTGGACATTAACCAAAGGGTATAGAAGGCAGTGTTGTATGAAACTGGGACAAGTGAGGGCAGTGGACATTAACCAAAGGGTATAGAAGGCAGTGTTGTATGAAACTGGGACATGTGAGGGCAGTGGACATTAACTAAAGGGTATAGAAGGCAGTGTTGTATGAAACTGGGACAAGTGAGGGCAGTGGACATTAACTAAAGGGTATAGAAGGCAGTATTGTATGAAACTGGGACATGTAAGGACAGTGGACATTAACCAAAGGGTATAGAAGGCAGTGTTGTATGAAACTGGGACAAGTGAGGGCAGTGGACATTAACTAAAGGGTATAGAAGGCAGTGTTGTATGAAACTGGGACATGTGAGGGCAGTGGACATTAACTAAAGGGTATAGAAGGCAGTGTTGTATGAAACTGGGACAAGTGAGGGCAGTGGACATTAACTAAAGGGTATAGAAGGCAGTGTTGTATGAAACTGGGACATGTGAGGGCAGTGGACATTAACTAAAGGGTATAGAAGGCAGTGTTGTATGAAACTGGGACATGTGAGGGCAGTGGACATTAACCAAAGGGTATAGAAGGCAGTGTTGTATGAAACTGGGACATGTGAGGGCAGTGGACATTAACTAAAGGGTATAGAAGGCAGTGTTGTATGAAACTGGGACAAGTGAGGGCAGTGGACATTAACTAAAGGGTATAGAAGGCAGTGTTGTATGAAACTGGGACATGTGAGGGCAGTGGACATTAACCAAAGGGTATAGAAGGCAGTGTTGTATGAAACTGGGACATGTGAGGACAGTGGACATTAACCAAAGGGTATAGAAGGCAGTGTTGTATGAAACTGGGACATGTGAGGGCAGTGGACATTAACCAAAGGGTATAGAAGGCAGTGTTGTATGAAACTGGGACATGTGAGGACAGTGGACATTAACCAAAGGGTATAGAAGGCAGTGTTGTATGAAACTGGGACATGTGAGGACAGTGGACATTAACCAAAGAATGCCTCGGAAAGCACACACGTTATCCGTGGCGCAGTCTTTGTGTAGCCACATTTGCCATTAAAAGTGGCAGGATTAGGCACGTCTTGTCAAACCCCCGACAGTATCCTCTTGGTTACACATGAGATCGTGTGTAGAAGACCCTACAAAAATATCCAAAACAGCCAAATTTCTTATATCGTTATTTCCACCAATAAGAAGCTGTGGTATTATTAACCAATCAGGGATCACCGTGTCCCTTCTCTGAAAAGTAGTCCTCTTGTGTAAAATAGCGAGATCAGTTGCTGCAGGATATGTTGCTGTCATATATAGTGATGGATCTGGGCTGTGGGGTGAGAAAACATATTGTGGGTTCTCCTGCAAGAGTGAGGGTGGAGTGTCGTTACTGAGAGGAGCGATGCATACCTGACAATAAATAGCAGTATGCGAACTAGGTCACTGAGCGAGGCTTTCAGGTGACTATGAATTAGGCCACTGAGCGAGGTTTGGAGGTGACTATCTGTTTGGTCACTGAGCGACGCTTTGGTGATTATGAATTAGGTCACTGAGCGAGGCTTTTATGTGACTATGAATTAGGTCACTGAGCGAGGCTTGAAGGTGACTATCAATTACGTCACTGAGCGAGGCTTTGAGGTGACTATCTGAGACCTCTTTAATGGGTGCCGTAGTTGTACCTGACTTTCAAGCTTTGATTATGAGGAAACAGAAGGGATAACTGTGCCATAAGTGAATATCAGACCAGAGGTCTATGGCCTTCAGAATCTTGGGTGGATCTACTGTTCTGGTCATTCAGGGTGGGAGGTCAGGAAAGAGTTGACATCCTGGACTCATGGACGCCTCTAGCTGGGATATTGGTAATTGGTCGGGATGACATTTAGAAGTTGATCTTTGATCTCCTACTAGATGATGACACGACAATCAATGAATCGGCGAGTCACTGGTTGTGCAAGTTTTGATATCATGCGGGGGTCCAGCAGAGAAGGGTGGCTAAGAGGACGAGCAGGAGTGTGTACAAGTAGCGTACACTCTTTTTCATTTGCTGAGAGAAACTAAGCACTTATGAGTCTGACAGTCAGTGCTACAGCCAAAAGTGTCAGGTTCGAAAGGTGAGGTGTTAGGTTCAAAGATGAAGGGTCAGATTGAAAGGTGAAGTGTCAGGTTGAAAAGTGAAGTGTCACGTTCAAAGGTAAATAGGTTGAAAGGTAAAATATCAGTGAAAAGTGCAGATATTGTAGACTCGTTGTAAACTGTGGCATCACAAAAGACCCTTTTCAGGACGAGCGATGAAGCAGATGAGAGAAAACAACAACAAACAATAAAGATGGAGAGGAAACGGTGCATTAATTTGACTCATATCACAAAGAAATCAAACAAAATAACTAGAAATGCATTTAGTTGGAACTCACAAAATATAAGAATGGGGAAGCCAAAGAAGACCAAGCAAAGAAAAGTGGGCGAGAAGGGCAGGAAAGATGTAATCTCAAGGATGGAGCTCAAGGAGACGGCCGAAAACATGAATATGTGGTGAGCATCTGATGCAACCCTGTATTTCAAGGGGAACTAGCCAAGTTAAGTCAAGACTACTGAGTGAACACGGTTTCATTTGCTGTTAAATACAAGAGGTCTAGCTGATCTACCACTCTGGTACACAGACCAAGAAGGGTTACCAGGGACAACGTTTCTCAAAAACATGTTTTTGTCTGCAATCAGAAATCATTTTAAGAATGTACAGAAAACATGTACAACCAGGTACAGAAATATGTACAACCAGGTACAGAAACATGTACAATAAAGTACAGAAAAATGTACAACCAAGTACAGGAACATGTACAACCAAGTATAGAAACATGTACAACCAAGTACATAAACATGTGCACAATGTACAGAAACATGTACAACTAAGTACAGAAATATGTACTACGAAGTACAGAAAACGTGTACAACCAAGTACAGAAAACATGTACAATCAAGTACAGGAACATGTACAACCAAGTATAGAAACATGTACAACCAAGTACATAAACATGTGCACAATGTACAGAAACATGTACAACTAAGTACAGAAATATGTACTACGAAGTACAGAAAACGTGTACAACCAAGTACAGAAAACATGTACAATCAAGTAAAGAAACATGTACAATCAATTATAGAAACGTGTACAACCAAGTACAGAAACATGTACAACCAAGTACAGAAACATGTACAACCAAGTACAGAAACATGTACAGCACGTACAGAAAAGAAAGTTAAGTAATTGACACCTGGTGTTCGAACCATGGAACCTCCAGGGGACGAAATCGCTTAGCCACAATAGAGAGAGAGAGGGAGAGAGAGAGAGAGAGAGAGAGAGAGAGAGAGAGAGAGAGAGAGATGATTTAAGTAGTTCAGCCATTTGAACACCAAAACTTGACTCAACTGTCCAAGTTTGACGTCATTCACCACATACTCCTAAAGAATACAGGCCAAGTTCGATCCAAGCATATTGATAGATTCTATTGCTTCCTATCATCAACTGTAGCCAGTACAGACCGCGACGCTTGTGTCGATGATTGACGAGCGATGAGCAGAGAGAGAGAGAGAGCTTCAAAATAAGAAACTGTATACATTAGGAGTACCATCGAGCAGGTATTTGATCGTCGGCTACTGAATGAGAAGTACTCAGAGTTTCATCAACAACTCTACCATGCCTTCATTGACTTTAGGAAGGCGTTTCACAGAGTGTGACATGCGACGCTATGGTCAACAATGAGGCATTATAAGTTCAACAGTGATATTGTGAGGGTAATTGCAAACCTTTATAAGCAGGCGACAAAGCAGTCTCAGTAGAGGGAACGCTAGGCGATTGGTTCCTTACGACCGTGGGTGTATACTCTCCCCCACACTCTTCAATATATTCTTGGAGAGAATAATGGAGACGACCTTAAAAGGACATGTTGGCACGGTTAAAATAGGTGACAGGCTTATCCTAAACTTCCGCTTTGCTGATGATATTGTTGTATTGGCAGGCACAGAAAGGTAACTCCAGGAGTTGATTGGTAGATTGGATAGAACGGCCCTGAGTTTTGGTATGGAAATAAATGCAGATAAAACAAAGCTCTTGACCAATAGAAAACTCCTAAATGTTACATATAAAGATCGTGTCACGAACGTAGAAATACGTCAGAGAGTTGAAGACGCTATTGGTCCTTTTGAAGATCTGTTCACAGCTATCAAAAGACGAAAGATGGCCTGGTGCGGGCACGTCGCGAGGTCCAACGGAATTACCAACTCGATACTCTTTGGGTCCGTACCGGGACAGAGAGGGCGCGGACGTCCAAAGAAGAGATGGGTGGACAACATCACTTAGTGGTCAGGCCTTCGTCCCGGTGAGATACGTCAGGCGGCGACAGACAGAGAGGGTGGCGTGGGATTTTCATGTCTTCATGTGTGCCCCAACGACCTGATGGGTTACGGGATGAACTGAACTGAACTGAACTGATGCATAAGGAAAAGGTTAAGCTTCGAGGTATTGGTCAATCATTCTTGTTTCCACTTCGCCCTTCTCACTGGAATCTTCTCCATCTGTTTCGTGTATAATCCCCATTCTTCAGATCTGAATTGTATTTGACTTTATAAATATACAGAACAACTTGTGCCATTCGTGTACCAGTTCCGGATGTGCAGCCTTGGGATTTAACGCCAACCTTCACATACCACCAAATGGTCAACAAGCCAAATATTATCTCTCCACTGCGGACCATTCGCCATTTTGTCGTGAGTTTTTTTATTTTGGTCGTTTCTGCATTTATGAAGGTTACACTTTTGTCCACGTCGTCCACCGGGGTCTTTGTGTATGAGAAAGACAAGAATAGCACCACTGCCCCACAGAGAACATGTCGTAAGAGTCGACTAACTGTGTGGAATGGCATAACACTAGCCATGGTTAAGTGGTTTGTTAAGAGCAGCATAGATGGCGCCTAACCGGCTGCGATTCTTCTTTGCTCTAGTGTTTGAGTCTATTAAGATGGACTCGCACATCAGTTAACTACCATCCGTGACACTTGTCCCAACGCAGCGGAGTATTAGTCTGCTAGAGCCTAGCCAGCTGAAAATGAAATCCTCCTCCCGACTATATCCACCTCACGCCAGAGCTGGGACCTTCACAAGGGCATCCGCCACGGCCGAAGTACAGGTCGACTGAGACTAAAGCTAAGACAGAAGAAGGGAAGACATCTAATAAAAACAGTTACAAGAGATTTCAAAACCGTTTTAGTTCCGTGTGGAGCACTTGTCATCAACAATTATATATCGTCTTCCTGTCTTGGACCATCTGCTGTATCCACGTCTAACCTGTGTCCACTCTGTGTGTTTCGAGCTCTGTTCTCAGTATATATATGTGTCTTTCTTTGCCTCTCTTGTATATGTATGTGTCTTTCTTTGCCTCTCTTGTATATGTATGTGGTTTTCTCTGCCTCTCTTGTATATGTATGTGGTTTTCTCTGCCTCTCTTGTATATGTATGTGTCTTTCTCTGCCTCTCTTGTATATGTATGTAGTTTTCTCTGCCTCTCTTGTATATGTATGTGTCTTTCTCTGCCTCTCTTGTATATGTATGTCTTTCTCTGCCTCTCTTGTATATGTATGTGGTTTTCTCTGCCTCTCTTGTAAATGCATGTGTCTTTCTCTGCCTCTCTTGCATATGTATTGGGTTTTCTCTGCCTCTCTTGTATATGCATGTGTCTTTCTCTGCCTCTCTTGTATATGTATGTGGTTTTCTCTGCCTCTCTTGTATATGAATGTGTTTTTCTCTGCCTCTCTTGTATATGTATGTGTCTTTCTCTGCCTCTCTTGTATATGTATGTGTCTTTATCTGCCTCTCTTGTATATGTATGTGTCTTTCTCTGCCTCTCTTGTATATGTATGTGGTTTTCTCTGCCTCTCTTGTATATGCATGTGTCTTTCTCTGACTCTCTTGTATATGCATGTGTCTTTCTCTGCCTCTCTTGTATATGTATATGGTTTTCTCTGCCTCTCTTGTATATGTATGTGGTTTTCTCTGCCTCTCTTGTATATGTATGTGTCTTTCTCTGCCTCTCTTGTATATGTATGTGTCTTTATCTGCCTCTCTTGTATATGTATGTGTCTTTCTCTGCCTCTCTTGTATATGTATGTGGTTTTCTCTGCCTCTCTTGTATAGGTATGTGTGTTTCTCTGCCTCTCTTGTATATGTATCTGTCTTTCTCTGCCTCTCTTGTATATGTATGTGTCTTTCTCTGTCTATCTTGTATATGTATCTGTCTTTCTCTGCCTCTCTTGTATATGTATCTGTCTTTCTCTGCCTTTCTTGTATATGTATGTGTCTTTCTCTGTCTATCTTGTATATGTATGTGTCTTTCTCTGCCGATCTTGTATATGTATGTGTCTTTTTCTGTCTATCTTGTATATGTATGTGTCTTTTTCTGTCTATCTTGTATATGTATGTGTCTTTCTCTGCCTCTCTTGTATATGTAAGTGTCTTTCTCTGCCTCTTTGCCTCTCTTGCTCTGGAGATTATAGAACACAGACTGACTTGTGAATATATCAGCTGGTGTCATTAATTGTATTTCTATACATCTCCTGCGTCTTCCCATCTCTTCATTCTCTAGTGGTTTGCATCTGATTTAAACTTTTCCACATTAGTGGACGAAACTCACTTTATCACTGAAATTCTTTCGGCAAATGGGGTTCCAATGATCACTCCCCACCGACCCTTATTTCGATCCATCTTCGCGAACTCAGCCCTCTACACTCTACCTCTCCAAACATAATCTGTCAAGTGTTCTTTATTCTCCACATTCTCTTTCACCCAGTGTGTCTCTTTTCAGTTCATTTCTTGCTGTATTGTTATTTTTTGTCTTTGTATGTCTCCTACTATTTCTCCACCTTAGTCACCCCAGATTAAAAATTGTTCCAATTTCTTTTTGCAGCTCATTATATTTTAGCAAGTCACGTTTTTCTATGGTTGTTGCCTTTGAGAGTTTGTAACTTTTTTTTTAGTTAGTCTATTGATATTATTATCATGTGTGTAGAAACATACATTAATAAAGTATATATTGCTGACATTGTTTTTGCTGTTTGTGTATTGGTTTCCAAGATACAAGAAGATTAAAATACAAATGTTGAAAAACAGGACAAATATTTGGACACCGATTTCTGGGTTTGTCTTTAATCCAGTAATTTCTATCTTGGCTTGGCTTGGCTTGGCTTGGTTCGTTCTCAATCTCCCGCTACCAAACTCTAAATGGGCTTAAGTAGCAGAATGTAGTCCAGAGAACGGAATGCATTGTGTCGTAGTTTACAGCTTGACTGCAATATTTGCACATTTCGGTCCAACACATCCGACTTCAGCAAGCATTTATTGAGTACCGGGCTAGCATTCCCTCTCCGATCCATTCTCCTTAGCCAGTCTGCCCTGCTGCAGCCTGTTATCCAGGATCACCGCGTGGTGATGTAGAAGGGACTTGGCAGCTTTGGTTCGCTGGCCTTGGCGCTAGCAGTCAGCTATGGGTCGCTGAACACTGCAGCTCATGCGCTGCTCAGCATCAGATCCCCTTTTGTTTATAACACCTAATGATTATGATAATGATGACAATGATGATCAATAAATCAGTCAAACAATCAATCAATAAATAAAAACCTTTCAAGCTCTTCGTAGAACATAGATCTTCAACAGGTACGTGCAATCATCAACTTGTCCATGTCTATTTCAGTTTGTGTTCCTGAAATGTAATGCAGGATGGGATACAAAGCTTCATAATGATGATGCTATAATGATGAGCTTAGTTGGTTGTCGATCTGTACTTCTGCAGGGGCAGGTGTTAGTCTCGAGCAGCTTATTACTCCACTGCTTTGAGGCAAGCGCTTACGGAGGGTGGTTGCCCGATGTGCGAGTCCATCTGAATATACTCATATCCTAGAGCAAAGTAGACCCGCTGCCTGTTAAGCGCCATCTATGCTGCTCTTAACAAACCACCATACCACGGTCGGTGTTATGCCATGTCACACAGTTATAATTATGCAATTGATGATAATAAAGATGATGAAGATAGTGATGATATAAACTATGAAGACGAGGATGATGGTAATAATGTTGGTAGTGGCGATAATAATTATTGCACTAATGATGATAATAATGACGAATATGATAATAATATCGATAATACTACTGGTGAGGATACTCATGACAATAAGGACAAAACTTAAAATAAGACA
The DNA here is from genome assembly GCA_036924085.1 of Ariolimax columbianus. Taxonomy (NCBI): domain Eukaryota; kingdom Metazoa; phylum Mollusca; class Gastropoda; order Stylommatophora; family Arionidae; genus Ariolimax; species Ariolimax columbianus. The sequence continues at coordinate 36,251,917 of JAVGWX010000010.1, read as the reverse complement.
AATGATAATGATACAAATAATGACGGTGAGGATAGTTTGTGAGCATAATGATGATGATGGTGTAGATGATGATGATTGGTCTGTTTATGCTTTTCTCAGGATACCACCTGGACGTTACTCTAAAGTTCTCTTCCAGCCAAGGCAAAGAGGAAAGAGGCACGGTCTCTGTCATAGCCAACGGAAACAAGGGAAACAGTGGCAAGATTCCTCTCATGGGGTGAGTCACTTTCTTTTCCCTCTGGCTTCTTTGATCAGTCACCGGGGTGGACGATGCAGTACAATAAATGAGTTGACAGCAACCAATAGCCGACTGCTTTCTTCATGCTCAGCGCCATAGCTGACCAAGACTTTATTCCGTTAAGCCGTCGGCCTCGTGATCAGGTGGTGTGGGTTCGACTCCGGACTCCGGACTCCGCCGTCTTTTCCACGGGTGCTTGATGCGGAGTCCCCTGCATTTCGTAGTCGCCCCCTAGTCGTCTTGTCCTTGACTTGCCACTGGGGTCGGGCGGCACGAGACGAGAGAGTGAGGATAAAAAGTAGCGCAGTTAATCCTTACTAACAATAGCGCTAGCAAAATAAATTATGCCCTCATCGACTACGATGGACGGCAGCCTTTGCCTTTGCCATCTCCGTGAAGCAGTTCTACCACTACTAACTTCTCCAGGTGGGAGAAGCGACCCTGATGGGTCTTCTCTTTGCTGACGACTACGCCCTTAACATCTGCTCAGAATATAACAGAGAGAATAAAGTGGAGCAAATTTTTTATTTTAAACCATTCATGTAAAAACCATATTTCTAATTATTTGTTTATAAAAAAACAGTTTTATCTAAAATGTATGTTAACCGTATTGCTTTAACACACTAACACGTGCTCTCGGGGTGAGTCCTTTCCTTGTCACTATAGCTGGCGTTGACAACTGAGATTGCCTTAACTATCATAGGTACATTTAGACGCACACATGCATCCAAGCACTAGTTAATACGCCCTGATATAGTCTAAAAGACTACGGTCCAGGGGGAAAAGAAACGTGCCTCGGCTAGCAGAATACATAGAGGCAAATCTTTAACAACAACACACATTTGTATGTGGACCAGTCTGGGGGGATACACTCACTCTTACACTTACACACGCGTACTCTAACACAACTCTAGCACGCCCCCTCAGGATGAGGCCGTTCCTTTTTAATTTCGGCTGGGATTGACCACTGAGATCCCCCTATCATAAATACATTCAGACGGACACACGCATCCAAGCACTGGTTAATACGTCGTGATATCGCCTAAAAGACTACGGTCTGGGTTGGAAATGAGCGTGTCTCCACCAGTAGAATGCAGAGAGGCAATGCTTTGAACACAAAACGAAGAAATTGCAATCTCCTTTAAAAGCTTTTTTCAAATCTTGTAGGCTCGGTTTATAGTCAAGTTCCGGAAATATCTGCAGAACCTCCATTTCTTTGAGAGCGGAGTCTTGCACTACATTTTTACAGGTGTACAAGATGTAATAGCTCTTGGTCCCTTTCTTCATAAGCATATCGTTGTCCAGAATAATCTCACCTGTTGCAGATTTTAACGGCCTATAGACTTTATTGTAGGTTCAAATGCTTTCTTTACGCCCTCGTACATTCCCCGATGTTACCAGTGCCCGCTGCCGACTGTATGGACGACTTACAGAGTTGAAGCCAGTAGTCATTTGCTCAGTTCCTTGCCAGTTTCTGTATTGTGCTCTTTGCGGATTTGTAAATCTTTAAGGGTGTGCTACTCGGGAACACCTTGACCACCAGGTGAATAGATTGCCGCTTTTTGTTGGCTGGTGCAAGGATGTTTCTGAATACGTGAGGAAAAATACAGTTACAAGGATACATTCCGTTTTGAAATGATTAAATAGATATTTTATAATGGTCTCAAACATGTAATGGTTGATTCCAAAAATTACTGAAAGAACAGCAAACAAATATTAACTTGATTATGTCCATCGGAACATTTTAATTATTGCTCTTGAATTGCATTATTACCCTTGCTTTTTTATACTGGTTTTAAATAAATGTAAATTACTATTAAAAGGTAAAGCAAATATTTAATAAATTAGTCTACATATTTGAAGTTTTATCATTTAAAATGGATTCATTATATTTTATAGAGTTAATTTATTATTTAGCTATTTATTCATAGGAAGATCAATATCTGACATCATTTTCAGAAAGACCAAGTCTCCAGTGAACCGTTTAGAAATTAAGATCATACTTTTACGGATCATTTGTAAAGTTTTTTTTGCCGAGACGTTAAGTAAATCTGGACGGTACAGAAACCACGATGACGAGGTTGCGTCACTCCCTCTGAGCGTGAATCTGGCCCTAGGTCTTCCATGGCTCTTATGGTGGTCCTAAGGCCTTTTGACGATCGCTGCTCTCCTCCATTCGCGGGGAGTAGGAGGAGGGAGTGGCAATCTAAGTGGTTTCATTTATATTAATAAAATGAAGGTTTGCTTATTTTTGTCTGGCACTACACGTGATTGACATCGGGTCTTTCTTCTGTTCACTTGTACCTTTCAGTGTCAGGATGTGACGAGATTTATTATTTTTGTTATCCACCGTTTGCGTCGTCCACCCTTGTCTGTTGTATCTATATAACTTTGCTTTCTGAGGGATACTATCTGGTGTTTTTTTTCCTATGTTGCCTCTTGGTGAGGACTTGCACTGGTGTTGTACCAACTTGTCTCCTAATATCATCATTTCTGATTCTATCCATTATCCAAGGATTCTGCGTATAGGCATTTCATGCTATTCTTACAGTGTTTCAATTATCTTTGCTTGTCAATGTCCAAATCGCACAACGTGGATAGAAATATCGTGTTGTATAGCTTTTATTTTGTAACCTTTTTCACGTGTTCACATTTTAATATCGGGGGCATTTGCCCAATGGTTTGAGTTGCTTTATTACACTTGTGTTGGATTTCAGTGTCTCCTTTGCCATCTGCTGAGATTATGTTACCCAGTTAAGTATAATTGTTTACCTGTTTTACTTGTTGATTTTGTATAAACACATGTTTTTGTTTCTTTTCTTGCAATCTATGTTGAACTTCATTCCGTACAGTCCTCATTACGATTGTTGATATGTTTCTGCAGTTGTTTTTCTGTGGTTGCTATTATTGTTTGGTCATCAGCAAAGAGAAGTTTATTTAAATGATCAAGGAGGATTTTTCACTGACTAATGTTGCTTTTTTTTTACATATTGCTTCAATATATGTAAAAAACAGTAAAAGTGGATACTACACAACCTTGCCGTACTCCGGTCCTAATATGAACTTGTTTCGGAATATCCTGCGTATGTTCTTACTGCACATTAGCTATTCACATAAAGATTTTTACTTATACTTGTCAAATATTAATTTACTCCATAACGTTCTATTGTTGTCCCCAGCTGGTATTTATTCACTCCATCGAATGCCTTATCTTGGTCCACGAAAGCAACGTGTAGTGGTGTCTGATCGTACTCTATTCTTTTGTCCGGTAGTTGTCTGAGTGCGAAGGTTGCATCTATACTGCTGTTTTTTTTTGTCTTCCTAAATCCCATAAGTGCTTCATTAAGTTGCGGTTTTATGATTGGGAGTAATGGTTTTTCTAGTATTTTATATAATATTTGTCCACTATGGCTAAGCAATGATATTCTTCTATATTTTGTGCAGTCCTTTTTTCTGTCTTTCTATTTTTGTCTATATGAGGAGTATTGTTGCACATCTCCAGTGTTCTTGTGTTTCTTGTTTAGTCCACACTAGTTTATACAGTCTGTGTAGCCAAGTTATATCTACATCTTTTGTTGCCTTCGTTAACTTAACTTAACGTCTTTATACTGGTTTAGAAGACCCTGCAGAGTCTGTATACAACCAGTTACATTTACATCACCTTGCTCTAAAAGCTATGCGCATCCAGTTTATTCTTCAATGCATTAACTGTCCCTGCCTCCACTACCTCCCCTGGCAATGCATTCCAAGCAGACACCACTCTCTGACTAAAAAAATATTTCCTAATATCTAACCTGGACCTCTCTTTAGTCAGCTTGTAGCTATGCCCTCGTGTTATTGTGGGTGGCTGTATTTTAAAAAAAAACTTGTTATAGTCTAATTTATCGATTCCTCTGATCATCTTATTAACCTGTATTAAGTCACCAAGAATTCTTCTCTTTTCGAGACACTGTGGGCCGATTTTTTAGAGTCGTTCCTCATAACTGTAATTTTGGAATCCCACTATCATCTTTGTCGCTCTTTTTTGTGTTCTTTCTAGCATGTTTATGTCCCCTCTATGATAAGGACTCCACACCTGTACACAGTACTCCAATCTAGGTCTAACTAAAGCTTTATACAGTTTGACGATCACTTCCTTGCTCCTATGTTTAATATTTCTTTTTATCATACCTAACATTGCATTTGCCTTTTTCACTGCTACCTTAACTTGCTCACTCACCTTTCCTGTATGATCTATTATAACCCCTAGGTCCCTTTCCTTATCTATCTTTCTAATATTGTTTTCTCCCATTCTGTAATTATGTTCCATATTGGATCTACCCATGTGGATGACTGTACATTTATCTACATTAAACTCCATTTGCCAGCTTACAGACCATTCTCGAATTTTATCTAAATCCGACATCAATATATCCACTTCCGTTTTAGATGAGACACTACTGCATAGTTTTGTGTCATCACCAAATTTTACAATCATGGATCCCATAGCAATGTCCAAATCATTTATATATATCAAGAACAAAATTGGTCCCAAAACCGAGCCCTGTGGCACACCACTTTTCACTTCACACCACTCAGAGTACTCCTTATTTATGCCCACCCTCTGCCTTCTTCCCGTTAACCAATTTTCAATCCATTTGGCAACTTCGCCACCTATTCCATATGATTTTAACTTTCGAAATAATCTTTGATGAGGTACTCTATCAAAGGCCTTTGCAAAGTCTAGATAAATAACATCCACTGGCTCCCCTTATCTATGATTTTAGTAACCTCCGCCATGAATTCTAATAGATTTGTTAAGCATGATCTCCCTCTAGTAAACCCATGCTGACTATTTCTAATTATATTAAATTTGTCTAAATGCATTACAAAGTTTTGTTTGATTGTTGACTCTAACAATTTACAGACTATGCTCGTTAAACTCACCGGTCTATAATTTGCTGGATCTGATTTTTTTGCCTTTTTTGAATAAGGGGATCACTCCTGCATCTTTCCAATCCCGTGGAACAATCCCTTTTATAAGTGATTGAGAACATAATATAGCCAATGGTTTTGCTAGTTGGTCTCTTATTTCATCCAGCAATTTTGGATGAATACCATCTTGACCTGGACATTTATTCACTTTCAACCCCTCCAATTTTTTAAAAACCATTTACTCTGTAATACAGATTTATCTTAATCCCGCTGTATCCATGTCTCTTTGAAAAATATCTATAGGCTCTGGGATCGTGGAGAGGTCCTCTTTTGTGTAGACTGTGCCAAAGCACTGATTGAGCAGATTAGCTGCCTCCCTATTCTCACTTATTATTTTCCCTGTACTGTCTATGATAGGGCCTACTTTGTCTTTCGTTCTTTGTTTATTCCTAACATAAGAGAAGAAGCTTTCACTGCCAGTCTTGATCCTCTGAGCAAGTTATTTTTCAAAGTCTATTTTTGCTGTTTTATTCGCTTTCTATGTTCGGCTTGTCCACATATTTTACAAATGCTTCTTTTGATTTACCTGCCTCTATATATTTTTTCCATGCTTTATTTTTTTGCTTTTCTACATTTCATTACAAATCTAGTTATCCACTTTTTACGCTTGGGGCTTACCTCCCTACATGGAACACATTCCTCTTTTAGCGTTTCTAGAACTGTTTTAAAACTTTCCCACTCCTGTTCAACATCTGTTCCTACGACAATATCTTTCCAGATTTTGTGGTTCGCTGCCTCTTTCATCCTCTTAACATCTGCCTTAGAGTAGTCGTATGTTCGCATGTTTATGTTTACTTCTTTCCCTGCAATAAGATCCCAACGGATGATTTGATGGTCACTTGAGCCAAACAGTTCCCCAACGGTAACGTTTTCAATCATATTTTCCTCTGTAGTAAAAACTAGTTCGGCATAGATGTCATCCGGCCCAGGTTACTTGTTTGATGGTGCCGCTTGAATAGCGTATTGCATCTTTGATTTAGTTATATCCGATTCTAGCTCTGTAGTGATTTCTACATTGACATCTTGTGCTCCTGCTTTTTCTCCAGTATTAAGTCAGATCAGGTCATCCCGTAACCGGTGAGGTCGTTGGGGCACACATGAAGACATCCTCACAACCCCACTCCACCCCTCTCTGTCAGATGCCGCTGCCTGTGCCTCTTCTGGTCGGAGATTGGTCCATTCTTTTATGTTGTCCTCCCATCTCTTTTTGGGCCGGCCTCATCGTCGTCTGCCATGCACCTTTCCGTGGAGGATTGTATTTGCAAGACCATTTGATCTCGATATGTGACCGTATCAAGTGAGTTTCCTTCTTTTGACAGTTGCCAAGAGATCTTCGAAAGGCCCTATTGCTGTTGTAATTCTATCTCGTATTTCCTCATTTGTAACTCGATCTTTGTACGTGACGTTTAAAAGTTTTCGGAAACATCTCATCTCCAAGGTCTGTATCCTTCGTTGAAGGTCAGCTGTAACTGTCCATATCTCACACGCATAGAGGAATATTGACAGGACCAGTGTACGCATTAATTGGATTTTCGTTTGTAGTGCTAACTGTTTATCTTTTGCCAGATTTTGTTAAGTCGTGTAAGCGCCGCTATTGTCTTTGCTATTCTGGCCAACACCTCACATTTTGATCCTTCATCACTGACAATCGATCCAATATATTTAAAACGGTCAACCACTTCGAGTTCCTGACCGTTAGCTTTCATCCTGCTGTTGAAGCTCAAGGCGTTGTTGGTCATTAATTTTGTCTTTCCAGCGTTTATCTCCATACCATAGTCAAGAGCTATTGTAGCAGACCCTCTGCTGCCGTGATCTAACTTAGAACATTCTCACACTCATCCACAGCATCATGACCATACTCAGTAAATGACATATCACACAGCAGGTGGCATATTTATTATATCATACTCATATCATAGAATGAGTAGAGAAATTACAAACACAATATAATACATATCATCTTAACTAAACATTCTACTATAACGGGAATTGTAAGCATTAGCTATTGATGGAATTCCCAACTATCTAAAAAACCCAGTTCTATTGCCTTGCAATTACATCACACACACATCGTCTTAACTGCGTCTTCAACACACCTTATCAAATACTCTTCCTCACAGAAATCCCCTCAGGCGGGCGATCTCGACATAACTCGTTCACAATGTGTCCTTGCTTACAAACACATGTTCAGATTATCTATTAATGCAAAACTCATTCACCTATTTGAGCGATCCTGTTCTATCACTAAACATTCGTCCAACCGTCTATCAATCGCTCCTCTACCTAAGTCGGTGAGTTAAACATACTATCTACATTCAGTCTCTCTCTCACTTTCCTCCGTACAGCCTCTCTCTCTCTCCAGCCTCTCCATCTCTCCTCCAGCCTCCCGAGCTAAACTTTGTCTCGAGTTATATATCCTCAAGTAAGGCCAGAGCTTGACCAATCGATCTCAGGTATGGTCATCTTCAATCCCAATTGGAACGAAATACTTTGCACACCTGTCACTCATTCTCTCGCAGCAAGCCCCGCTGCCAATTTCGTCTGTCAATCAATCTCCCCCTACCAAAATCGGAAGGCCAGTGGTCAGTTTCTACCTGTCCACATTCCTTAACCCAACTCTGTTTTCCTTTGCTGAGACGGTGAGTGACCTTGACATGCATTCAGGTAGCTTTAAGCTTTAACATGTTCAGGCATCCTAAACTCCCCTTGCTCCGGCGGGAACTGTTACACTATTTCATCAAGCCTTCTGACCCATTCCTGGAGTTCTGCTTCTGAACCCGCCAACCCGTCGATATCATCTGCAAAACGAAGGTTGGTAATCGTTCGGCTCCCTATTTTGACAGTACCAACGTGACCTTCAAGGGCCTCACTCCTAATTCCTTCAAGGAATATATTGAGAAGAGTTGGAGAGAGTGTACACCCCTGTCTCACACCAACTGATGTGCAAAACCAGCCCCCTCGCCTCCCATTCCCAAGAACTGCGCTAGACGCCTTGTCATACAGGTGTTCAAGGACCGTTATAATATTTCCGTTGATATTATACATCATCATGGTTGCCCAAAGCGCTTTATGCCATACCCTATCAAACGCCTTCATAAAATCCACAAACACATGATATAGTGTTTGTTGCTGTTCTAGATATTTCTCGCTTAGAAGCCTTAAATTAAATATCTGTTCTGTAGTGCTTCTTCCCTGTCTGAACCCTGCTTGCTCCTCGGCAATGATGTTCTCTGCATTGGGTTTCAATCGGTCAAGGATAAATCTAAGCATGACCTTGCTAGGCTTAATGTTCTGTAATTTTGGCACAGCTTTAGGTTTCCAGACTTATGTAACGGTATAACTATTGATTTCGTCCATAAGTCCGGCCAGTTACCTGTCACCCATATTTTGTTACAGATGTGTATCAGGCCGTCCACCACTACCTCTCCACCTGCTTGTAAGAGCTCTGCTGGTATATTGTCCACGCCGGCCGCTTTCCCTCTTCCCAATGTATTTATCGCTGCAATTACCTCTTCCTTCGTTATCAGTTGGTTATCCTCTATATTTGTTGATGTTGGGGGGATTGTTTTCTCAGGTTCGTTTCGCCCTTCATAGTTATGTAGTTCGGAACAGTACTCTGACTATCGTGCCAGTGATTGACATCGGGTCTTTCTTCTTTTCGCTTGTCCCTTTCAATGTCAGTATATGGTCTTTACCGCGCCGTATGGTGGCATTATCTCCTTTGCAGTCAGTTACCTTTTCCACGCAAAAACAAAGAGACAACTAATTATTTTAAAATAAAAAAGCATGATTAATCATTTATTACACTGTCTCATATACAATAGTATCAGCTAATCTAACAATGACTACTCTTTCTATCAGAGGATATCAGTATGATCTAGATGAAACACCTGGATCTAAAAAAATCCTTTTCTTCTGCCTCTGGTCTGGCTTCTCATACCTGAAGAGGTACCACTTCTATCATAGTCAAGGGAGACAAACGTAGTATGGCACGATAGCTTTCATGGGATGACTCATTTTCTTTTCCCTCCGACTTCTCACATCAGATCAGTTGAAGTCTCCACATCTAAGGTAGATTGAACCTCCAACAACCTCTACCTCTTGCACTGATGTTGCAATCTGACAGGGTTTCCCCTTATGATGTCATCCACGCATTTATATCTGTATTTCTAACGTTTGTACTCAACTTTGTCTTCTAGTTCAGCTTTCATGCATTTATATCTGTATTTCTAACGTTTGTACTCAACTTTGTCTTCTAGTTCAGCTTTCATGCATTTATATCTGTATTTCTAACGTTTGTACTCAACTTTGTCTTCTAGTTCAGCTTTCAGTAACATAGTATGTGGCTTTGTATGACCAAAACAATTTAACTGTCTGACTCCGATTTCGTTAATTCATTTTATATTGACCCATTACTTACGTAAGTCCTTGTTTGTTTCTTTTTCTTTCTACGAGATGAGCTTCATTGTTCTATATATCTTCATTTCAATGTTTCTGCATTTTCCCTGTTTTTATGCCACACAGTAAAGTGGAGCTCACAAGGTATGCGAAAACTGAGGATGCCAAAGTAAACTGGCAAAGAACACTGGACGAAGTTGTCATAGAGACTGACGTCGCTTTGTCGAAGTTAAAACAGACTGCCAACCCTTGCATCCATGTGCTCGAGGTAGAACCAGGTGGATTAAGGCAGTTGGATGGAAACACAAATAGAAACATTTTTCCATTCGATTTTTAATGAGTTGCCCTTCGTCAACAATGGATGTAGCGTCTTCTTTCGTGTGTACAGTATTTCGTCATGGGATGTAGCGTCTTCTTTCATGTGTAAAGTATTTCGTCATTGGATGTAGCGTCTTCTTTCGTGTGTAAAGTATTTCGTCATGGGATGTAGCGTCTTCTTTCATGTGTAAAGTATTTCGTCATGGGATGTAGCGTCTTCTTTCATGTGTAAAGTATTTCGTCATTGGATGTAGCGTCTTCTTTCGTGTGTAAAGTATTTCGTCATGGGATGTAGCGTCTTCTTTCATGTGTAAAGTATTTCGTCATGGGATGTAGCGTCTTCTTTCATGTGTAAAGTATTTCGTCATGGGATGTAGCGCCTTCTTTCATGTGTAAAGTATTTCGTCATGGGATGTAGAATCTTCTTTCATGTGTAAAGTATTTCGTCATGGGATGTAGAATCTTCTTTCATGTGTAAAGTATTTCGTCATGGGATGTAGCGTCTTCTTTCATGTGTAAAGTATTTCGTCATTGGATGTAGCGTCTTCTTTCATGTGTAAAGTATTTCGTCATTGGATGTAGCGTCTTCTTTCATGTGTAAAGTATTTCGTCATGGGATGTAGCGTCTTCTTTCATGTGTAAAGTATTTCGTCATTGGATGTAGCGTCTTCTTTCGTGTGTAAAGTATTTCGTCATGGGATGTAGCGTCTTCTTTCATGTGTAAAGTATTTCGTCATGGGATGTAGCGTCTTCTTTCATGTGTAAAGTATTTCGTCATTGGTTGTAGCGTCTTCTTTCGTGTGTAAAGTATTTCGTCATGGGATGTAGCGTCTTCTTTCATGTGTAAAGTATTTCGTCATGGGATGTAGCGTCTTCTACTATAGGGAGTACAGTGTTTTACCATGCCCAGCAGAGCATTCTACCAAATGTTATAAACATCTTCGTTTCTCTAGCTTGTGTCTTATAGTTTGAACAGAATAGACCGCCAGCTAGTCAGGCACTATCTATAGCTACTCTTAACAAATCACCCGGGAAAAGGTACAAATAATTTTGGTAGATTTTTAACTTTTTTGGCCCGGGCAGCGGCCGCCAAGCCTACTCTTTTCGATTTCCAAATGCCAAGGGATTTTTAACGTGCTCGACACTGAATACGAGAATCCGATCTCACTACCTAGAGATCATGGACATTTTTACTGGAAGATCCATGGGAAAAAATTACGGTCTCCGCTGTGATTCGAACTCCCGACCTCCGGCACTCAAGGTGGACACCTTACCTCGAGACCACTTACTCCCTTTTGAATGAAACCATTAGCTGGTCCATAGATAGAAAGACGACTCTCAGCATCACGGATAAAAACACATAGAGCAATGTCTTTCGGCCACATCCTGTCATATCTCCAGCCGTCGTGACTATGTCTTCCCATTGGAGTCGAATAGTACAAGAGAGAAAGAAAGAGAGATAGAGAGAGAGAAAGAGAGAGAGAGAGAGAGAGAGAGAGAGAGAGAGAGAGAGAGAGAATGAGGTGTGACGACCAGAGCAGCTAGTCCTCATTGAAATCCAAGAACATTGAAAGTCTAAGTCTAGGACACACCAGTTTCAGTTTGTTTTCTTTACACGGGAGTCAGCGGCAAGTCCGGCTCTTTGATTGCTTCTTACGGCACGGCAGACAATTGAATTTGTCACTATTACTTCTATTCTTCTGGGCGCATGTAATACAAGGGTTTAACACACGAGTTAAATATGGCAGAATATTAATGTTATTGTTGATGTTGTCCAAGTTTCTCGTGTTGTTGATGTTGTTTTCCAAGTTTCTCGTGTTGTTGATGTTGTTGTCCAAGTACCTGGTGTTGTTGATGTTGTTGTCCAAGTTACTGGTGTTGTTGATGTTGTCCAAGTTTCTCGTGTTGTTGATGTTGTTTTCCAAGTTTCTCGTGTTGTTGATGTTGTTGTCCAAGTTACTGGTGTTGTTGATGTTGTTTTCCAAGTTTCTCGTGTTGTTGATGTTGTTGTCCAAGTACCTGGTGTTGTTGATGTTGTTGTCCAAGTTACTGGTGTTGTTGATGTTGTCCAAGTTTCTCGTGTTGTTGATGTTGTTTTCCAAGTTTCTCGTGTTGTTGTCCAAGTTACTGGTGTTGTTGATGTTGTTTTCCAAGTTTCTCGTGTTGTTCATGTTGTTGTCCAAGTTACTGGTGTTGTTGATGTTGTTTTCCAAGTTTCTCGTGTTGTTGATGTTGTCCAAGTTTCTCGTGTTGTTGATGTTGTTTTCCAAGTTTCTCGTGTTGTTGATGTTGTTTTCCAAGTTACTTGTGTTGTTGATGTTGTTTTCCAAGTTAGTGGTGTTGTTGATGATGTTGTCCAAGTTACTCGTGTTGTTGATGTTGTCCAAGTTACTCATGCTTTTGATGTTGTCCAAGTTACTCGTGATGTTGATGTTGTCCAGGTTACTCGTGATGTTGATGTTGTCCAAGTTACTCGTGATGTTGTTGTTGTTCAAGTTACTCGTGACGTTGTTGTTGTTCAAGTTACTTGTGTTGTTGATGTTGTCCAAGATACTCGTGATGTTGATGAATAACTGCTTTAGGCTTCAGTTTCTTTATTGTTTCGCTTCTTTACCTAATTTACAACAGTCTCCATAAATTACTCCGGGTTTCTATTTTGCAGCGCCTCTGACCCAGTTAACTTCCAGCCTGGACACACATACAAGTTCTATGTGATGGTTCCCATCGACATTGGAAGTGTTCAGTCCTTGACCTTCTCTTGGAGCCACACTGCGTCACTAACCGATCCTCTCGATTGGAACATACTTGGGTTGAGGCATCCAACCTTGAACTTGGACGAAATCGATATCAACAGCGAGGAAGCTGGCGCCGAGTACGTGAATTTATTATCATTATTAACACAGTACTTGTTCTCTGTTGGAATTCTTTTATCACTGCAGCTTTAATAACTACTTTACAGCCAACTATGAGAACTACTGCTACTTCCACTGCTACTGTTACTTACACTGCTACTGCTATTATTACTACTGCTTTTACTACTATTAATACTACTACTACTACTACAACTTCTCCAACTAGTACTCTAACTGCTACTACTACTACTAACTACTACTACTGCTACTACTACTACTACTACTACTACTACTACTACTACTACTATTACTACTACTTTTTAGGGCTAGTCAGAAGGATTAAACCAAATTAAGCGACTAACTAAGGGTATACAAAGAGCCTACACATATAGAAGCACACACATCTTAATCTTCCTCTTTCACATAACCAGACACACATCTTAATCCTTCTCTTTCACATAACCATACACTCATCGTAATCCTTCTCTTTCACATAACCATACACCCATCTTAATCCTTCTCTTTCACATAACCAAACATCTTAATTCTTCTCTTTCACATAACCAAACATCTTAATAATTCTCTTTCACATAACCAGACATCTTAATCCTTCTCTTTCACATAACCAAACATCTTAATCCTTCTCTTTCACATAACCAAACATCTTAATTCTACTCTTTCACATAACCAAACATCTTAATAATTCTCTTTCACATAACCAGACATCTTAATCCTTCTCTTTTACATAACCAAACATCTTAATTCTTCTCTTTCACATAACCAGACACAGATCTTAATCCTTCTCTTTCACATAACCAACCATCTTAATCCTTCTCTTTCACATAACCAAACATCTTAATAATTCTCTTTCACATAACCAAACATCTTAATTCTTCTCTTTCATACAACCAAACCCAAAAACGATGCCTATTACCAGTTGAACCGAAGAGAGCAGGTCGTTGTCTTCAGACTTCGCACTGGCCACAATAGACTGAGGTACCACCTATTCAACAAATTGAAGATAGGAGGTACCGACGAATGCCCGTGCGGTACTGGCAAAATGACCGCTGAACATCTGCTGCAGAACTGCCCGACATACGAGGATCAGAGAGAGCAGATGTGGCCATCACCAGTGGAACTGCAAGACAAGCTCTATGGCAGTGGCGACAGCCTCATGATGACCGCCGCTTTTTTCGAAAAAATAATGGTTACTGTCTGACTGCGTACGCAGAAGAAGAAGATATAACCAAACATCTTAATCTTTCTCTTTCACATAACCAGACACACATCTCAATCATTCTATTACAAATAAAAACACATACATTTTAATCGTTTTCTATTACACACCAACACATAAGCTGTTTTGTATCATAAATTTGGTCCTCATATGTCTCACGTCCCCTTTCAAATAGACACATCCATTTATCTCAAACGTGATGGTCATTCCCATGTGTCTCTTGTCTCTCTTACAGATCCCCTTTCAAACAGCCACATTTATTTCCCTTAAACCTCGGTGGTCTTTCCCATGCGTCTCTCGCACCATATAATATATCCATGATATATGGAGAGACTTGGAGAGAATCAAGTAGCCACTCTGCTCCTCTCTTGGAGTCAGCAGACATGAGGAACATGTTGTAAATGTTGGCTGTCCTCTCCAAACGGACGTTTGTATATCCGAATGTAAACGTTCTTGTCATATATGGGATCAAGATGCTGAGCAGCAGTATGAGCTGCAGTGATCAATGACCAATCGCCGACTGCTAGCGCCAGGGCCAGCAAACCAAAGTTGCCAAGACCCTTCTACACCTCCACGCGGTGGTCCTGGATAACAGGCTGCAGCAGGACAGACTGCCAAAGGAGATGGGATTGAAGAGGCTCCTCTAAAAATACTTGCTGAAATCGGATGTGTTGGACCGAAAGGTGCAAATATCGCAGTCAAGCTGTAAACTACGACACAGCGCATTCCGTTCTCTGGACTACATTCTGCTACTTAGGCCCTTTCAGAGTTTGGTAGTGGGCGATTGAGAATGAACGAAGCCAAGCCAAGTCAAGCCAAGCCAAGTCATATTTATACTGTGTTTACAGTGACTCATTCATGTTCTGAATATCGTCCCTTGAACTTTTCTTGGAAAAGAATCGTGTGCATTTGGTATATCCTGTAGGTGTTCTCTGTGCATGTGTCTCTGATACCGTTCGGAATCAAGATGCTGAGCAGCGCATGAGCTGCAGTGGTCAACGACCCATAGCTTACTGCTAGCGTCAGGGCCAGCGAAACAGAGCTGCCAAGACCCTTCTACACCTCCACGCGGTGATCCTGATAACAGGCTGCAGGAAGGCAGACTGGCTAAGGAGAAGGGATTGAAGAGGCAATGCTAACCTGTTACTCAAAAAATGTTTGCTGAAGTCTAATGTGTTGGACCGAAAGGCGCAAATATCGCAGTCAAGCTGTAAACTACGACATAACGCATTCCGTTCTCTGGACTACCTTCTACTACTTAAGCCATTTCAGGGTTTGGTAGCGGGAGATTGAGAACGAGCGAAGCTAAGCCATACCGTTCTATTAACTCGGGGACGTTGTGGGCTAGAGGTTAAGTGACACAGCTCACAACCCGAAGATCCTAGGTTTGATCCCCATCGGCCGTTACCCCGGGGAAGCAAACCCTTAGAAAATGCAGGAGGCAGCAGACTCTTACATAAAATGCACGCTGAAGTCGGATGCACTGGGTGGACAGGCGCAAAATAAAAACCGCAGTGCAAAACACCGCCTTGGGGAATAGAGAAATAAGGCAAACGCAAAAATGAATTTAAAAATTCATTCATTTTCTTTTAAAAGCTATCTTCTGTAGAATCTTTCTTTTCTGTTAATATTTTGATAGTGTGCAACCTTCTTGGTTAGCCTATGGCGCCTCCTAATATATATGTATCTTATATCATGTGTCTTATATCATGTATCTTATATCATGTGTCTTATATCATGTATCTTCTATCATGTGTCTTATATCATGTATCTTTTATCATGTATCTTATATCATGTGTCTTATACCATGTATCTTATATCATGTATCTTATATCATGTGTCTTATATCATGTATCTTCTATCATGCATCTTATATCATGTATCTTATATCATGTATCTTATATCATGTATCTTATAGTATGTGTCTTATATCATGTATTTTCTATCATGTGTCTTATATCATGTAGCTTCTATCATGTATCTTATATCATGTATTTTATATCATGTATCTTCTATCATGTATCTTATATCATGTGTCTTATATCATGTATCTTCTATCATGCATCTTATATCATGTATCTTATATCATGTTTCTTGCATCAACACATACATTTAAGAGCTACGATTTCTTTGCTTATTTCTATCGCTGCGGTCCTCGGAGAGAATTTATAGGACTTATGAATAAAGATCTCTTGCTACTGCAGTCGCCAGGCAGTGTATAGGCTAGGCTTTTATTTTGATTCCTATAAAAATAAACCGATACTCTACCAAGGTTTTGAACGCATATATCTTTGGTCAGAAGACCAACATTCAATCCACTCTGCTTCCGGCTCATCAACCCATACAAAAGTTGGAGTCACATTCATATACTGCTGACATTAATATGTGCAAGGTGAGCTAACAAGTAAACATTGTAGTTTTTTTGAGTTACCAGAATATATACAAATGTTGTCAATTGTTGAGACCACCTTGTACATATTTCTCATATATTCCAGAGTCCATCTATGCTCTGGTGCCCAGGACATCGAGACAGACCACTTACTGACCGTCTCCACTAAGTGCTGAGGCTGTTATTCCCAGGGCCACGTGACAATCATGATTGAAATTGACAACTATCTGTCTTTTAATAACGAAGAGATACCTCCCCACAACATAAATTGTAAAATTATGAAAGAAAGAAACGAATAAAATATTTTTAAATCTTCAGATTGTTCATGAAAAACGTTTTCAATGACGTTAACGTATACTTCGTTAACTTGATCTGCATGTGAAGGGGGTGGGGGAGGAATTATTTTTTGGGGGGAGGGTCTCACCATCAGATCTTTTAGTGTCTTTATTATTTGGCTGTCTTGATTTCTTGTGGACATAATGTGGTGGTTTCCCCTCGCCTTCTACATCCCCTTATCCAGAACAGTGCTCGGATACAATACAGTCAAGGATCGTGTTCTAGCGTGGATTGTGGATATATGAAAGAATGGAAACGGGTCCCATAGAAAGAAAAGGATATTATTGAAGGAAGTCTTGGAGAAACTAGAGGTGCAAAGAGATTTTCTGGATAAAATAAAAAAGACAAAATACCTTTTTTAAAACAAAACCGGAAGGAAAGGTTGATTGGAAACATATACAATGTCAAAAGCGGTATAACCTGGAAGATCACATTAAAAGATGGGCTGGATTAAGTATGAGAGACTGCACACCCAAAGCAAGAGATAGAAAGCAGTCATGCATATGGTTTGATGGGGTAGTTATACGGTCACCCTGACAGCTGCCCCTTGTCGGGAAACAGGCAGGGGATGTCTTGTTTGGAGTCCATGAGCCTGACGCCGATCCTCTCACCTACCAGACTCCCACGTTCATGATTGCTCCTTCAGCAACCACGCAATCCCTTAATACGTTGATACACAGTGAACTTAACGTTATTTATTGATACACAGTGAACTTGAGGTTATTTGTTGATACACAGTGAACTTGAGGTTATTTGTTGATACTCAGTGAACTTGAGGTTATTTGTTGATACACAGTGAACTTGAGGTTATTTGTTGATACACAGTTAACTTGAGGTTATTTGTTGATACACAGTGAACTTGAGGTTATTTGTTGATACACAGTGAACTTGAGGTTTTTTGTTGATACACAGTGAACTTGAGGTTTTTTGTTGATACACAGTGAACTTGAGGTTATTTGTTGATACACAGTGAACTTGAGGTTATTTTTTGATACACAGTGAACTTGAGGTTATTTGTTGATGTTTACTGGATCCATTTCCTGTTAGATATTGGAGTCTGGGAATGGATTTCCATTTGGACCTTTCCTTGTTGGTTCGTTAAAGGATGCTGCCTTCAGATCGTATACTCTGGAGCTGCATCTGCCTGAACATTGTGTAACGTTTTCCTCTTCTAGATGATCCGTCCTCCTCAACTATTGAGCAGCGACCGACCGACTGCTGCCATTCTTAGTCTTGCCTATCTCAGTGACCTGTCCGGCTTGGGTGACCCTACCAGGAATATACGCATAGGTCACTGCGTTCCAGTGGCGCACTTGGTCACATGACATAGCTGGACAGACAGGTATAGACATTCAGATACATACGCATATAAACACAGACAAATAAACATAGATAAGAGGCGACATTTGTACCTTTCCTCCGATGGTTTATAAAGAGCAGCTATAGATGGCGCCTGATGGGTGTCTACTTAGCTCTAGTGTTTGAGTCTATTAAGATGGACACACACATCGGTAAAGACCACCCTCCAGAAAACTGGTTGTACACAAACTCTGTAGAGTCTTCTAAACTAGTATAAAGACGTTAGGTTAAGTAAAGACATACATGGATATAATTAGACAGATTCATATACACGGGCAGTCACAGATAGACGGACATAGATTAGCAGACATAAGCTGGCATTCTCAGACAAAGAGACCCACAGGCATATGCATTAATAATAATAATATATATATATGTATATATATATATATATATATATATATATATATATATATACAGAGAGAGAGAGAGAGAGAGAGAGAGAGAGATAAATAGATAGATAGATATAGATAGATAGATTTGTAGTTTTTGTCCATGGCAAATGATGAAGACCACTCTCTTTGTTCAGCCGTGTGAACAGTCGTATCTCTTGCTGTGTCCGCTGAAATGGGTGACTTGCGCGGAGATTTGGATTAAAGTGAGGAAGAAACTGCGCCTTTTGTCAACCTCACTCACAGAGCCTAAGCTACCTTTTGCCAGTGGCAAGACATTCATCGAGACGACTGGAGATAGCATAGGATGCAGATTCTGCCTCAGGGTTACCACCGAAGCCGTAAACATGTAACCCGCAGGGTAGAAAGGTGGGAAGGCATCTAACGCAGTTTGTCGTGCCTTTTCAATAACCACAAGAGGTCGTATGGACAACACTCAGCGTGTGAGTGAGTCTGGCATCTCTCCCCAGCTGTATTCAGTTCATCATAGTAGCATCTAAAATTCCCACACGCCAAATTCGTGAAGGTGAACCGGCAGAACTAACCCGTGAGATACGACACAGGTATAACTAGTTTAAGCGTAGCGCCATTCAGCCGGCGTCCAGACCAGGATAAACGGATGGAAGAAATCACAAAAAAAGAACGAAATAACAATTCCAGACGGAAAACAAAATCCACGTATCCGTGAACACAAGTGTAAGTCGTCGACTAGTGTGAATTCCAGGCAAATTGGTGGTCTGGCGGCCTCCATAATGATCCAAAACAGTAGAGAAATGTAGACTCGCAGCCAGTTACGGCGCCATCTTTGCCAGATAGATAGATAATTATAGATAAATAGATAGATAGAAAGATAGACAGATAGATAGATTGATAGATAGATAGACATACGGACAGATAGACAGAAAGACATATATATAGATTGATAGATAGATTGATAAATAGATTGATAGATAGAGTGATAGATAGATAGATTGATATATTGATTGATTGATAGATAGATAGACATATAGATAGATAGATAGATAGATAGATAGATAGATAGATAGACAGACAGACAGACAGACAGACAGACAGACAGACAGGTAGGTAGGTAGATAGATAGATAGATAGATAGATAGATAGATAGATAGATAGATAGATAGATAGATAGATAGATAGATAGATAGATAGATAGATAGATAGATAGATAGATAGATAGATAGATAGATAGATAGATAGATAGATAGATAGATAGATAGAAAGGTAGATAGAAAGGTAGATAGATAGATTGATTGATTGAACTGAGTGAGAGTCTCCATGTTCAGGTACCCCAGGATAGACGCACAATCAATCAGTCCAGAGCAGAGAGAATATCAGAGGCAACTGAGGACTACCTTAGCTAGTCGCGGTATAGAACTTTCAGCGCTTTTTTTGGCTTGATCAGTCACGATCGCTCTCACATACTCAGGGATGCAATACGGTATGGGATGATGGTGGTGGTCCTCAACGATAATGATGGGCGAATTATTATTATTATTACATGCTGGAAGACTAACATACACAAAGAGACCTAACCATGCTGTTAGAAAAATTAAAATAGAGCCATGCGTAGGCTGACTGAGACAGAGAGAAAAGGAGAGAGCGAGAGAGAGAAAGAGAGAGAGAGAAAGAGCAGAGAGAGAAAGAGAGAGAGAGAGAAAGAGAGAGAAAGAGAGAGAGAAAGAGAGAGAGAGCAAGAGAGTGTGAGAGAGAGAACGTGAGAGAGCGAGCGAGAGAGAGAAAAAGAGAGATAATGAGAGAGAAAGAGAGAGGGAAAAAGAGAAAGAGAGACAGAGAGAGAGAGAAAGAAAGAGAGAGAAAGAGAGAGAGCTAGAGAAAGAAAGAGAGAGAAAGAGAGAAAGAAAGAGAGAGCGAGAGAGAGTAAGAGCGAGAAAGAGAGAGAGAGAGAGAGGTTGAGAGAGAGAAAGAGAGAGAAAAAGAGAGAGAGAGAGATCAAGAGAGAGAGAGAGCAAAAAAGAGAGCAAAATAGAGAGAGAAAGAGATAGTGAGAGAGAGAGAAAGAGAGAGAAAGGGAGTGAGAGATGGCGCAAGAGAGAGAGAGAAAGAGAAACAGAGAGAGAGAGAGAGAGAGAAACAGAGAGAGAGAGAGAAAGGGAGATTTTTGGTTGATGTAATTTGTAACTATGTGTTTTTTATGTTCCTCTGTGACTTTCTGTCTTCAATGTTGAGGATATTGCAAATGTTTCTTTTTAACTCTCTACATACGTGTTGAAAAGATAAGCGGAGAGTATGCACACTTTTTGTCACACTTCCTTTTGCACCAAAACCCAATCCAATGTCTCTCAAGCGATTCTGACCATTGCTTGTTGTTCTTGGTGCAGTGTTTCGATCAGTTGAATCAGAAGAGTTGTGAGCCCCAGGTCTTGCACGAATCTCCATATATTTTTGTGCTGTATACAGCCACACGTTTTGATTTAATCTATGAAGCAATTGTGTAAGTCGGTATTTTATTCTGCACTTTTCGAGAATGTTTCGTATGTTAATGACGTGATCCCTTGTTCCTCTGCTATGTATTAATGTGACCTGCTCTACTTTTCGATTAGTTTCTAACCTCGTCACAATGACTCATATGAGGATTTTGCTCGGATAACTTACCAAAGAGCGCATGTCGTAAGAGGCGACTAACTGTGACATGGCATAACACAGGCCATGGTTAGGTGGTTTGTTTAGAGCAGCATAGATGGCGCCTAACAGGCTGCAGGTCCAATGTTCTCTATTAAGATAGACTAGCACATCGGTTACCTACCCACCGTAAGCGCTTGAACCAACGCAGCAGAGTATTAAGCCGCTAGAGCCTAGCCCGCTAAGCAGAAAACCCTTCTCCCGGCTACATCCAGCTCATACCAGAGCTGGGACCTGTAAAGTGGCATCTGCCCCTGTAGAAGTACGGGTCGACTAAGAACTAAGAATTAAGAATTACCAAAGCGACGGTTTGATAATTAGTACATGACTTCAGCACACTATTCTTGGTGAGCTGGATATACACAGATCATTTCTCTACTATTGGCAACACAATCATGTGTCAGATCTTCTTCCATAGTGCCTGGTAAATGTTGACATTGGCCTCTCCTTTTGCCGGTATCAATTCAGTCGGTATGTCATCACATCCCGGTGATTAACATTAACCTCAACCTCTGTATTGCTATTCGAACCTAATCTATCGTAGGTTCCGACTCTTTCTCCTGGTTCTTATGCGTTATATTGAGGCTTTTCAAGGTATTGTAGTACATTTATGTGCAGTATTCCTTCCATCTCTTAAGTATATCCTTGATCTCTCTCGGTTTATTCCTTCTCTCTCTCAAATATATCCTTGATCTCTCTCAGTGTATTCCTTCCATCCCACAAATATATTCTTGCTCTCTCTCAGTGTATTCCTTCCATCCCTCAAGTACAGCCTTGCTCTCTGTCAGTGTATTTCTTCCATCATACAAGTATATCCTTTATCTCTCTCAGTGTATTCCTTCCATCCCATAATTATATCCTTGCTCGCTCTGTGTATTTCTTCCATCTCTCAAGTATATCCTTGATCTCTCTCAGTGTATTCCTTCCATCCCATAATTATATCCTTGCTCGCTCTGTGTATCTCTCAAGTATATCCTTGCTCTCTCTCTGTGTATTGCCAAATTTATCGTTCACTACATTCAATGATGGTTTCAGCTCGCCAGTTATTGTTCTGATTTCTTTGAACTGACTTTTCTTGTATTTGCAACCTCTTCTATTCCACTGCATGTGTTCAACACATGTTGCTTCTTGTCTTTTCTAATCTCTCTCTTCTTTTGTGCTGTTTCCGCACATGGCAGTTTTGGGCTCTTTTCTACAGTCTTTCTGTCAATTTGTACCTTTATTCTTGGAATCTTAAGGTTCTTGCTGTGATGTACTGGCTTTGGTGCCTTTTAATGGTTATTTCACTACCTGCAGATGAGTTGAAAATATCCCTTGCCTGCGTAACACATTCAGCGGGTGTCATATCTTTCTAAAATGCCATATGCACCTGGAATATATTTTGTACCTCTATGCTATACTCCTGTGGTATAGAGCTGACGTCAACGTGTATTGATCTAACAGTTTTCAGTAGCTTTCTTCAGCCTTATCTTGCAGGTAGTGGTTTGAGTCGCAGTCAGCACCTGGTAGTAGTGTCTTCAAGGAGGCTACTCCTGGCCGCCACCTTTGCTGCGTTAGTATGTAGACTATTTGTTTCCTGATTTCCCCATCGGCGTGGTCCGCGTATGGTCGTCCAGGATGCTGTTTAAAAAGTGCGTTTACTTTAGTGAGGTTGCTTTCTATGCATGTTTATTACTTTCTTTCGTTTCTATGCTCCAAACCCAAAAGGGTTAATATTCTCTTTCCTCTTCCTTTATTCTTTTCCTTATTATTTCTATTTGACATCTCACATGATTATAATGATGTATATGTTCTCTACTTTCTGTGTCGTTTCCTCTAAATCATTATAAAACTCGTCTAACTCTTCTTTCTTTGACACCGTTTTTGGGGTGTAAACTTGTTTTATTATCATGTTACTATTTCCGTTTTTCAAACTGATCGTTAGAACACGATCTTTGACTGTATTGTATCCGAGCTCTGTTCTGGCAGTGAAACCCACCACAGCATGTTCTCAAGAAATAAAGACAGCCAAAAATTAAGACACTACAAAAATCTGCCAGGCAGATCAAGTAAACGAAGTGGGGATTTTTGTGTGTGCTTCATTAAAGATTTGCCTATTTGTATTCTACATGCTGGACCGTATTCCTTTGAGCGATATCAGGACGTATTAACCAGTGCGTGGATGCATGTGTACATCTGTATGTACCTATGTTAGGGTTTCAGTGATGCAAGATGTTTCTGTGAGGTTCAAACCTTACAGAATGTTTTTATTCACTGAAATATAATGCTAAGAAAATTATTGTGTTAGTGTTGGGTGATATCCCTCCGAAGTGCGGATGCGAATGAGATCAGGGTAAGTACAAGTTTAAAAGGATGTTGTTGTTGTTGTTAAATGTTCATAGTATATTTATATAGAACTTTTGTCGTAACCAATCTTAGGGCTGTAAAATCGTTTATTGGTTTCACTGTTCCAGATTGTTTGCAGTATATTTTGGGGGATGTAACTCTTGATTACAAGACTTTTAGATAAATGTCGTTTCCAAGACTTATTGACATGGGGTCCTGACGACGAGAGCCTCAGCACTTAGTGGAGACGGTCAGTGAGTGGTCTGTCTCGATGCCCTGGGCACCACTACATAGATGGACTCTGGAATATAGAAGAAACATGTACAGGTTGGTGTCAACATGTAACACTGTGTGTATTCTGTTAACAGAAAACTTTGAAATTGATATGTTAAGAGTAAAATAGCTGACAAATGGGAAACAGAATAGAAACGTTTAAAAAATGATTTGTTGAAATGGTTCCACGGGTTAATGGTACACAGAATACCAGTAGTGTGATAAAGCAGAATTATGCGACTCTTTACCAAGTCAATTTCAAGTGGCGATATTCAGGCTGTGAACGGGAAACTGTCGACACATTTTGTATATGATCAACAGCTTACAATTTGGATACAGACAACCTTCACATGTTTGCTAGGTTTGTTGGGTTCAGGTGAGGAGCAGAGTGACAACATGATTCTCTCCCTCTCTGATACTTCTCTCCATCTCTGGTCCTTCTCTCCATCTCTGATCATTCTCTCCATCTCTGGTCCTTCACTCCATCTCTGGTCATTCTCTCCATATCTGGTCCTTCACTCCATCTCTGATCATTCTCTCCATATCTGGTCCTTCACTCCATCTCTGATCATTCTCTCCATCTCTGGTCCTTCACTCCATCTCTAAACATTTTCTCCATCTCTGGTCCTTCACTCCATGTCTGATCATTCTCTCCATCTCTGGTCCTTCACTCCATCTCTGAACATTCTCTCCGTCTCTGATCCTTCTCTCCATCTCTGATCCTTCTTTCCATCTCTGATCCTTCTTTCCATCTCTGATCTTTCTCTCCATCTCTGATCCTTCTTTCCATCTCTGATCCTTCTCTCAATCTCTGATCCTTCTCTCCATCTTTGATCCTTCTCTCCATCTCTGATCCTTCTTTCCATCTCTAATCATTCTCTCCGTGTCTGACAATTCTCTCCATGTCTGATAATTCTCTCCATGTCTGATAACCTTCTCCATGTCTGATAACTCACTCCATGTATGATAACTCTTCATGTCTGATAACTCTCCATGTCTGATAATTCTCTCTATGTCTGATAACTCTCTCCATATCTGATAATTCTCTCCATGTCTGATAATTCTCTCCATGTCTGATCTTTCTCCGTGTCTGGTTAATGATAAATGATATGGTTGCCAGAGGCACTTGAGACAGAATAAAAGTGACTATTTGTAAAGTGACAAAAGGCATATGAGACAGATCATCAAGTTAGGAAGTAGATGTGAATATTCGAAGGGGACCATAACCACGTGAGACATTTCACCAAGTTTATGATATAAATGAGCTTATGTGAGAATATGTAACAGAGATAAATTAAGATGTATGTACTTCTGTATGTGTATATTTTTGCTCGTCTTCTTGAGCTCTGCACAAAATTTCCCAGTGGCCCCAGCCCCCCAACTTAATCGTTTGTCAGCAGGTCTACATTTTGTTTTCTTCATCTCCTTATTCATTCGTTCTCACTGTTCCGCTACCAAGCTATGAAAAGTGTTTTGCAAGTAACATGATGTTGTCCGAAGAACAGAATGCGTTGTGTCGTAGTTTATAGCTTGACTGCGATATTTGCAACTTTCGATCCGACACATCCGATTCAGCAGGCATTTTTTTGTACCTGGTTAGCCTTCTCTCTTCGATTCCTTCTACTTAGCCAGTCTGCTCTGTTGCAGCCTGTTATCCAGGATCACCGCACTTGAGGTGTGGAAGGGTTTCGACAGTTCTGGTTCGCTGGCCCTAACGCTAGCGGTCAACTATGTCGCTTGATAAAGTTCACTTTGTATCTATGCCCTTACCCCCACTTTTCTTCTTCCCTGTGGTTTCCAATTCAGCAGATGTTTGGTAATAATAAATTATTTTTTTACTGATGTGGATTTTTCTGGTACATATACCGCATGGCTGATACAACAATGGTATTGAAAATATTTATGAAAATAGTTGGATAGTATGTAAGATGAATATCATTATTAATGTAAGTGGTAGTGGTAGTGTCATTATTCGCAAGAATTGTAGTAGTACTCGCAGAAATAATTATTGTAGCACTTGTAGTACAAGCACAAGTAGTACCAGTGCTAGTATTAGTATTTATATCAGTAGTAGTAGTGGTAGTAGTTGTAGTAGTAGTAGCAACAGCTGCAGTAGTAGTAGTAGCAGTAGTAGTGGTAGTAGTAGTAGTAGTAGTAGCAACAGCTGCAGTAGTAGCAGTAGTAGTGGTAGTAGTAGTAGTAGTAGTAGTAACAGCTGCAGTAGTAGTAGTAGCAGTAGTAGTGGTAGTAGTTGTAACAGCAGTAGTAGGAGTAGTAATTGTAATATTAGTAGAAGTAGTAGCAGTAGTAATAGTAGCCAAAATAGTAGTAGTAGTAGTTATGTTTGTAATTATAGTAGTAGTGTAGGAGTACTAATTGGAGTATTAGGAGTAGAAGTAGTAGCAGCAGCAATAGTAGTCACAATAGTAGTAGTAGTAATGCTTGTAGTAGTAGTAGTAGTAGTAGTAATAATAGCAGTGGAAATAGCAGTAGTTGTCCTAGTTGTAGCTGTAGAGTAGTTGTTTAAACGGTAGTGATAATCGAATTCCAACAGAGAACGAGTACTGTATCAATAATGATAATAAATTCCCATACTCGGCTCCAGCTTCCTCGCTGTAGATATCGATTTCATTTAAGTTCAAGGTTGGATGCCTCAACCCAAGTATGTTCCAATTGAGAGGATCGGTAAGTGACGCAGTGTGGCTCCAAGAGAAGGTCAAGGACTGAACACTTCCAATGTCGTTGGGAACCATCACATAGAACTTGTATGTGTGTCCAGGCTGGAAGTTAACTGGGTCAGAGGCGCTGCAAAATAAAAACCAGGAATATTTGATGGAGATTGTGTCGTACATTAGATGAAGAAACGAAACAAAGATCTATCTATCTGGATGTCTTCGAACACAAGGATGTCGAGCACCACAAGGATGTCGAGCACCACAAGGATGTCGAGCACCACAAGGATGTCGAGCACACGAGCCCCACAAGGATGTCGAGCACACGAGCACCACAAGGATGTCGAGCACACGAGCACCACAAGGATGTCGAGCCCACGAGCACCACAATGATGTCGAGCACACGAGCACCACAAGGATGTCGAGCACACGAGCACCACAATGATGTCGAGTACCACAAAGATGTCGAGCACACGAGCACCACAAGGATGTCGAGCACACGAGCACCACAAGGATGTCGACCACCACAAGGATGTCGAGCACACGAGCATCACAAGGATGCCGAGCACACCAACACCAGAACGATGTCGTTCACACGAGCACCACAAGGATGTCGAGCACACGAGCACCACAAAGATGTCGAGCCCACGAGCACCACAATGATGTCGAGCACACGAGCACCACAAGGATGTCGAGCACACGAGCACCACAAGGATGTCGAGTACCACAAGGATGTCGAGCACACGAGCACCACAAGGATGTCGAGCACACGAGCACCACAAGGATGTCGAGTACCACAAGGATGTCGAGCACACGAGCACCACAAGGATGTCGAGCACACGAGCACCACAAGGATGTCGACCACCACAAGGATGTCGAGCACACGAGCATCACAAGGATGCCGAGCACACCAACACCAGAACGATGTCGTTCACACGAGCACCACAAGGATGTCGAGCACACGAGCACCACAAGGATGTCGAGCCCACGAGCACCACAATGATGTCGAGCACACGAGCACCACAAGGATGTCGAGCACACGAGCACCACAAGGATGTCGAGTACCACAAGGATGTCGAGCACACGAGCACCACAAGGATGTCGAGCACACGAGCACCACAAGGATGTCGAGTACCACAAGGATGTCGAGCACACGAGCACCACAAGGATGTCGAGGACACGAGCACCACAAGGATGTCGACCACCACAAGGATGTCGAGCACACGAGCACCACAAGGATGCCGAGCACACCAACACCAGAACGATGTCGTTCACACGAGCACCACAAGGATGTCGAGCACACCAACACCACAACGATGTCGAGCACACCAACACCACAAGGATGTCGAGCACCACAAGGATGTCGAGCACACGAGCACCACAAGGATGTTGAGCACACGAGCACCACAAGGATGTTGAGCATACGAGCACCACAAGGATGTCGAGCACCACAAGGATGTCGAGCACACGAGCACCACAAGGATGTCGACCACCACAAGGATGTCGAGCACACGAGCACCACAAGGATGTCGAGCACACCAACACCACAACGATGTCGTTCACACGAGCACCACAAGGATGTCGAGCACACCAACACCACAAGGATGTCGACCACAACAAGGATGTCGAGCACACGAGCAACACAAGGATGTCGAGCACCACAAGGATGTCGAGCACCACAAGGATGTCGAGCACACGAACACCACAAGGATGTCGACCACCACAAAGATGTCGAGCACACGAGCACCACAAGGATGTCGAGTACCACAAGGATGTCGAGCACACGAGCACCACAAGGATGTCGAGCACACGAGCACCACAAGGATGTCGAGCACACGAGCACCACAAGGATGTCGAGCACCACAAAGATGTCGAGCACACGAGCACCACAAGGATGTCGAGTACCACAAGGATGTCGAGCACACGAGCACCACAAGGATGTCGAGCACACGAGCACCACAAGGATGTCGACCACCACAAGGATGTCGAGCACACGAGCACCACAAGGATGTCGAGCACACCAACACCACAACGATGTCGTTCACACGAGCACCACAAGGATGTTGAGCACACGAGTACCACAAGGATGTTGAGCACACGAGTACCACAAGGATGTTGAGCACACGAGCACCACAAGGATGTCGACCACCACAAGGATGTCGAGCACACGAGCACCACAAGGATGTCGACCACCACAAGGATGTCGAGCACACGAGCACCACAAGGATGTCGAGCACACCAACACCACAACGATGTCGTTCACACGAGCACCACAAGGATGTCGAGCACCACAAGGATGTCGAGCACACGAGTACCACAAGGATGTCGAGCACCACAAGGATGTTGAGCACACGAGCACCACAAAGATGTCGAGCACCACAAAGATGTCGATCACACGAGCAACACAAGGATGTCTAGCACCACAAAGATGTCGATCACACGAGCAACACAATGATGTCGAGCACCACAAGGATATCGAACACACGAGCACCACAAGGATGTCGACCACCACAATGATGTCGAACACCACAAGGATGCTAAGGTTGCTCTTTGTCAGTTTTAATACCAACGAGACAACAACGTCTATAACCACCTGTTCCAGTGTTCTTCACCAGTTTACTCTGGTATCCATAATCTACTCATCCCTTGCAAGCTCCACAAATGAGAGTATAGTATTATGTACGCTCAACAATAGTGTGACGTAGAAACATGGACAATGAAGACACATTTCGTAGAGTGAACTGATGTGTGAAATGGTAAAATATTGGAGAATAGAGCCTGTCTCCAAGAAATAAAAGATAACAAATAAGGCCTTACAAAGGTAATCGGTCAATGTAATATAAAATAAGGAAATCCGAGTCAAACAGTTACAATGTTTTAGTCATATAAGGTCACAGACTGAAAGTTTTAAGCCGAACTGGAAAGAAACGCTGATGGCAAACGTGGAAAAGAAAACTTTCAATGCTAGGACAACATTAAAAGAGAAAGACTTTAAGATTGTACTATCCTTGCAAGCGGTAGAAAATGTTGGAGATTTATTTAAGTCTATCTTCAGCGTGGAGACAGCAACTGATCTGAGGTCAGAAAAGCGGGAAAAGAAAGTGACTCATCCCATGAGAGGGATCTTGTCACTGTTGCCGTTGACTCATTTGTTTATAAAAGAACCAGTCCATGATCAGATATGAAAGGTCAGACAAGAGGGAAAAGAAAGTGACTCACCCCGTGAGAGGGATCTTGTCACTGTAGCCGTTGACTCATTTGACAAAACAAGCCCTCGATCAGATATGAGAAGTCAGACAAGAGGGAAGAGAAAGTGACTCACCCCATTAGAGGGATCTTGTCACTGTTGCCCTTGACTCATTTGACTATAACAGAACCAGCCCTTGATCAGATATGAGAAGTCAGACAAGAGGGAAAAGAAAGTGACTCACCCCATGAGAGGGATCTTGCCACTGTTGCCCTTGCTTCCGTTGACTATGACAGAGACCGTGCCTCTCTCCTCTTTGCCTTGGCTGGTAGAGAACTTCAGAGTGATGTCGAGGTGATATCCTGAGATAAGCATAAACAGACCAATCATCATCATTACCATTATCTTCATCATCATGAGCCTCAACATCGCTAGTATTAATAAAGTCAAGTAAAGGTGGGTCACAGGGCAACAATTGCCGTCGGGTTGAAGATAACACTTCATGGAATAATCCGCAATCTATGTGAGGTGGGGTAGTCAGTTCCCTTCCTTGCTGGTAATACCTTCCCCATGCGTCATTCACCCATTTACAGATGGATCGACTAGAGCAAAGGTTGTACCAGAAACGAACCCGGCTCGAAAGTCTTTCTGTCCGTCCGTGATTTCGAACCCTGGCACGGTTTAATCCCATTCTTAGCAAGCAAGCTCACTGTTGACTAGTCTTCTTGCTCCACGTATTATTATCTTCCCCCTATCATCAGTATTATGCTTATTATCAGCATATTACATTCCTCAATATCGTCAGTATTATCTTTATTATTGTCATTATTAATCATTAGCCTCAGTATTATCACAAATAGCGTTTTAACTGCTATCACTTTCATCGGAATTATCATTTCTGTCATTATTATCCTCATTATTATCCTCATTATTATCCTCATTATTATCATTATTAGGATTTCTACGATAATAATAATGTTCGCTTAGGCATCTGTGGCCCGTTGCGTCGGTCGGCCACATCCATGACCGACAGTGTGGCGTGGTTTCACGACTCGTCTAGGGCGAAGAAGGAAGTTGCTACTTGCTGGAGCCATACTGTTCGGGGACGGTCTTCAGCCGGTGGGGGAAAGACTTTTGTCGCTGAGGAACGACTTGTGTAGTATATTGTTGGCAGGGGCTTCCTGGTCCAGCCGTACAATATGACCGAACAAAGAAACTCGGCGCCGGTCAAGTGTTTCTGAGATTGGGTGGAGACCTGTTTTAGCAGAGACCTCCATGTTGCGTATGTACTCATGCCATCGGATGCCCAGCATACGCCGCTGGTTGCGCATGTGAACGGTTTCCAGTCTCAACATATCATTCTTCAGCAATGTCTTCGTTTCGGAACCGTAAAGCAGGAATGGTAAATGCGAGATTTTAGTCCGAAGGGAGATCTTACTCTACACACGTCGGAAGTCGTGCATAGCGGAGGCAGCTAGTCCGATCTGCCTTTATATATCGGCACTGCTGCGCCAATCGGAAATGAGGTTCTGAACTTTGGTCTTGGTCCAGGATATAGACAGGTCTTCATTATCATTATCATCATTAGTATATCATTATCTTCGTGGTTTTCATCATCATTCTTCATTATTATCACCACCAGTATTATTTTGACCAACTCTATCATCTTTACAACCGTCATCATCATCATCTGTATGATTGTAACTATCATCATTGTAATCGTCATAGATATTACTGTACATTGATCTCTATTTTCATCGCTATCAACACTATCATCATTACCATCGTCATCATCATATTATCATCAATAATCATCGCTATCATCGTTGTCATGATACCATCATCATCATCATGGGACTGAGAACTCAATCCTACAGAAACGTTCAGGCACATTAACTTTAACAGTTATGGACATGTTAACATTTGATGATTGCACATACGAAGGGAAAAATTAAAAGTGGGATAGAAATTAGAAATACCATGCCTTTGTATTTTAGCTTGTTAATATGGTTGCTAATGATGTCAAGAGTGTTGTGTTGATGCCATAACGGTACAGACAAACGTATTCTTCTTCGTTCGTTCTTAATCTCCCGCTACCAAGACCTGAAAAATGTACTGCAAGTAGTAGGATGTTGTCAAACGCAATGATGACTACGTCAAAAAATGATACATTTGTGTTTCACTTTTTCAGAATAAATTTACCAACAAAATATATTTAAGGTTTTCATTTGATGCCCTTCGTATTTTTTTTAAGGTCTACGCTCCACAGGAAGCAGAAATGGTTTTGAAATCTCTTATAACTTTCTCTCTTAAACATCGTCTTTCCTTCTCTTGCAGCCTTTATTAATTACACAAGAGAACAAAAACGAAAACTCACGACAAAATGGCGAATGGTCTGCAGTGGAGAGATAATATTTGGCTTGTTGACCATTTGGTGGTATGTGAAGGTTGGCGTTAAATCCCAAGGCTGCACATCCGGAACTGGTACATGAATGGCACAAGTTGTTCTGTAGATTTATAAAGTCAAATACAATTCAGATCTGAAGAATGAGGATTATACACGAACCAGATGGAGAAGATTCCAGTGAGAAGGGAGAATTAGGAACGAAAGAATGTTTGACCAATGTCTCGAAGTTTCCTCGTTTCCGTATATACGACGCGTGTTCAAATGAAACCGGACCCAGTAGCTTCATTACAAACATATGAAAGTTACATCATCTGGTGTGACAGAATTAAATATAGCAATTGTTATGAAACAAACATGCCACAGGGTTAGTTAGAAATGTTGCCATAGACATTGAGACATGCATCCCGCTACTTGGGCAGACGGCGGATGTCGTTTGAAGAAAAGGGACTTTGGTTACTCTTTGAACCACTTCGTCACCGAGGCCATGACGTCTGCATTGGAATCGAATCTTTGTCCCTTCAGAAATTTGTTTTAGGGTCCGAACAAAAGGAAGTCACAAAGGGATATATCGGGGGCTATAGGATGGATGTGGCAGTACTTCTCACCTTTTCTGTGCTAACGCTTTCTGAATAATGCTCGCGACATGTGGACGCGCATTGTCTTGCAACAGAATCACACCACGCGAAAACATGCCGGGTCGTTTATTCTTGATTGCTATATCCAACTTGTATTGTGTGTCATTGTAGCGGAGGGCATTTATGCTCTTTAAAGTCTACCAACAAAAGTCTCTCATGGCCAAAAAACGCTTTCAGCGGTAACCTTACCAGCGGAAATGTGAGACTTGATTTTTGGGGGGAATCGGTCATCCGGGATGTTCCATTGCATGCTAGCGTTTTGTTGCACGGCTCAAAGTGATGGCACCACGATTCATCACCTTCCACTATGCGCAAAAAAAAAGAATCACCTTCCTCTTCGCATCGCAGCAAGTTGTTCAAACTCCATCCCATGTGTTCAAGGTGAACACGGCTTCCGATGCTTCCGTTTCTTGCTAACCACCACTTGAATTGTCCCCAACGACACAGTAAATTCCTCAGCTATCGAACATAAGCTCGGGCGACGGTCCACCCGAATTGCTGCATCAATTTTGACAATGGCAGCTTCTGACGCATCAATATGCCCCTGCCCTTGACTCGGAAGATCTTTCGTTAACTCACGTCCTTCTTTAAACATCGTTGTCCAGTTCTTCACTGTTGTCCTCTTCACACTTTTGTCAAAATACACTGTCTGCATTCTGCGATGAATGTCAACTTGTCGACATCCTTCAGCTGTTAGAAATCAAATCACCGGTCGCTGATCAACTCTGGACGGATTCCATATCAATCCCGCCATGTTTTCAACGGTCTGCTGAGGAAACTATGAGTCGGAGGATAATGTAATTCTGCAAACTTGACCGTCGGTATGTGCTGTTTACACCAGAAGTGACATGTCATGTGCATCGTATGTACTTGGTTTAGTTAGGTCTGGTGTCATTCTTGTATAAAGTTTCTTAATTTGAAGCTCCGGCTGGTCTGTATGGGCTATAAGAAGCAATATAATCAGGTCGGAAGGTGCAGGTATTGCAGTCTAACTGTAACCTACAGAGTAACAGAACGTCCTTATCATGACGAGCGAGGAAGTAGATGGAGAGGAAACTGTAGATTAATGTGACGCAGATCACAAAGAAACTAAACAAAATAACCAGACAGGCACTGGGTTGGAACCCACAGAGAAAAATAAGAGTGGAGAGGCCAAAGAACGTCTAGAAAAGAATAGCGGAACAGAAGACCAGGATAGATGGAATCTCAAGGATGAAACTTGAAAGCGGCACAAAACATATTAATGGGAAAATCATCTGCTACAACCCTGTCTCCATGAGTCCAGGATGTCAACCCTTTCATGACCTCCCACAACCCCCCCCCCCCAATTACCAATGTCCCGAATAAATGTCTCCCTCCCCGTCCCCCATCCCCCTCCATCTCATTGCATGACCCACACCTTTCATGGCAATAACAGCAGATCCAAACAATATTCTGAAAGCTCGAAACCTTTCGGCAGTCCGTTATCGACTTACGACAGCCCTTATGTACCTTCAGAATCAACAAGACAAGTACTGTAAACACTAAAGAGATATCAGATCGCAACAACAAACCCGAAGTCATTACCTCCTTCTCCATTCTGATTCTGGTGGTTTTTGTCAGCTATCCACCGCTCCTCTCAGCAACGATCCTGCCCTATCACTCGTGCAGGGGACCTCTAACCGGCTATCTTAACACACATCATATATTCATCTGAATATATGGCATCACTAACATGATGTGGCAACTGATCACGCTATTTGATAATAATAACGGAGATCATAATGAGTTATTTACCGCTTCATCCCCAACAACACTGTCGTCGGAATCAAAACTACTTTTCTGAGAAGAGACTCGGCATCTCTGATTGGTTAATACGTCTACAGCTTCTTATTGGTGGAAATAACCAGTTAAAAGAAAACACTTTGAAATGATTTATTTTTTTTTAAACGTAAATGTTGCCACATAGAGACTGCTGTCAAGGATAAACGTGTTATGTACTTTACGAGGCCTATTTATTTTTCAGTGACTGCACCAATTCCCATCTGCATGATATTGCCTTTTCGAATTGTAAGTCAGGTCTATATATATACATCTCAGTAGAGAGGGGCGTGCTGATATCGGGAATTTAACCCGGTACATTTTGCTCTAAAATCTAGTGCACTATCCACGCTTCATCTCAGTTGCTAATGTCCACTGTCTGGACATGTCTAGTTTAATGCCGTACTTCCTTCTTTTCTCTTCCTATTACTAATGTCCACTGTCCGGACTTGTCTAGTTTCCTATAGTACTTCTTTCTTTTCTCATCCTTTTGCTAATGTCCACTGTCCGGACATGTCTAGTTTCATGCGAATGAAGACCATTTTTTCCTGTTTTGTAACCTCAGATGCTCAACTGATTGTATGTTCCTGCATTGGGGATGCTAGAAGGAAGATAAAAGTAGAATGGTACCTTGAAATCTTCCTCACTAGCGCAAGGGAATCCCAAAAATGGGCACTGGGAGTTGATGCTCTCGACGAAGAACTTGATGGACCTGAGGTGGTTGCAGGCACCTTCTTCCTCAATTCCTTGGGAGTGAAAACAAAATAAGAGAATGGAATCATTTGTTTGGAAAGCAAATATTTGAAGTCATGATTTAAACTAGCATTACTAAGATATATAAACATTTCAATGAAGACAAAGAGAGAAATGATCAACAGTAAATGCATACCAACTTTCTGTTATCAGTGTCACTCATGGGCATCAATCACGTCTTAAAAACGGAAGATTACAACAACTGAGATACTTGCGAGAATCGGCTAGGGTCAGTAGAAGGGACTATGAGGTCAATGTCACTAGAAGAGATTGTGAGGTCAGAGTCACTAGAAGAAACAGTGAGGCCAGGGTCAATAGAAGAAGACGGTGAGGTTATGGTCAATGGAAGAGACATTAGAAGAGTCATTAGAAGAGACATGAGGTCAGGGTCATTAAAACAGACAGTGAGGTCATGGTCTTTCATTTGAATGGCGGCCTTGCCCGGTAATTGGGATTTAAGTGATGACGTTTTCGGCAATTTGTCAGCCTCATTCTCTCGTCCGGAGCTACTTCTGGCCAGTGGTAAGACATTATCGAGACGACTGAAGATAGCACAGGATGCAGATTTTTTTTTCAGGGTTTACTCCCGAAGCCTTTCCCGTAAACAGGTATACCGTAAGGCAGCTGGACTCACTAAACATAGAGCATGCGCTACAAGACTGTCCCCTAATGACCAGTTGATGAAGATACACTTCCCGAACGATTCAACCCTAAACTAAAAAAAAACTATTTCGAGCTAAAGCAAAACTCTAAACAACGATGGAATTCATTATGAAAACTGGTCTGACCGATGTAAACATAAAAGATCCGATCAAAAGAAGAAGAAGATAATGATAACCTTACCTTCCCATCTAGACTACCAACCAACTAACAGCAGGACTTCAGGACAAGAGGCAGACCAAGACAAATATTAATTGATGGTGTAAATAAAATACTACAGAGGCATGGACTCCAAATATGAACGGCCACAAACATGGCTCCCCGATAAGACTTCACCTCCCAGTACTCGCATTGTCTGTCGTACTATATACGAGGCGTGTTCACATGAAACCGGACCAAACTGAAACAAGTAAACATACGTACGATTTGCATGATGACGTCACTGCTGGTGTAAACATCATATACTAACCGTCAAGTTTGCCAAATTCCACTTTTCTCCGACTCATAGTTTTCTCAGCAGTCCGTTGAAAAAATGGGGGGTCTGATTCGAAATCCGTCCAGAGTTGATCAGCGAGCGGTGATTCGGTTTCTAACAGCTGAAGGATGTCGACCAGTTGACATTATTCGCAGAATGCATGCAGCGCATGGTGACAAAAGTGTGTCGAAGACAACATTGAAAATCAGAACAACGATGTATAAAGAAGAAGGACGCGAGTTAAGGAAAGATATTCCGAGACCAGGTCTTTCGTTAAACATTGTTGTCCAGTTCGGTTGGGAGGCGGTAGCGTAGTAGCTAGTGCTACCCAGTCAACATACACCATACACTGCCTGCATTCTGCGATGAATGTATTTAGCAGAAGGCTAGTTCTCACAATAGTTATGATGTTATCAGTTCGCATTTCATCTCTGCTGTTGAAATGGATTTCTTTCAGACATTTCACAGGAATTATTTTTCTTTTTCTGTGTCTTGGATAATGACTAATTTTTAGTTCAAATATATAGTTTATAATTTCTCGTTGTATTAGTTTGGCAACAAAGCAACAGCTGACAAACAGTATATTTATGCCGATTCTGTGCTACCAGGGAGAGCTAGAGCAGAATGTCAACTTATGAAATGAAGTGCTTGGCTTGGCTTACCTTGGCTTTGCTTGGCTTGGCTTGGCTTCGTTCGTTCTCATTCTCCCGCTACCAAGCCCTACAAGGGCTTTAGTAGCAGAATGTAGTCCAGAGAACAGTATGCGTTGTGTCGTCGTAGTTTACAGCTTGACTGCAATATTTGCACCTTTCGGTCCAACACATCCGACTTCAGCAATCATTTTTTGAGTACCGGGTTAGCATTCCCTCTTCGATCCCTTCTCCTTAGCCAGTCTGCCCTGTAGCAGCCTGTTATCCAGGATCACCGGGTGGAGGTGTAGAATAGTGTTGGGAGCTCTGTTTCGCTGGTCCTGACGCTAGCAGTCAGCTATGGGTCGCTGACCCCTGCAGCTCATGCGCTGTTCAGCATCTTGATCCCAAATGAAGTGTTTGAAGAAGGTCATCGGAGTTAACAAAAGAGACATAATTTGGAACGACGACATTCCAAATATGGTCGGCACTACGTTTTGTGTCGAATATATTTCCAGGCAGAAAATAAGTTGGTTTGGTTATCTCATGAGAATACACCTTCGTCAACTTCCACTGATGATTTACAATGCTGGTAGATCTGGCTACAGGGCAAGGGGGTGGCCGCGAGGTAGGTGGATAGATTATGCAGCAACAAGGGCTTACATTGACCGACGCAACGCACTTGGCCCAAGATTGGCGACTTAAGCTTCCCACGACGCTTAACGGCACAAGTGAAAAGGAAACTAACTACTAATTTGTCGTTTTCTTGCAAAACTGAAGCTCATATGTTTAAGCTGTGGTGGCAGTATGGATAATATATTTACACATAATACAAATGCACAGATATTACTTAGAAAAACTAAAACAATAGCCTGAAAGAGAGAACTAATATGTGCTAGACATATCACATATGACCTGGGCTGGATTTAGCGCAACAGGTCAAACTAAGGCACAGTTTCTGTACTTTAGTCATTCACATAGAAATAAACAAATAAATAACAGCGTAAGTATATTATTAAAAGAACATGTCAATTCAACTTTTTGAAATTCAGCTGTTGAATAACCTTTACATTGTTCTTTTTCGGCTTCTTGGTGATTTTTTTAGACTGGGGCAATAAGAAAGACATGCTCTTTACAAAACTACCTCTGACAAGACCAAAGTAGATAACTAGATTTGGCCAGCATATGTGTACATACCCTGGATTAGTCCGTTCTCAATGATGTTCGTCAAGGGGTCTCGTGTACATCCAGGCTGGTCGTGGCCAAGGTTTGGGTAAAAGTCAGAATGGCCAACTTGCTCTTTTAGACCAAAACCTGGTTTCAAAAAATGCTAAGTACATACCATATGCAAATGGTATGACATAAAAATGATATGTGAACAGTTTAACAAAAACATAATTGCATTGCTTAGGTTCTGGAAATGAATATAAAATGTATTTGCATTAAAATTAATAACCTTTCTGAAATATTTAAGCTGTATTTTAATGATGACTAGAAGGTAACAGAGTAACAACATCAGCAGCAGCAACAACAACAACAACAACAACACAGAATACATAATACATGGAAATTAATGTTTCTTTGTTTCTCGATTTCTACCCATCCAGAAATTAAAACATGTATGTAAACTAATGTTTCCTGAATTGTGCGTAGGTTGTCTGTTGCAGAATAAATACGATGGAGGACAACTCACACCTAACTGTAGTCGATGAGAGACAACTCCAATCTAACTAAAGTCGACGGGAAACAACTCGTACCTAACTGCAGACAATGGGAAACAACTCTTATCTAACAGTAGACGATGGAAGACAAGTGTTGCCTAACTGTAGACGATAGTAGACAAGTCTTACCTAACTGTAGACGATGGGAGACAGCTCTTACCTAACTGTAGACGACGGGAGACAGCTCTTACATAACTGTAGACAATGGGAGACAGCTCTTACCTAACTGTAGACGACGGGAGACAGCTCTTACTTAACTGTAGACAATGGGAGACAGCTCTTACCTAACTGTAGACGACGGGAGACAGCTCTTACTTAACTGTAGACAATGGGAGACAGCTCTTACCTAACTGTAGACAATGGGAGACAGCTCTTACCTAACTGTAGACAATGGGAGACAGCTCTTACCTAACTGTAGACGACGGGAGACAGCTCTTATCTAACAGTAGACGATGGAAGACAAGTGTTGCCTAACTGTAGACGATAGTAGACAAGTCTTACCTAACTGTAGACGATGGGAGACAGCTCTTACCTAACTGTAGACGACGGGAGACAGCTCTTACATAACTGTAGACAATGGGAGACAGCTCTTACCTAACTGTAGACGACGGGAGACAGCTCTTACCTAACTGTAGACAATGGGAGACAGCTCTTACCTAACTGTAGACCACGGGAGACAGC
This sequence comes from Ariolimax columbianus, assembly GCA_036924085.1. NCBI lineage: Eukaryota > Metazoa > Mollusca > Gastropoda > Stylommatophora > Arionidae > Ariolimax > Ariolimax columbianus. The sequence continues at coordinate 36,212,545 of JAVGWX010000010.1, read as the reverse complement.
TCTTACCTAAGTGTAGACGACGGGAGACAGCTCTTACCTAACTGTAGACAATGGGAGACGCCTCTTACCTAACTGTAGACAATGGTAGACAAGTCTTACCTATTTGTAGACGATAGGAGACAGCTCTTACCTAATTCTGGACGACGGGAGACACCTCTTACCTAACTGCAGCAGATTCGTGGCGTCCGAGTGAATAACATCCACAAAGACGGCATCTGAGGGGTCCAGTCTCACAACCTTGTCAGTGTTGGCAAAGTAGGGACCGGCTGGATCTAGACCTGTAAGAAATCGTTCCATTGATTTAAGTTAAGCTCATGGATGGTATTTAAACAGACTATGGTTCGTCTCACACAAACAAGCACTTACATCTAAGTTAGACACTGTTCGTATTTTTATTTGTATGAATGCAAAAAAAAACATTTTCAAGTTTTTTTTGTTTTCTTTTTATTTTCGAATGAATATAGATTCAACCTTCAGTATTTAATTATGAAAAGGCGATTTGTGAACATGGTTTTCAACTTCGAATCCCATATTTTCTAATGGGAGATTGCAACACCAGTTTAAATAATTTATTGTTTTATGTATCTGATTACGCTCGAGAGTTACTTGTCAATTTGCACTCAAAATTGGACAAAGAAGAGCAGCACTGTGACCGGCATGTCATAAGAAGCGACTATGTAGGTTATTTTCTTTCTCCACCATACAGTTTACCCATAAAATAACCAAACCGATTTCACTCATAAAATTGATATCGCCTCTCAGATTTCTCTCAACGCCAAACATTTAATTCCTAATAAGGGTGGGTTAGTCTACCTGTGATTCTGCCTAGCCCTGGCACTCTCTCTCCAGCGTATCCGCTGATATGAGATCCTAAGCTGTGACCAATCACGTGGAAGCTAGCCGCAGTGTTATCCGGGGATTTCTGTCAAAATAACATAAATCATAATTAAACACAAATTAAAATTACATAATAACAAGAATAAACCAGCTGAACTGATAAAAAAAAAATTCTGGTCATAGTACAAGACGAGACATTGATACCAACAACACAACCACCCTACTGTAGACTCTAGACGGAACGCGAATGAGAGGCTGACTTATAAAAACAGAATGAAGAACAGTAGAAGCTGAAATGAAAATCCTGGCAGAAGATACAGCAGTGAATGAGCTGACAGCAGCCAGCGAGTAATTCATGGTCGGCTGCTTGTATCAGGACTTCGGAATCACAGATTATCAATATGGTATTGCTCTTCCAAGTATCAGCCGTGGAAAATACTGCACCCGTGCAGTCAGACTGAGAGAATGTGGATCGAAGAGTGAAGACAAACCAAGTCTCCCAAAATAACATGTTGAGCCTGAATGGGCCCTGTCGAAAGACGCAAACATCTCAACCTCGCTGTAGACCACGACACAACGTAACAAAACATCCTTTTAAAAACGAAGCAAACAAAGATGAAAATCTTGAACCAGAGCTATATGAAAGGATGGGGGATCTAGATAAATGGAGGGAATTTGTTTCCAGCCCTAAAAGTCAAGGTTAGTAATCGTTTTGCAAGTAATCAATACAGAGACACGCATGAACGACTTTTGGCATGTCTAAATATCGTCAGGAAGTATAGCTACAGAAGTAATACAATACCCAACAAGCCAATGTCAGGAAGTACAGCTACAGAAATAATACAAGACCCAACAAGCCAATGTCAGAAAGTATAGCTACAGAAATAATACAAGACCAAACATGCCAATGTCAGGAAGCATAGCTACAAAAATAATACAATACCCAACAAGCCAATGCCAGGAAGTATAGCTACAGAAATAATACAAGACCCAACAAGCCAATGTCAGTATGTGTAGCTACATAAATAATACAAGACCAAACATGCCAATGTCAGGAAGCATAGCTACAGAAATAATACAAGACCCAACAAGCCAATGTCAGGAAGTATAGCTACAGAAATAATACAAGACCCAACAAACCAATGTCAGGAAGTACAGCTACAGAAATAATACAAGACCCAACAAGCCAATGTCAGGAAGTATAGCTACAGAAATAATACAAGACCCAACAAGCCAACGTCAGTATGTTGCATTCTTTACCATAGGAATGTCAGTTTTGCAAGACATCAAAGTTGATAGACTGCTAGAACTTGGAAAGGCAATAGACAAAATAAAAGCCGACAAAGGCTAGTGCTGAACTGGATACCATAACACTGTTGCATGTCAAGAAATGAGGAAGTGGATAAGTTAACCAAGGTTGATACAACACGAGAACTAAAAGAACAAACAATCACCTTCCTTGAAAAGAATGCCCTTAATCCATAAGGAGTGTCGACCAAACGAGAGACAACTATAACTGTCTTGATCGAGCGTCCCAAATGATCCTGTTCCATTCGAGAACGTGACATAACAGAGGGAATGGCAACTTACACAGACCACAATTGGCCTCATCACACACGTGTATGTGCAGGGAAGCAGCACAGACAGCCGAACATATCTTCCATGACTGTTATACGCTTATGGAACTGCGTACTGAACACTGGTTCACCGAGACGAACCTCCACACAAAGATGTGTAGTAGTCTCCAGATTCTCCATCACACCGACCTTTACCCAGAGAACTGACCTTCATGAGTAAACATTTTAAAAAACGTAGAAAACGAAACGAAGAAGAAAAAAAGAATGTACATGTTGCTGAAACATTCCCTTGTACATTAATTGCCCTGTTCGACTTTCTTCGAAGGATGAAGATACCCCATCCTTTCATCAATGATTATTGTTGATGTTGAATGCCCACAATTTTTTTAAAATTGTGACGTCATCATACAGCGATTTACGCTGCACTGTTTCGTTAGGCCTGAGGCCCAGTGCATCCGATTGCAACAGGCATTTCTGTAGGGTTGCCTCCTTAGCCCTTGGCTGTCCTCAGCCATCTGCAAGGCAGCTAATTCAAGCTGACGTCTGACAGCGTACGAAGAAGAAGAAGAAGAAGACGAAGAAGAAGAAGAAGAAGAAGAAGAAGAAGAAGAAGAAGAAGAAGAATAAGAAGAAGAAGAAGAAGAAGAAGAAGAATACCCACAATGAGTAAGATTTCTATTTTATGAGCTCTGAAAAGAGAGTCAATTGGCGTGTTACAGTAGTTTTTCTTACATCCCGAGTGTGCTAATAAAGGTTTACATCGACCCTCCATGCTGTCGTGCTATTATTGGCTCAATCTGCATGTCGCTCACTACTACGGGGATTATTCATCCACGTTATCCACACTTATAAGGCACTTACCAGGAGCTCCTTAATTACGGCAGCGATTTGGGCACCCACGATCCTGGTGTTCGCCGTGGCCTGGTCGTATGGTGGCAGGTTGCCATGAGACCAATCAACAATGATCACGTTATAGTCTCCGTGAGTAAGGAGCTCGTTCTTCATATCCTGTCCGACAAAACACAAAGTTCTATATTAGTAAATAATATACTCAGGGCAAAAAGTAACTTACCAGGTCATGTTTCTCGTCATATAATGTTCATGTATCATCCACAAACAGCGAAACTTGGGGTGAAGAAACTGTATTCCATAGTTCAAAACTGAAAGAACTGGTAAGACATTTCAGTGTCTCGTGTGATTGTCTCCGCAGGCTATAGGAGCATGAGGGGTCATTATTTAAAATTACAACGCTCAGTACCGCGTGTGTCTACCACGTGAGTTGATCACGGCTTAACATCTCCGCCTCATAGATCGAATGAATCAAATCATGTAGAATATTCTGCCACTCATGCACGACTTCTTGATGACGTTGCCGGACAATCTGCGGCGGATGCTGTCGTTGCTGAAGTCGGCGTTTCAGCTCGTCCCAGACAGGCTAATTTGATGACAGGTCAAATGAAATTGCTGGTCAGGGCAAGATTGCAATGTTTTTGGCTTGGTGTTCATCGTGCACGTCTCTTCTTCTTGTTCTGCGTTCGTGCCCAATGTCCCACTGCTAAGCCCTGAACAGGGCTTTATAAGTAGCAGGATGTAGTTTGGAGAATGGAATGCGTTGTGTCGCTAATTTACACTTCGATTGCGATATTTGCACCTTTCAGTCCGACACATCCGTTCTCGGCAGTTGTACGACTCTGACAACATGAGGACGGGCATTGTCATACTGGAGCACATTGCCTGGTGCATGGTTCATGACAAAAGGCGCGATGTGGTTCTTCGTGATTTCATCACGGTATCGCAAGCTGGTAACAGAACAGTCTAAGATAAAGAGGTGTGTCCGATGATTCGTGCAGATGCCTCCCCAAATCATAATCTTCCTTCTATGTCCATGACGAGCGCGCTCATGAAAGTAGTTGTTGGCGACGATACACACTCTGTCGACAATCGGCTCTTGAAAGATTGATCCTGCACTTGTCAGTAAACTGTACACTGTCCCACAAAGCGTTCACAAAGCGCAGATGTTGTCTGGTCGAAGCTAGTCTTGCGGCATGATGTCGTGGCTGCAGAATTGAACGAAATGCAGGACGTCTTGAACGAAAGACTTGCTCGCACAAACGGTTCCTGACATGAATGTATTCTTCTCAGTCCGGGAAGGATGCTAGCAGTTACACTAGCCGACTGAGAGCTGTTTCGCAAATACGCGAGAGTAATGAAATGATTCTACCATCGTGTCGTTAATCGAGGACGTCCCCCGCGGGGCAGGTCAGAAACAGTCCCAGTCCCAGATCAAATTGTTATGCTGTTACAGACACAGACATTCCTCCTTCCAACATGCCAACAGCTCGCAGCATCTCATTTAAGACCGTCCGTGGCATCCTTCTAGTTGTTTCCTTCTAAACGAAATTAATGGTAAAATAATCATTGATCGCCAGTGAACATTTCTCAGGTCAATTTTTTTTATCAGCATGTGAATTGTGAGAAACTGCCCGGATAGTCGTTCATTTCATGAAATCAGATTTTGAAGGTCAGTGAAAGGTCATTCACACTCAGACTGCACCAATATAGTTATATGGCGTCCAGTAACGGACAAGAGTGCATCGATTTGAAATTACATGACAATTTTGAAAGATAAAAACTGGAAAGGTACGTTTTTCGTTGAGTATACAAAGTTCTCTGTTAGCTACAAAATGCTCTGCATAACGTACAAACAGTTTCATATAACGACTATCTATCTATCTATCTATCTATCTATCTATCTATCTATCTATCTATCTATCTATCTATCTATCTATCTATCTATCTATCTATCTATCTATCTATCTGTATCTGTCTGACTGTCTGTCTGTGTCTGTCTGTCTGTCTGTTTGTCTGTCTGTCTGTCTGTCTATCTATCTATTTATCCATCTATCCATCCATCCATAAATACATCCATCCAACCACCCACCCACCAACCACCCTCCCACCCACTCACCCATCCACTCATCCACCAATCCACCTATCAATCCATCCATCTATCCATATGTTTGTCTGTCCGTCTGTCTGCCAGCCTGTCTGCCTGCCTGCCTATCTGTCTGTTTGTCTGTCTGCCTGCCTGCTTGTATATCTGTCTCTCTGTCTATCTGTCTATCCTTCTGTCCGTTCGTCTCTTATTTGGTTTACTTTTGGCTGACAAATTCTACATTACAGTATAGCCATCCTTATGCCTAAAACTTCGTAGTCTCTTAGGACATGCGAGGCAGGTTTAAGTTGTACTATTCATTGCTTCTCTTTCTGGGCCCGGTAACACGGGTTCAAACTTTACAAACACGAGTAAAAATATTTTTTAAATATAAATAACAGAAAAGTTGATTGAAAACAAATTACGTTCATCCAGGTGCTGAGGATAGGCGTGTCCAAGAAACCATGAACAATAAACTGGGTCGGCCTCTTTTTGAAGTGGGTCCAAACAGTGACTGCCGTCTCAGGTTTCCTAGCATCTAGGTCCTGGGGTGTAGTCTTTGCCTCACGTGTATATAACCGGAACTTTGTCCTAAGGGAATTCATGAACACAACTTAATTAAACCACTTTACACTGAATACAAAATAATCGAGACAGCCAATACAGGCTGGAAAGCGAGGCCAAAATTCGCGATACCGACCTCGCTCAACGGCAATCGTCATTCTCTTAGTCGACCTGTGCATCTACAAGGGCATTAACTCTTGTGCAGGTCCTAACTCTTGTGCATGTACTGACTCCTGTGCAGGTCCCAACTCTTGTGCAGGTCCCAACTCGTGTGCAGGTCCCAACTCTTGTGCAGGTCCTGACTCTTGTGCAGGTCCCAACTCTTGTGTAGGTCCCAACTCTTGTGTAGGTCCCAACTCTTGTGCAGGTCCCAACTATTGTGCAGGTTCCAACTCTTGTGAAGGTCCCAACTCTTGTGAAGGTCCCAACTCTTGTGCAGGTCCCAACTCTTGTGAAGGTCCCAACTCTTGTGCAGGTCCCAACTCTTGTGTAGGTCCCAACTCTTGTGAAGGTCCCAACTCTTGTGTAGGTCCCAACTCTTGTGTAGGTCCCAACTCTTGTGCAGGTCCCAACTATTGTGCAGGTTCCAACTCTTGTGAAGGTCCCAACTCTTGTGAAGGTCCCAACTCTTGTGCAGGTCCCAACTCTTGTGAAGGTCCCAACTCTTGTGCAGGTCCCAACTCTTGTGTAGGTCCCAACTCTTGTGAAGGTCTCAACTCTTGTGCAGGTCCTAACTCTTGTGAAGGTCCCAACTCTTGTGTAGGTCCCAACTCTTGTGAAGGTCCCAACTCTTGTGAAGGTTCCAACTCTTGTGTGAGTTGGTAATAACCGGGTCCATTTCTCTGCTTAGCGGGCTAGGCTCGAGCACTGCTATGTGAACGACAGTGTGGAACACAATACAGGTCATCCTAACACAGTTAAGTATGTAAGGGGAACTCTAAATGCACTCAGTTGTGGGGAGATGGGTGTCAAGATGATGAGCAGTGCATGAGCTGTAGCGTTCACCGAACCAAAGCTGACTGCTAGCGTCAGTACCAGCAACACATAGCTGCCAAGACCCTGTCCTCCTTCTCCAACGTGGTGATCCTAGATGACAGGCTGCAACATGCCAGACTGGCTAAGAAAAAGGGATGGAAAAGGGAAAGCTAACACAGTACCCAAAAAAATGCCTGCTGTCGGATGTGTCGGACCGAAATGTGCAAAATATCGCAGTCACGCTGTAAACTATGACACAACGCATTCCGTTCTCCGGACTACATACTGATACTTGCAAAGCGCTCTTTAGGGCATGTTAGCGGGAATTTGAGAGTGAACGACGAAGAAGAACTGCACTCAAGAGGACCCCACATCCCTAACAATTTCTTTAACTGGAGATTTTAAACGAACTCACTGGCTTCGGAAACATCTGAAGAACCAGCAGTTCGAGTACCTGAATAAAACTTCATAAAAAGCGAAGAAAAAAAAAGTTAATCATAAATACAGGATCGATACGTGATCACTGCGTCGGGAGAGGTTTGCGCCCCGGCCAGTTAGAAAGATGTCCAAGACACATAACTCACATGGTGAACAAGCAGCAGCCAGATGTGATGTCCCTACTACTTATTAGAGTTACGGTAAAGACGAGACCTGACAATAAAGTAGAAGACTCTCCAATTCATGATGTTACACTCTTAGATATTCATTTAGATCACAAACCTGTTGAGAGTGAATAAGCTTTTCGAGATTGAAAAATGGCTAGTCTTCGGAATTTTAGGAAAATTCAACTATTAACACAAGAAACATATCTTTACGGTAATTATTTATTTCACTGAGGTATAAAGATCGTTTGCCCCTGCAGTTGCCACACAGTGTACAGGATAAGTATGTATTTCAATCCCTATAGAAAAAGACCTAAGCATTCACATGGTTTTGAACCGGTGCCTTTTGTTAAGGAGACTATTGACCACCGGCTCCAATAAAAATTAATACACTCAAACTGCCAGCTTTTACTGTAATAGTATTAAACATTATATAATGAGGGGAGTATTAACCAGCTGCACACTTGCTGGACAGAATAGAATCATTGTAACCTTACAAGCATGTCGTAAAGGTGGCTAAGTAGGGTTGTGTATGAAGGTAGCAGTCTCGTCATATAAATTATCATGTAATTATTAGTGATACCGTCAATGGAAATCCTCAGATACAATCTACCTGTTAATGGACTCGTTCTTATTGTATCTCGTCCCTTCGTGCAGCTCGCCTTTTTTGCGATGCAGCAAAGTCTTTTCTCGGCGGTATGAGCACAGTGTAGGATGGAAGTGCTCCAGGCTGAGCGATTCGGCGACAACAATAAGAAAACCGTTCAGAGTTACTTTGAGAGCGTCTTTGCATCATTACTTCTGCCCCCCCCCCCCCCTTCCGACCGTATGTCTGGAGCTCTATGTACAACATCTGCTGAGGGATGCACTTATCGGGCATACAAACAATTTACCCAGTCTATCTGATCTGAGCTCTCAGCAGCAGGGTATGGAATCATGAGAGCCGAGCCCATCTGAGGACTTCAGAATTAGATACTTTATCCTACCAGGATGCGGTGACAGTTCGCGTGGAATTAGTTGAATTTCCTGACATGTATACTATGTACTGTCTATAATTCGTTAGCGTATTGAAGAGTGGTTTGCACTTTAGCATGATAGACCTTCATCTTAGTGGCAACAGTGATGCGTTGCCGGTCCTAAAAGCTCGTGACAGAACTTTCCATGAGCTCGTAAAAACATTATCTACGATGTCTTTGTGTTGAACATATACCACAATGTGTTCACACAGTTGAAAACGTATCCATGATAATCCTCAGGAGTCTTAGACTGAAAAGCTGTTCATCCATTCTGTATTTGATATGTACGCCTGACGCACAGTCATGTGTAACTGCGGGAAGCTTATCAGAAAATACCACACTAAAGATCGTTGGGGGCAGTACACAGTCCTGTTAGTTTCCAATTCAATTTGACATTTATTATAGTACAACATATCACATCATATATTTACGTAACACAAAATAGATAAATAGTGAATCATAGTATAGCATAACATCAAAACATGACAATAAAACAACATACACAATTACAATAAATACAGGTATCATATAATATCACAACATAATAAAAAAACATAACACAAAATCAAACGTAGCACAACATAACATAACACATTATACAACATAACACAACACAACAGAACTCAGCACTACTCACAGAATTTTGTCAGGCGAGTCTGGGACTACAGACACTGGTCTTTGAGAGCTCGTAAATGGGCCATCAGTGGAGAAGCAGCCCAGAGTACCGTAACAAACGGAGCTCCCTGGACGTTTTGAGAAAATGAGTGTTCAAGTTAATGGACTAGTCGCTGATTTTATCATCGTATCCTTCCTTTATTAGATGCAATAGGAGCATGGTAACACTACTGCACATATCGTCTGCAGTACACCTGCGCAAAATTATGAATATGCTTTTGTGGTGGTGGTTTTGTAGCACAATTTGACATGATAAGGTCGTCAGTTCCATCCGCTTTACTTTCACGATATGCACTAAAGTGGGGGGGGGGGGGGGGGGGGGAAGAGGGCGTCGTGGTTTTATTCTATTATCCTCAGTAACTGATCACGTGATCTACATTGGACGGAAGCATACGACTACCAGAAACGTTCTCCATAAGCTAAGCTCTAGAATATCTGGATCTACTGTCCTGGTCAAACTAAGGTTCATGGTGATGGTCCAGTAAAGGTCTTGGCTGGTAATGTTGATTGTTGGTCCTCCGCTGGATCTAATGTCTTCGTCATACTGAGGTTCATGGCGATGGTCCAGTTAAGGTCTTGGCTGGTAATGTTGATTGTTGGTCCTCCACTGGATCTAATGTCCTGGTCATACTGAGGTTCGTGGCGATGGTCCAGTTAAGGTCTTGGCTGGTATTGTTGATTGTTGGTCCTCTGCTGGATCTAATGTCCTGACCAAACTAGGTTCATGGCAATGGTCCAGTTAAGGTCTTGGCTGGTATTGTTGATTGTTGGTCCTCCGCTGCTGGATCTAATGTCTTCGTAATACTGAGGTTCATGGTGATGGTCCAGTTAAGGTCTTGGCTGGTAATGTTGATTGTTGGTCTTCCACTGGATCTAATGTCCTGATCAAATTAAGGTCCGTGGCAGTGATCAAGCTAAGGTCTTGGCTGGTAATGTTGATTGTTGGTCCTCCGCTGGATCTAATTTCCTGACCAAACTGAAGTTCATGGCGATGGTCCAGTTAAGGTCTTGGCTGGTAATGTTGAATGTTGGTCCTCTGCTGGATCTAATATCCTGACCAAACTAAGGTTCATGGCGATGGTCCGGTTAAGGTCTTGGCTGGTAATGTTGATTGTTGGTTCTCCGGTGGATCTAATGTCCTGACCAAACTAAAGTTCATGGCGATGGTCCAGTTAAGGTCTTGGCTGGTAATGTTGATTGTAGGTCTTCCACTGGATCTAATGTCCTGATCAAACTAAGGTCCATGACAATGATCCAGCAAATGTCTTGGCTTTTATTGTTGATTGTTGGTCTTCCCCTGGATCTAATGTCCTGATAAAACTAAGGTCCATGGCAGTGATCCAGCTCCCCTGGCTGGTAATGTTGACTGTTGGTCTTCCCTTGGATCTAGTGTCCTGATCAAATTAAGGTCTATAGCAATAATCCAGTTTAGTATTTCTCTGGATCTAATGTCCTGATCAAACTAAGGTCCATGGCAATGATTGAGCTAACGTCCTGTCTGGTAATGTTAATTGTTGGTCTTGCCCTGAATCTAGTGTCCTGCTCAAACTAAGGTCCATGACAGGGATCCAGCTAACGTCATGTCAAGTAATATTGATTGTTGGTCTTGCTAAGATCCATTGATCAAATTAAAGTCCATGACAAAAGTCAAGGTAAACTCCTGGCTGGTAATGTTGATCGTTGGTCTCTGCCTGGATCTACTGCTCTTGTTGTTATTGGTGCCCATAATTACTTTTGTGTGCGCCCTGAAAGAGACATTAAATGGCGGATTGCAGTAGCTTTCTTCACATCTCTACTAGCGATTGTGCTATTCTTGACTTCATCTGTGTGTCGCTCGCTACAATGGAGATCAGTGGTTCTCTCACCTTATTACACACACTGCTACGAAAATATCCCATTCTCCTGAAAACAAGTGTAGAAGTGAGATGAGGGACTTAACAAGTATGTTTTAACTGACCCAGACATTTTGTCAGATCAGTACGTTTTGCCTTACATACGTTAGACTCCTCTTCCCACTGTCCGAATCAATCTGAAGGTCACAGTAATGAAGAGGTTAAAGTCTTCGCCAGTGATGATGCCACGTTGGTCTTCGCCTGCATCTACTGCCCATGTCCCACCGAAATACTTTTTTTCTTCGCCTCTAATTATGTTTTGTTAATATTCTCATTTTTATTTTCTCTGCTGCTTACAAGCTAAGGCATGTCTAATTAAACTGTTGACCTTCTCCCTTGGCGCTGATCTATCAATCTCTTTATTTCTTTCCATAATCTCCTACTGTATTGTTTGTTGTCGTATAAGCTTTGATGCTACTCAGGACAGATGCATTCCAGAAAATGTTAGTGAACAAATTGACCTACGGACAGCATACGATTGAGACTTGTTGTTCGTCCATTACGCGTGATGAGGACCTTTCAGTTTTAATTTTAGCCAATCCTTCCACTCGAGTATTCTGTACTTCCGTGTTGTTTATGGGTACGTAGATGGCTAACAAGTAAGATTTGGGATCTGCATATTCGAAGGCAGGGAATGCATGGAAAGTTTGCTTCGCGAGACTGTGATATTTATCGGGGTTGTCTGACCTTTCTCCGTTATCTGCTGCATTCTTTTTAGAAGCCTCCCATGACACTGCTCCTCTAGGCTGTACGGTTTTTGTCAACATCTTCCCATGTTATGAGGTTTATATTGAAGGATTTTAAAGAGGTTTTCAGTGTGTCTTTAAAGCGCTTTTTTTGGCCTCCTTTGGAGCGTTCGCCATTCTACATCTCGCCATAGAAGATTATTTTTGGCAACCGATAGTCTGACATACGAACCACCTGACCCGCCCAGCGAATCTGTGATTGCATCATTATGGTATCAATGCTGGAATACCAGCTCTCTCGAGATCAGCGGTGCCTGGGACCCTCTCTTGCCATTTGACATTCATCACTCTCCTGAGACAAAGTGTGTAACAGTGATTCAGCTTCTTTGCATGTCGTCTGTATACAGTCCATGTTTCACTTGCATATATCAACACAGGGACCACCACAGCTCTGTACACTTTCAGCCTAGTCTGATTGAGACTAAAAACAACAAATGCTGTCCTTAGATCGACACGGAAGGGCAACCAAACAAATCTCTTGACAAGATCATGTTGTCGATGTAACTGAGAGGTAAAGCGCCATCTTATCTAGAATCAGAAGTGCGAAACTCTGAGGTTTCGAATTCCATAAATTTGATGCATCCCTTGGTATCAAGGGATTAGAGACCAGCGTCAAGATTGACAAAAACACGGAGTTCCCGTGTACGAACTCTTGGCAGTTGAAAGTTTATTCGCTTAGACTGTTAGCAGCTGAACGTACGAAATCATTTTTTAAAGTAATTAAATTGCTACCCAATTTGCAGTCTACATTATCCCAGGCTTATAAGACATAGGATGTAATCATTGAACGAATCAGACAACGAACTACGGATAACCTTCGGCTACCTGGCATGAGACATTACTTGTTTGTTTGGCTACCAGGATTCCAATTATTCCAAGTATAAGAGATTATATGACTGTTTTCAGGTTACACACTGCACACAATTGATTGCCGTCACCAGAACTTGAAAAGATTACAAAACTGCAATCCATGACCGATAGAAGAGACTGCAGAGCCCAGCTGCAGTCAGAGAAACTCCGAAGACTGACTGACCATCCAATGCACCAGAGACTAAACAATTTGGGAAATGGGAAACTAAAGCGGAGAAACTTTGCAGAAATAGCCAAAGCAAAGATGCACGAAGATCCCATAAACGCACTAACAACACCAAAACCCATCACTACTGTACGAAAACCTACCTGGAGGCAGGATATATTTCCAGAGGTGGTAGAAAATATACCAGGTATTGCAAACAAAAACTGCCAGACTGAAAAAGAAAGGAGAGATACTACCCTAAGCTTCATAAAGAAAAGCTACCCAAGCATGGACTGGACCCATGCATACACCGACGGTTCTGTAACAAACACTACACAGAACGGAGGGGCAGGAGCATTCCTGAACCTACCAAATGGCAGAAAAATAACACTGTCATTCGCTACTGGTAAGTACACAAGCAATTTCAGAGCGGAGGCAGAGGCACTGAGGGCGGCAGTGGAAGAAATGGTGACACACAGTGAAAATGAGAGCCATATAGTCCTGCTGACAGATGCTCTCACCGTAGTCACAGCGCTAAAAAGCCAGAAAAACACTGAGCTCAATGACTTAAGAGCAGCACTCTGCAAACTGTGCCAGCAGTTCGCACCAAAAAGGGTAGTGGTACAGTGGGTTCCGTCACACTGCAACATCCAAGGCAACGAGGAGGCAGACAGACTGGCAAAAGAAGGTGCAAGACTACCACAAACAGATACCAGTATGACGTACGAAGAGTCAAAACGGCTTATCAAAGCCAGATACATGACCAATTGGGAAACCGAACATACTGGTTACACCAAAAACGATGCCTATTACCAGTTGAACCGAAAAGAGCAGGTCGTTGTCTTCAGACTTCGCACTGGCCACAACAGACTGAGATACCACCTATTCAACAAATTGAAGATAGGGTGTACCGACGAATGCCCGTGCGGTACTGGTAAAATGACCGCTGAACATCTGCTGCAGAACTGCCCGACATACGAGGATCAGAGAGAGCAGATGTGGCCATTACCAGTGGAACTGCAAGACAAGCTCTATGGTAGTGGCGAGAGCCTCAGGATGACCGCCGCTTTTTTCGAAAAAATAATGGTTACTGTCTGACTGCGTACGAAGAAGAAGAAGAAGAAGATTGCCGTCACCAGTATCAACTGCGCTGCCGAAAGGATCGAAGATCAATTCCTTTCAAAAGCGTTTACCATTTGAACATACTTCATGTGCTCTTGTTGTGTCCATCCAGTTCAACATGCCATCCAAACACGTTTTAAATGCCTTCTTTTTTGTCTTCGATATTTTCGGTTGTAACAGACATATGCAGGCGTTCATTCCTGTCCTCTTCCGCTCTTGACCTGGAAATTTACAGTTGTCATCAGGTTAACCTTGTCCGCCCATTGTCTAGCCTAAATGACAAAGACCTTTAATGTTTGTTTTATTGTCATACACACATCCTGTGTTCGCTGTTGAAGTCTTCCATCGTTGGGGCATGTTTAATGCATGGGAGATGAGAGGCTGCCAAAGAATTTCCTTCATGGACAGCTGGCCATTGAGGCTAGAAGAATCGGCTGTCCCATACTGCGATTCAAGGACATATGCAAGAGGGACATGAAGTCGTGCGACGTCCCATCCGAGGGTTGGTGGGAACGAATTGCTCAGAATTGAGCTGTTTGGAGAGGCCTTCTGGCTACATAGAAAAGAGAAAGACTAAAGAGATCAAGAAACACCCCCGCAAGCCAGCCTCCTCAGTACGGTTGTACGATCTATGACAAAGGACTGTCACACCCCGGCAAGCCAGCCTCCTCAGTACGGCTGTTGTGACAAAGGACTGTCACTCACGAATAGGCCTTTACAGTCATAGCAGACGGTATCGAAATACGTACGGCACAGTTTGAAAAAACAGAGCACCACGCTCATGATCTTCAAAAACTGAGACACCTTTGAATGAATGAATGTCATATATTTTCATTTGATGAACAATAATTAGTGTTGTTAATGTACGATTGGAACGACATATCTGTGTACTAATAGCAGTCAACCACTTGCTTCAGTATCGTCTCTTATTCTTTAACGAATGAAGAGACACCTGACCGGGACAAGAATCGCTGTTTGAGAACCTGTATGCCATTTGTTTTAGACTGTTTGTTGTTGTTGTTTGATTAAATGTTTGCCTTTATTTTTATTCTTTTGGCGAAGACGCATTCCTTTCTCAACCTCAGACCGCAGTCGTTTAGGTCATATCAGGACGTATTGGCCAGTGTCTGCATGCATGTCTGTGTTTGTTTGTATTGTGTTGTTGTGTGTGTTCTACTACGACAGATTTGCAGTACTGTAGTTTTGGTACGAGAACGTATTGACCAGTCTATGGATGAGTGTGTGTGTGTGTCTGTTTATAATGTGGACGAATTGGCCTGTTTATAGAGCCATGTGTGTCTGTGTGTGTCTGTTTATAATGTCGAAGTACTGGCAGGTCTATAGATGAGTGTGTGCGTGTGTCTGTTTATAACGTGGACGAATTGCCCTGTCTATAGATGAGTGTATGTGTGTCTGTAATGTGGACGAATTGGCTTGTCTATAGAGAAGTGTATATGCGTCTGTTTGTAATGTGGACATATTGGCCAGTGTATGGATACGTGTATGTATCTGTTTGTAATGTGTTCTACTATGGCAGTTTTACAGTACAGTAGTTTTTTTTCAATCCTTTCTGTACGCGGAGAAGTGGTAATACCGAGAAAAAACCTCGACATATCCAGACTAACTAAACACAATGTGATTTCCAACCCGATATGCTGAGATTGCAAATCAAGCTTTACTCCCCTACACTACTCCCTCCCTCTCTTTTCTATATAGCGATGTTGGGTGTCTTGAGCTGACTACTGCCTCTGTTAAAGCTATTGTTGTGAATGCCTGGTGGCGAACGAGGATGAGGTAGAAAAATGAACGATAAAATTATGTATCACGTACTTTTTTGAACGGTTTGTTTAGACTCCACATCCAGTGTCTTCATGTCCGCCACGCCAACCATCAAGGCAACAAGCAACCAAATCGCCATTTTACCTGTAATAAACAGCCAAATGTGTTAGTTCCTTGTAAACTAACTTATCTCTCACTTGCAGATAGGCCTCAAACTGTCGTACACCGCTTGACACTGAGAGTATTTGTCCTTTTATAAGGTTTTCCACAGAAAGATTAAAATGTATAGATATGACGTCATCAAACTTGTGCCAACCTACTATCTTCTTTTCGTTTCATGTCAAGCATAGGCTGACAACTGCAACTAACCTCTTTACGGGTAACCTAAGCAGTTTGTGCGATCTGTCGGTGGTGGTTTGTGATTCAATTAGATTTAGAGAATGATTTTGCTAATCCAGTTGCAACTACGGTTTATATTTGAAGGTACTGCAGCAAAGATAGAGGCTATCGGTGATTGGAAAGCACAGAAGGTTAAAATACAGTTTTACGGAACATCAGAAACAGACGGGATAGGCATATAAAAACATTGGTAGGTATGGGCTAAATATCGCAGGGCAAAGAACATGCCCGATCCAGGATAACCTATTAGGGCAAGTAGCCATCAGTGTGTGAGCGTCTGGTTACAGTTGTGGTATAGCTGATAATTGTTGCCCCATTCTTACCACATAGTGGAAGATTTAGTGTCATTATCAGGTCATGTATGAGCCCACCATGACGAATCCTGATAACACCAAGGACAAATTCTATGATGAGCTTGAGGCAGTAATTGATACTGTGCCGAAGTCCAACAAGATCAATGTCTTTGGCGATTTAATTGCAAGAGTTGGTACAGAACATGTTCCATGGAAAGGAATGATATGAAAATATGGAATAGGCAACTGCAACACAAACAGTGACCTCTCTTTGAGGACATATGCCGCCAATAACCTTATGATTACAATGCCGAAGCGCAATAGAACAACATGGATCTATCCCCGAACCAAACATTGGCACCTGATAAATTTTCGTATTGTCCGTAGAAGAGACAGACAGCGTGTGCGACTCACCTAAGCCGTGTGTGGTGCAGACTGCTGGACATATCACATATTACTGATCTCAAATATTAACATTAGGATCCAGGCTCCAAGACGCCCACAGGGAATTAAAGTTCCCAAGCGACTTAACATTAGGATCCAGGCTCCAAGACGCCCACAGGGAATTAAAGTTCCCAAGCGACTTAACATTAGGATCCATGCTCCAAGACGCCCACAGGGAATTAAAGTTCTTAAGCGACTTAACATTAGGATCCAGGCTCCAAGACGCCCACAGGGAATTAAAGTTCTTAAGCGACTTAACATTAGGATCCAGGCTCCAAGACGCCCACAGGGAATTAAAGTTCTTAAGCGACTTAACATTAGGATCCAGGCTCCAAGACGCCCACAGGGAATTAAAGTTCTTAAGCGACTTAACATTAGGATCCAGACTCAAAGACGCCCACAGGGAATTAAAGTTCTTAAGCGACTTAACATTAGGATCCAGGCTCCAAGACGCCCACAGGGAATTAAAGTTCTTAAGCGACTTAACATTAGGATCCAGGCTCCAAGACGCCTACAGGGAATTAAAGTTCTTAAGCGACTTAACATCACGAAGCTGGACAACAACAGCACCATGCAGGTTCTTGTAGATAAACTAGCCAGCCAACATGACACCATCAATTTTGACACTACCGTTGATATAGAAGCTGGGCCATGTTTATACAGATGTTATACTCCACCTCCTACTGAAGGCTGCAGTAGAAGCAATGCTGACAGGCGAAAGCAATGAAAGCTAGATAGTCCTGTTTACAGATGCCCTGGCCGTGGTTACAGAACTAAAAAGCCAGAAAAATACTGAACTTAATGATTTAAGAGCAGCACTCTGTCAAGTATACCAGCAGTCCTCACCAAAAATAGTAGTGGTACAGTGGGTTCCATCCCACTGTAACATTCAAGGCAACGAGGAGGCAGACAGACTGGCAAAAGAAGGTGCAAGACTACCACACCAGATTCTAGTGTGACCTACGAAGAGTCCAAAAGGTTTATTAGGGCCAGATACATGGCCAAATGGGAAACAGAACATACTGGCTACACAAAAAAGGATGCCTACTACCAGCTGAACAGAAGAGAGCAGGTCGTGGTCTTCAGACTCCGCACAGGCCACAACAGACTGAGGTACCATCTATTCAATATACTGCAGATAGGTGGCACTGCCGAATACACCTGTGGCACAGGGAAAATGACCGCTGAAAATCTACTGCAAAATTGCCCGACATACGAGGACCAGAGAAAGCACATGTGGTCATCACCAGTGGCAACACTAGACAAGCTCTATGGCAGTGTCGACAGCCTCAGGATGACAGTTGCTTTCTTCGAACAAATTAAAGTTGACGTCTGACAGCGTACGAAGAAGAAGAAGAAGATACTCCACCTCCTCTAACACACCTGGCACTACATCCCGCAATCACCAGGACTGGTTTGATGGAAACTGCGAAGATATACATTGTCTGCTAGATGAGAAGCATAAACTGCATCGTGCATTTATCAATGATCCGAAATCATGTACAAAGAAGTAGGCGTTTTCCAGAATTAGTCAAACTGTGCAATGAAGGCTCCGTGAGATGTCAGATTCATGGCTATGCAAGAAAACTGATCAGATACATGCGTTTGCAGATAGACATGATCTCAGAAACTGTTACAGTGCACCCCGAGAAGTGCATGGCCCAAATGCATTTGGCAGCTCACCTTTGCTGGTGCAGATGGCAGCATCCTGATAACAGAGAGAACTCAACGCTGGACAGAGCACTTCAGTGGCGTTCTCTACTGACACTCGTCAGTTAATTGTGAGGCGATAAATCGTCTGCCACAAATAGAAACTAATGAGACCCTAGCCCGCTGTCCAACTGTCCAGGAAACACCTAAAGCCCTCGACCTACTCACAAATGGAAAGATTCCGGGATCCGACTCAATTCCTGCCGAGATCTACAAAGCTGTGGGACCCAGACTGACTGAGAAGCTGACCGGACTCTTCTGTGAAACGTGGAATCAGCAGCACATCCCACAAGAGTTCAAAGATGCATCCACTATTCATCTCTATAAGAGAAAAGGAAATCGGCAAGTCCGTGATAACTATAGAGGATATCTCTGCTCTGCGTTGCTGGAAAAATAGCTTGCAAGGATTCTACTAGACAGACTTTCGCATCACCTAGAACAAGGCCTACTTCCAGAGAGTCAATGTGGATTTTGAAAAGGATGAGGCACCACTGGCATGATCTTTGCAGCTGGTAAATACAAGAAAAGTGTCATGTGCAAAATGTCTACCTTCTCACCACATTTGTTGATTTAACAAAAGCTTTAGATACCTTAAGTCTTGTTGGCCTATGGAATATCAAGGTCAAATATGGATATCCCAATGCATTTATTATAAAGGTTAGATAGTCCATGATGGCATGTTAGCTCGATCACGGGGAACACTCTGAGCCACTTGCTGTTACAAAGGGAGTGAAGCAAGGATTTATCCTAGACCCTCCCCTTTTCATGCATGATGTTTGCTGCCATGTTGACGGATGTATTCAAGGGCAATGATGATGGAGTGAAAGTCCTCTATCGCCTAGACGGTGAGTTATTCCATCTGAGGAGACTGCGGGCAAAAACAAGATTACAAACTGAGATAATATGTGAACTGCTCTTTGCGAATGACTGCGCTGTCAATGCCCGTTCAGAGATTGAGATGAAATGTACTGTTGACATGCCTTCAGCGGCTTGCGTTAACTTTGGTCTCACAATCTCTTCCAGCAAGACTGAAGTGCTGCACCAAGCAGCCCCAGAACTGAGTACAGCGAGCCATCTATCACTATCAAAGATCAGAAACTGAAGTCGGTAGAACGCTTTGTATACCTTGTCAGCACACTCTCCAGAGCAGTCCATATTGATGAGGAAGTAAACTTGAGAATAGCCAAAGCATGTTTGGGACAGAACAGGAATTAAGCTTATAACCAAATTGAAGGTTTATGTGGCAGTCGTTCTACAACTCTTCTGTTTTACGCTTGTGAAACCTGGACTGTGAACAGTCGACATGCGAAGAAACTTTACTGTTTTCATCTGGGCTGCCTAAGAAAACGGCTGAACATAAAATGGCAAGATAGGATTATAGATGTAGAAGTTGTTTCGCGGGCGGGCATGTCAAGCATTCACACAACTCTGCAAATCGCAGCTTAGATGGACTAGCCATGTTGTCCGCATGTCAGATGAGCGGCTTCCAAAGAAAATATTATAAGGCGAACTTGAGTCAAGCAAGCGAGCGAGCTGTGGCCAAATAAAACGTTACAAAGACACTCTGAAAGCCTCACTGAACAACTGCGACATTGACACTGATGGTTGGGAGAACATTGCCGCTGATCGCCCTGCCTGGTGTAGTCAAATCCCCTCTGGCAAGACACATGTAGAGCAAACAAGAATCACGGACGCTGCACAGAGACGAGCGGTACGAAAGGCAAGAGAAGAGTTGCCTCCGTCTGACGGCCAGACAGTGTTTCTCTGCCCTCAGTGTGACGGCCAGACAGTGTTTCTCTGCCCTCAGTGTGACGGCCAGACAGTATTTCTCTGCCCTCAGTGTGACGGCCAGACACTGTTTCTCTGCCCTCAATGTGACGGTCAGACAGTGTTTCTCTGCCCTCAGTGTGACGGCCAGACAGTTTTTCTCTGCCCTCAGTGTGACGGCCAGACAGTGTTTCTCTGCCCTCAGTGTGACGGTCAGACAGTGTTTCTCTGCCCTCAGTGTGACGGCCAGACAGTGTTTCTCTGCCCTCAGTGTGACAGACTCTCTCGGGCTCGGATTGGTTTGATCAGCCACCTAGGAACCCACACAAGGATTGACAGATGACAATGTCGTCCTCTTAGGAAACGATGGACAAACAACAACTTGGTAGATCACTCACTTTTCACGGCAAATGTATGAGGTTCAACTCCCCCTACTGTCACCCAGGTGTAAAGAGGTTCATTTGTAAATGGGTATCTGACTTGCGGTTAGGTAAGGAAAAGCAGTAAGGAAGGGAACTGGCCACTCAACCATATGTTGCTTAGTACACTGAAGTCTCTTAACACCGCATCCCTGATGGATGTGTCTGATTTGAACTTCATTTATTAACTGATCAGTGCTCATCGTTACAGTTATGATTTGTTAGTGGTTTATATTTACGTTACTCGTTTTCCCTGAAAAAGACATGTTGGTCTGAACGTAGATTTCGGTGATGTCTCTGTCTCGGCTCGGTATCATAGCTTTACTTGTATTTGTTATGTGACATTTTAATTTAGATTTCCAATCCATTCATCAATAATCAATCAATAATCAACCAATAATAGTCAATAATCTTTTAAATCCAAGAGAACAGGTCTTCAACAAATAACCACTAAACTGTCCTATGATGAGCCAACTAAGCAAGCTCACTCATCCTAGGTTTTTTTTTCTTTCTTAAAGTTCAATTCGAGCCCTCTCTTCCACATATACAGTAGCCAGGATCTCTCCCTCTTGCCATGGGAAATCCAAACCATAAAATGGCTTGTAATGCTATCAGAAGAATGTGTGACCAATCCAGCGCATTGACCACCTTGAATGTTTTGTTCTACCACCAGATGTTCAGTTCTCGTTAACATGCCGATATTAGTAACTTTTCCGTCCAGCGCAGCCAATAGTTTTACAACATAAGCCTCCTGTTCGTTTTTAATTACAGAAACAATGTCCGACTTTTTAACTGATTTTGTTTATTAATGACTAGACAAAAAGTTAACACAGACGATGCCGATATTTGATAAATGAATAACTCAAGACGCAGTCTTCTTCTTCTTCTTTTTCTTTTTCTTCTTCGTCTTCAATCGTCTTCGCCGTCCCCCACATATTTTCTAGCATGATCGCTTCCCCGGGCCAGAATGCCTCTCTGTGGTCCAAATAAGTATGGTAGTCCTGCAGAATATGTTCTGGTGTTTGCTTGGGTGCTCCACAATCGCCTGTGGCAGTGTCTATGAGACCCATTCTGTAGAAGTGGGCTGTGAGTCTACATTGTCCCATTTTGAGTCTGAAGATCTTTGTCTGCAAATCACTGCTAATGTTTGTCTAGCCTGTAAAACAGTATCTCAGAGTGTTAACAGTGAAATGTTTATGTCCCCTGTAAAACATATTATCTCAGTGTTATCAACCAAATGTTTATGTCCCCTGTAAAACATATTATCTCAGTGTTATCAACCAAATGTTTATGTCCCCTGTAAAACATATTATCTCAGTGTTATCAGTGAAATGTTTATGTCCCCTGTAAAACACATTATCTCAGAGTGTTATCAACCAAATGTTTATGTCCCCTGTAAAACATATTATCTCAGAGTGTTTTCAACCAAATGTTTATGTCCCCTGTAAAACATATTATCTCAGAGTGTTATCAACCAAATGTTTATGTCCTCTGTTGCTGTTTGTTTTCGAATGCCCACAATGAGTTGGTTACTCTTTTGTGCCCCCTGAAAAGGTCGTTAAGTGGCGGATTGCAGTAGCTTTTCTCACATCCCGAGCGTGCTGATGAAGGAGGACCGGGGTCATCCAGGCGGCTGTGCTATGTTTGGCTTCATCTGCGTGTCACTCACTACTGTAGGGATCAAGTTGATCCCCACCTCGTTATCCAGGCTGCCATGAAAACAGCCCATTTTCAGGGAGGGCTACTAGGAAAGCCGAGGTGAGGGTCTTGGCCAGTTTGTTCTGCCTGACGCTGATAAACATGTCTGATCAGTATATTTTGCCTGACCAGACGTTAGTCTTCTTCTCCTTTCCGTACCAGGTAAAGCATATTATCTCAGAGTTGATGGTGTTTGTTATTATTCTAATTAACAATTTATAAACAGGTGACTAAAATAAGAATAGTCAAGAATAGCTTGTTCTAGTAGGTGACTTCAATGGAAGAATGATCGCTGATCAAGATTCAAGACCTTCATGTCTTGACAATTTTGGAGTCGACACAATAAATGAAAACTGCCTATGCTCTTACAGTTATATATTTATCTATGAAATATGTGTGCTTTTCTCCTCCCATCTACAGACACAATTCCAGCATGGATATCGTGGATCAAAGAACTGGTGTAAGGTGGATCGAATTCTTGTCAGAAGATCTCTTCTCAAGTGTGTTCTCCTCTAGTGTGTTCTCCTCTAGTGTGTTCTCCTCTAGTGTGTTCTCCTCTAGTGTGTTCTCCTCTAGTGTGTTCTCCTCTAGTGTGTTCTCCTCTAGTGTGTTCTCCTTTAGTGTGTTCTCCTCTAGTGTGTTCTCCTCTAGTGTGTTCTCCTCTAGTGTGTTCTCCTCTAGTGTGTTCTCCTCTAGTGTGTTCTCCTCTAGTGTGTTCTCATCTAGTGTGTTCTCCTCTAGTGTGTTATCCTCTAGTGTGTTCTCCTCAAGTGTGTTCTCCTCAAGTGTGTTCTCCTCAAGTGTGTTCTCCTCAAGTGTGTTCTCCTCTAGTGTGTTCTCCTCTAGTGTGTTCTCCTCAAGTGTGTTCTCCTTTAGTGTGTTCTCCTCAAGTGTGTTCTCCTCAAGTGTGTTCTCCTCAAGTGTGTTCTCCTCAAGTGTGTTCTCCTCAAATGATCGTATCCTCCTGCAGACTGAGGCAATAATCCTTTATTGGTTTCCTGCAAAAAGAAATAGCAGTCAATGAAGTTCCACGGCACTAGAAACAAAGGTAAGCCGACAGATAGAATGTTGGACCCTGCACTGATCAAGAAATTTGACAATGCCTTAGAGGAAACTCACAATATCCCGCATCATGGCACCACTGTTACAGAGACCTGGCAACATCTCCGAAATGCCATCCATAGCACTGCACTTGTTACCTTCAGAAGAAGAACTGTTAAATCAGATGACTGATTCGAAGTGATAGGGAAGGATATGACACCCGTCATTGTAGTCGAGCGTGCTGCTCTGATTAAACACAAGCAGCTTCATAATGCAGGTACTCTCCACACATTCTAGTTCGCCAGAACTATTAAACAAATAGCTCATCGGTGTGCAAATGATTATTGTGATGACATTCAGACTGCAGCACAAACAGGACACATTTGACAAATGGTATAAAGAAAGTTATTGGTTATGTAACGAGAAAAACAGCACCAATCAAAACACCGGACAATAACACCGGAAGGAAATTCAGATGGAGCGATGGGCCGAGCTCTACTCGTGGGACAATATAGTCATTCCAACAGTCTATAACAGTATGGACGAGCTGGCCATCGAATCATTTATAGATGATTTGAAATAAACTGTTGACAGCTTGGCCCCGGACAGAGCACAAGGCAGCGAAGTTACAGAAGTGTCTCTCTGCTCAGTGTTGTGGACAAAGTCTTTGCTGGAGTTACCATACTAAGATTACAAAAATTGGTTGAGAATGTTTATCCGAGTCGAAGTATCCTCTGCAGCTCTCTTGATTTCAGAATAAGTCCGGACTTTGATGTCTTTGCGTGTCTGAAATGTAAATGTGACCTTGGTCGCTTCCTTCCTCTTTTCCTTTGAATCTTGCCTTCTGGTATCCTCAGTAGTAGACTTCAATGTCGCATTTTGTGTCCCAGCCAACTTAATCTTCGTTTTTGTATATTTTCAATATTTGTCTTTGTTCACCTAGCTGATTGACGACATTTTTATTTTATCTTTTTTTCAATTCAACTCACTCGTTCCATTGAACGACAGTATTTCCTCCCCCTATTTCAATCGTCTTCAAGCTTTTATTCTTTTTCTTTTTTTTGAGAAATTTCAGTCCTATATTTTAAAATTGACCAAAATGTAGGACTAGTGATCATTCTTTTAATCAGTTTAACCTTGATGTTGTTTGAGGTTAGCAATTTCTGTTTTTTCCCAGAAGTCCTTGTTTTTGCCAATGCAATCTTTGTCTTAATTTATGTCTCATTATGGGCAACATCTGTGATAATTTGCCCCAAATATGTAAACTATTTTACTTGTTTGATTATTTTTCCATTGATCATTATATTTAGTTGCTTATGTTATCTAGATATTACCAAAGTATGTGTCTTCAATGTTATTATTTGGGCGCCAAACTCTTTAACGTTGTTAATTTTATTAAAGAAAGTTTAGCAACGATTTTACTGATCATCCATCCCTCTATGGCTTGACCATTATGTACATTTGATGGTATCCACTTTCATTTAGTAGTTTATAGTAAATTAATTTACAATATACCACTCCAGTGGCGTACACAAGGAATGACTGAGCAACAGTCGTGCTAGCCGCCCTGGTGCACCAGTCTAAAGGAGTTGTGAACTTCGCACCTTAACTCTAATCACTACCTTTTCCGCTTAGTTCCCAGTAGAGCATTGAACCACGACATGAATATGTAAGTTAAGCTAGTACTTGCACTCATTACATGATCTAGCAATGACGACTTCTGTAGTAATTTGTTTTACATGATGATGTTGCAAGTCTCATGCACAACTCTTTTTTTGTGTGTCGCCTTTCAAGATTTGAATGAAGTTGCAGTCGTCCTGTTCTTTCCTTAGTGACTGGAATCCGCACGGGGACCTAATATCAACACATGTGTTGACTATCAGTCGCTAACCTTGAGCAATCATATGTTTGACTTTGTTAAGAAAAGAAAAAAAAAGGCAAACGAAGGATTCTTGCACTTAAATAAGATATCGTGATTCAGAACGTGTGAAAACCAGTTTAGGAATACTAAAAACCTACACAATGAATCAGTCCATTAATTGAGACAGTCTGTTCGGGATATTGAAATAGACCCGCCCAAGCTCGTGACTGCGATAACGAGAGTCTTCTAGAATATCCTATCACTTATTTAATAATTAAATTACTTGAATACAAATGCTGGTTGTCTTGACAATGTTTAATTGTTGTTTATAGTTCGTGAACTGATTATTCTTTTGTAAGATCGGCTCTTATCTTGACTTTGACTGCGTTTTTTTAAGGTATTGACGTGATATCACGCCAATGTCTGCATAAGATGTCTCTGCCGTCTCCTTCATAACAGCTGGCCGGAAATGCTGGTAAGCAGACGTGAGAAGGACAGTAAAAAGTAATTGTATCTAGAGCAGTGTTTTTCAACTTGTTTATACCTGGCGCCTACTTTTATAACTTTCGTGACTAAATTCTACTTACCGCCCACTAAAATGTAAATTGAAGAAAACTGCTGTCATCTACTGAGTCTGTGTATTTAGTATGTTTTACTCGGAATGACAGCTGATTTCTTCGAACAAATGCAAGTTGACGTCTGACAGTGTACGAAGAAGAAGAAGAAGTATGTTTTAAATTATCATGTAGTATGTCCTTTGCAGAACGTCGCTCCCATGACAGCCCGTCTGAAAGAAACTCCATCTTTTGTCGAATCCCCAGTCTGCTCCAGTGTCATCCCCAAGCATTCCTTGACATGATGGTGTGTTCGCCTTCTTGGTCTGTCTTTGTCTTTCCCCGACACCATATCTTCCGTTAACGTTCTCTCAAGTCTGGTGTGTCTTTTGAATTTATGAACCAGTTCATCTCTATGTCAAACTATTGTCGAATGTCTGCTTTCTACCTTTCTTCGGTCCACAATGTTCGTATGCTGCCACGGAAAAAAAACAACACAGGTTCTCAAAATTGTCACTTTAGTTGGTGTACTGTATTCTGTTACAGTTTCCCCAGTGTAAGTTATAATACAGCATATCATTATTACCGCCCACCTGAAAGCTAAAATCGGCTACTAGTAGGCGGTAGCGTCCAGATTGAAGAGCATTGATCTAGAGTTTGTGATCGTCTCAGTTAGAGCATTTGCTTTTAAAGCAAATGTACAGGGATCGCATCCTGGTGACGCCACACTCCAGTACTATTGTTAGGTAAGGCAAGGCGGGTTTGGGAGGAGAAAGGGGGGGGGGGGCCTGATTGTTGGCTTTTTTTTTACAAACCAATATACTTTCTTCAAATCATTAAAGGAGAAAACATTGAAAGACGGAGAAAAAGACAAAAATAGACATTCGGCAAGAGTTGAACATAGTGGAGAACTAGTTTATCCATTCCATTTTTACCAGAATATTGAAATACTTTGGTTACACCAAGAGGCACAGCGGTCTTGGAGGAAAAGTGATGGAAGGTATGGTGCCAGGCAAGAGAGGCAGGGGTAGACCAAGAAGACGATGGCTCCAAGATATCCAGGAATGCCTTAGAATGACCGTGGCGCAAGGGAAAGAGTTTCTTTCAGACAGACTGTGACGAGAGTGACGTTTTATAAAGGGCATGCTATATGATGATGATGATGTTAAAATCACGTTGCGGTAGGTTTGACAGACCTGGAATGTCGTAAGATTGTTTTTGGTATGACCACATGTCGTATTGGACCCAGCAGGAAGTGAGTACCTGATCAAGTCATGGGGAAAATTTGCCTTCGCCGCCTGAGCTAAGATGTTTGTATCCTGTCGTAGGTACTTTCAGCCAACGAAAAAAAAAATAAATCTGAGCACAAATAGAGGCCCACAGGTGTAATGATATCGCTCTTTTCGCTCTATCCTTTCATCTTACTTTCCATCTTACTCTGCTCTTTCTTCTTATTTGTTTACTAATACTTATTATATTACTGTTTCTTAAACCTTCATCTACTTTCTCTCCCTCCATATTGTCTACTTCTTCTACACCTTCTTAATCTCTTTCATCTAATATTATTCAAATATTAAGACTTTTAATGTTCATTTTTTCTAATATTTCTATCTACTCTTTCAAAAGTCAGGAGAGTTCAAGACCACTAGCGGAGTAAGACATGGGGACATTCTATCACCGTACCTTTTCATACTCCTCATGGATGAAGTCATCGAAGCCTGCAAGGAGTGGATAAAAAAGTATGAAGTAGGGTACTGGAAGATGAGACCAAGTTACATATCGGAACTAGCATTTGCAGACGATGTGGCCCGGATCACGAAAACCGAAGCACATCTCCAGATCAACTTGCAGGTCTGGGAAGAAGAGTTGAAGAAGAGAGGAATGCACATCAGCAACTCCAAAACAAAAACCATGGTGATCGCCAGAGATGAAAAGAGACATCAGATAACCCTGTGAACACGAGCACTGGAGCAGGTCAGCAACTTTAAATATCTAGGAGTGGTAATAGACAGCAGGGGAGGAATCAAAGAGGAGTTAACTGCACGAAGGGCGGCAGCAGGTAGACTGTTCCATGAAATAAACAGAGGTTTCCTCAGTAGAAGAGAAATAAGCAGGAAAACAAAGACCTATGTGCCTGTCCTGACATATTGATGTGAATCATGGGCAATGACTACAGCCCAAGAAAGGCAATTACAAACTTCAGAAATGAGGTACCTAAGAAAGGCGGTTCAGGTGACGAAAAGGGACAAGATCCGTAACCAGACAATACGTAGCAATCTTGAAGTTCAACCCCTGCAGACACGAGTGGAGCAGTCCCAACTACAGTGGTTTGGCCATGTCTGTAGAATGGAAGAAGATCGGATACCAAAGCGGTCATGGGAGATCAAAAGTCAAGGACGCAGACCCCGAGGACGTCCCAAAGTACGTTGGGAAGACAACATACTACAGTCCCTAAGTGATAGAAGGCTGGATTGCAAAGAGGCCAGGAAAAAGACGGCGGATAGAGCAGTGTGGCGTTCTCTTTGGCAAACCTCTGCCCCTCACGGTAGAAGAGGAGCGACTAAGTAAGTACTATGTAAGTTCTATCTACTCTTTCATCTACTTCTTCTACTATTTCATATACCTTCTTCTAGTCTTTCTTCTACTCTTCCATCTGCTCCTTCTTTTACTCTTTCTTTTTCTCAGCATCAGTTAAATCCAGTTATTTACTTATTTCCTTTGATCATAATATTTTGAGAGGCGTCTCTACACATTTCTTTCAAGGTTGAATGTTGTATACATATTTTCTTAACTTAACGTTAACTGGTTTAGAAGACTCACCAGTTTCATTTACATTTCCTTGCTCTTAAAGCTATTGGCATCCAATCTATTCTCAGGTCAGTTCAGGTCATCCCGTAACCGGTGAGATCGTTGGGGCACACATGAAGACATCCTCACAACCATACGCCACCCTTCTCTGTTAGATGCCGCTGCCTGTGACTTTTCTGTTGGAGATTGGTCCATTCTTTTATGTTGTCCTCCCATCTCTTTTTGGGCCGGCCTCTTCGTCGTCTGCCATGCACCGTTCCGTGGAGGATTGTATTTGCAAGACCATTTGATCTCGATATGTGACCGTACCAAGTGAGTTTCCTTCTTTTGACAGTTGCCAAGAGGTCTTCAAAAGGCCCTATTGCTGTTGTAATTCTATCTCGTATTTCCTCATTTGTAACTCTCTACGATAAGGGTTTCCCAGTTAGACGGCCAGGGTTCAACCCCCAGTTGGTGTGGGATTTTTGTTCTGATCACAAACAGGCCCTTGGGTGACCCAGCCATAGAAATTGGGTACCAGCAAAATTTGGGAATCCGGTGTGATGCAAAATAATATTGGCCTAACACCATATTTCCTATGCATCGCATGACGTGACAGGATTTTTTCTGTACTTTTCTTATGATAAGGACTGTTTTCCAATCTAGGTCTAACAGGTTTCTACAGTTACTCCTATGTTTAATATTTCGCTTTATCATACATTGCATTTGCCTTTTTCACTGCTACCTGGACTTGTTCACTCACTTTACCTGTTCGATCTTATTATAACCCCTATGTACATTTCCTTTCCTATCATTATAATAGTGTTCTCTCCAGTTATATAAGTATGTTCTATATTTGATCAACCCATGTGGTTGACTGTGCATTTATCTACATTAAGAGGACGGCAGTTGGCTAGTAATTAAGTGACACGGCTCACACCGCGAAGGTGCTGAGTTCGATGCCCATCACAGCACCGGCCGTTACCCCGGGGAAGCAAACCCTTAGAAAATGTAGGAGGAAGTAGACCCTTACATAAAATGCATACTAAAGTCGGATGCACTGGGCCATAAACGCACTTACAACACCAAAACCCATCACTACTGTACGAAAACCTACCTGGAGGCAGGATATATTTTCAGAGGTGGTAGAAAATATACCAGGTATTGGAAACAAAAACTGCCAGACTGAAAAAGAAAGGAGAGATACTACCCTAAGCTTTATATCGAAAAGCTAGCCAAGCATGGACTGGACCCATGCATACACCGACAGTTCTGTAACAAACAATACACAGAACGGAGGGGCAGGAGCATTCCTGAACCTACCAAACGGCAGACAAATAACACTGTCATTCGCTACTGGTAAGTACACAAGCAATTTCGGAGCGGAGGCAGAGGCACTGAGGGCGGCAGTGGAAGAAATGGTGACACATAAAAAAAATGAAAGCCATATAGTCCTGCTTACAGATGCTCTCGCCGTAGTCACAGCGCTAAAAAGCCAGAAAAACACTGAGCTTAATGACCTAAGAGCAGCACTCTGCAAACTGTGCCAGCAGTCCGCACCAAAAAGGGTAGTGGTACAGTGGGTCCCATCACACTGCAACATCCAAGGCAACGAGGAGGCAGACAGACTGGCAAAAGAAGGTGCAAGACTACCACAAACAGATACTAGTATAACGTACGAAGAGTCAAAACGGCGTATCAAAGCCAGATACATGACCAAATGGGAAACCGAACATACTGGTTACACCAAAAACGATGCCTATTACCAGTTGAACCGAAGAGAGCAGGTCGTTGTCTTCAGACTTCGCACTGGCCACAATAGACTGAGGTACCACCTATTCAACAAATTGAAGATAGGTGGTACCGACGAATGCCCGTGCGGTACCGGTAAAATGACCGCTGAATATCTGCTGCAGAACTGCCCGACATACGAGGATCAGAGAGAGCAGATGTGGCCATCACCAGTGGAACTGCAAGACAAGCTCTACGGCAGCGGCGACAGCCTCAGGATGACCGCCGCTTTTTTCGAAAAAATAATGGTTACTGTCTGACTGCGTACGAAGAAGAAGAAGAAGGATGCACTGGGCCGACAGGAGCAAGATAAAAACCACAGTGCAGCGCACACCGCCTTCGGGATTAAAGAAAATAAGGAAAACGCAAAAAAAAAATTTTTTTTAATTTTTTTAAAATCTACATTAAACTCCATTTGCCATCTCGCAGACTATTCTCGAATTTTATCGAAATCCGACGTCAATATATCCACTTCTGCTTTAGATGAGAAATTACTGCATAATTTTGTGTCATCGGCGAATTTTGCAATCATGGATCCGATCTTAACATCCAAATCGTTTATATATCAAGAACAAAATTGGTCGCAACACTGAGCCCTGTGGCACTCCATTTTTTACTTCACACTACTCAGAGTACTCCTTATTTATGCCCATTCTCTACCTTCTTGTGGTTAATCAATTTTCAATCGATTTGACAACTACCCCACCTATTCCATGTGATTTTAACTTTATAAATAATATTTGATGAGGTACTCTTTCAAAGGACTTAGGAAAAACAATATAAATAACAACCACTGGCTCGACTGTCATTTTAATAACCTCCTCAATGAATTCTAATAGATTTGTTAAGCTCGATCTCTCTCTCTAGTTAAACCCATGCTGACTATTTCTTATTAGATTAAACTTGTCTAAATGCATTGCAATGTTTTCTTTGATTATTGACTAACAATTTACAGTTTATCCTCGTTAACCTCTACCGGTCAATAATTTGCTGGATTTGATTGTTTGCTCTTTTTGAATAAAGTGATCACTCCTGCATCTTTCCAGACCGGTGGAACAATCCATTTTGCAAGTTATTGAGAACATAATATAGTGTAACAGTTCCCGCCGGAGCAAGGGAAGTTTAGGACAGGGGTGATTTGGTTGCTGATAATAAATGTACCTGAATGCGTGTCAAGCTCACTCACCGTCTCAGCAAAGGAGAACAGAGTTGGGGTAAGGAACGTGGACAGGTAGAAACTGACCACTGGCCTGCCGATTTGGGTAGGGGGAGAGTGATTAACAGACGGATTGGCAGCGGGGCTTGCTGCGAGAGAATGAGTGACAGGTGTGAAAAATGGTTCGTTCCAATAAGACTGAAAATAGTCATTCCCTGAAATCCATTGGTCAAGCTCGGACTTTGCTTGAGTGTATATAACTCGAGAGAAAGTTTGGCTCAGGAGGCTGGATGGAGAGGAGGCTGGATAGAGAGATGAGAGCGAGAGAGAGAGAGATATACTTAATGTAGATAGTATGTTAACTCACCGACTTAGATAGAGGAGTGAGTGATAGACTGTTGCACGAATGTTAGTGATAGAACAGGATTGCTCAAGTAGGTGTGTGAGTTTTGTATTAAGTGATAATCTGAACGTTGTGTTGAAAGCAGGACACAATGGGAACGAGGTATGTCCAGATCGCCCGCCTGAGGGGATTTGAATGAGGAAGAGTATTTGATAAGGTGTGTTGAGGACGCAGTTAAGGCGATGTGTGTGTGATGTAATTGCAAGGCAATAGAACTGGGTTTAGATAGTTGGGAATTCCATCAATAGCTCATGCTTAAACTTTCCGCTTTATTTAATAGTTATATTAACTTATATATAACATTTGAATAATTAGTTAAGATGATATGTATTGAATTGTGTTTGTAATTCCACTACTCATTTTTATGATATGAATATTATGTAATAAATATGCCATCTGATGTGCGCTATACTATTTGAAGTGCGTGGTCATGATATGTGGATGAGTGTGAGAATGGTCTAAGTTAGAATAACGGCCAGGGCAAACAGTGGGTATGTTACAATAGCCAATGGTTTTGCTATTTGGTTTCTAATTTCATACAGCAATTTTGGATGAACACCATCTTGATCTGGACATGTATTCACTTTCAACCCCTCCAATTTAAAAAAAACTGTAATACAGATTGATCATAATCCCTCTGTATCCATGTCTCTTTGGAAAATATCTAAAAGCTCTGGGATTTTGGAGCAGTCCTCTTCTGTGTAGACTGTGTCAAAGTACTGATTGAGTAGATTAACTGCCTCCCTATTCGCACTTATAATTTTGTCTGTGCTATTTATTAGAGGACCTACTTTGTCTTTCGTTCTGTGCTTATTTCTTGGCATAACCAAGCTAGTTCTGAAGTTCTTCTAGGTCTGACAGCGGTACTTCCTCAAAATATTACTCGATACAAAGAACCAACAAATCAACAGATTAATCTCGCAGGGAGTTAAAAATAAGAAGCGATAGGGTCTTCTTGTAAACGTTATCGCTTTTTTCGCAATCGATCCACATGCACAGTTCTTTTTTGTTGATTCAGTTTAATTACAAACCAAAAACCTAACAGCCCATTGCTGTGATTTTGTTCTGGCCTGTCAAGGGTTAACTTTATTTGTGGCTGATAATTAAGCACAGTCAATGAGTTCGCAGTAGCCAGCGACTCATAGCTGGCTGCTTGCATCTGGGCCAGCGAACCAGAGCTGGTCATGACTCGATTCTACTTCCAGGCGGTGTTCCGGAAAACGGCCTGCGCTAATGTAGACTGGCAAAGAGAATGTGGATCTCAGTGGAAACGTAAGACCAGTGCCAAAAAACTAGACTGAAACAGGATGTGTCAGACCGAAAGGCGCAGATATCACAGCCCTCTTGTAAAGTTCGACGTCGTTTTTAGGACGAAGAAGAAGAATATTTAACTTTATTCATGACAAATCCTTCGGTGCTCAGTCTCTCTCAGAAAAAGGCAAAAAGTGCGAATACTGATAGGTCTTACAGCATGTGCACACTCCCACCTATTCCCCTCAGTCACCCCTTCCAGATCGATCTACTAATGACTTCTAAAGTTTGCAGATTAACATTTCATCTATGGCAGTATCAACATGCAACACTCGGTCATTGGTCCCCCACAGAACATCCCCCCTATTAGTATCCACAAATCCTCACTATGAGTATCTTCCAGATCGTGCATCCCAGAAAACTCCGGAAGGACCAGGTCAGCAGATCAAACACATGCTGCCGGAGTCTTGACGCCTCAACTACTGTAGATGTCTGAAAGGTATGTCATCTACATAAGGTGGCAGGCATGGTGAAGCTTCGAGTTGGTCTAAGCGCATCGGAGCAAAGAACACTGACAGTATCTCTTCTTATTTTTTTTCTTATCCTGTTTCACCTTTCAGCGTCAGTTTATAAAGAGATCTCTAGAAAGTCCTACTGTGTACCTCATCGACAGTGGCATTCACCGCCTCAAATATTTCCGCAAGCCATTTTTTTGGTTGTAAGATCGTGCATTTCAGTATCTCCAGCAGAACCAAATCAGTAGATGCAAGCAAGCTCCCGGCGCTATAAATATCAGTCTCTCTCTCTCTAAGTGACCGAATTCACAAAACACAAATCATGCGACAAACCTCCTTCGATGGCGCCGTAGATACTGCGTTGTTCAGAGAATACTGATGGATCGGGCATATGATGAGCACTCCTGACAACAGATGAAGACCCAAAAAAATGAGTGTCTAGTGGTCCTGCAACGCAAGGGTCCGTTAGAACGCACACAAACAAGATATAGAGATGGACCGAGTAAAGATAAACGCTGTGCTCTATGTCAAAATGCCGAAATGAGTTTAAACAACATCTGGCTACCTGGCATCAGATACACGTTCTCCCCAATTGAATAACAAGATTATAAATGATATGTACTTTGATATTTATTATGTCAATGTCCTTTGTTTCTCAACATTTAGTGGAGATATTCAACGTGTTATCAGTCTCAACGCCCTGGGCAGCTATGCAGAAACGAACCCTGAAGAGAGAAAGCAGCTGTTTGAAAATATAGTTAAGTAATAATCAGATCATCTGGTGAAAAGACACCCAAAAAAAAAGAAGTAATCGAGAAGTTATAGATGAACATGAACTGATGAAAGAAATGAGAGCATGACCGTTATGGGAAGTTGGCCTAATAAAATTATATAAAGTAAAGAGAATTCCATAACACACAGTATGGTAGCAGATGAAGTGATAGACTTCAGTATACTAAGCAGTATACGTTGCCTTTTTTGCTTAACTGTATACTTTTACAACTTGGTTAACAGGGGCGTTCTGGTAGCAGAAGTTGATCCGTACCTTTACATTGAAACACGAGTGCTCTATCACTACGCTAATCAGAAGCTCAACATAATTTAGCACTTTAATAGAGCCCAAAATGGCAGAACATGTTGGAGACTAACTATAAGAAGAGAGTGGCGATGTTATATGTGGGAGTTTGACACTGGTATAGCGTTTGACACTGTTATAAATGGAAGTATGACAGTGTTATACAGTTTGACACTGTTATAGAGTTTGACACTGTCATAGGTGGGAGATTGACACTGTTATAGAGTTTGACACTGTTATATGTGAGTTTTGCACTGTTATATATGGGAGTTTGACACTTTTATATGTGGTAGTTTGATACTGTTATATATGGGAGTTTGACACTTTTATATGTGGTAGTTTGATACTGTTAAATATGAGAGTTGACACCATTATATGTGGTAGTTTGATTCTGTTATAGAGGTTGACACTGTTATATGTGAGGTTTAACACTGCTATATGTTGGAGTATGACACTGTTACATGTTGGAATGGGACACTGTTATAGTCGAGGTTTGACGCTGTTATATGTTAGAGTGTAATACTGTTATATTCGAAGTTGGACGCTGTCATATGTTGGAGTGTGACACTGTTAAATTCTAGATTTGACGCTGTTATATGTGGGGAGTTTGACACTGTTATAAAGTGTGACACTGTTATCTGTGAGTTTGACACTGATATATATGGGAGTTTGACACTTTCATAGAGTTTGATACTGTTATATGTGTGAGTCGGACACTGTTATAGGGTTTGATACTGTTATATGTAAGGTTTGACACTGTTATATGTGGGGTTTGATACTGTTGTATGTGGTAGTTTGATATTGTTATATGTGTGAGTTTGACACTGTTATATATGGTAGGTTGACACTTTTATATGTGGTAGTTTGATACTGTTATATGTGTGAGTTTGACACTGCTATAGAGTTTGATACTGTTATAGGAAAGGTTTAATATTGTTATATGTGGGGTTTGACACTGTTATATGCTGGAGTGTGACACTGTTATATGTGGGGTTTGGCACTGTTATATGTTGGAGTGTGACACTGTTATATTTCGGGTTTGACACTGTTATATGTTTAAGTGTGACACTATTATTTGTGGGGGTTGGCACTGTTATATGTGGAAGTGTGACACTGTTATATTTGGAGTGTGACATTGTTATATGTTGGAGTGTGACACTGTTATATGTTGGAGTGTGACACTGTTATATTTGGAGTGTGACATTGTTATATGTTGGAGTGTGACACTGTTATATGTTAGAGTGTGATACTGTTACATGTCGGAGTATGACACTGTTATATTCGAGGTTTGACGCTGTTGTATGTGAGATTTGACAATGTTATATTTGGGGTTTGACACTTATATGTTGGATTGAGACACTGTTATATGTGGGGTTTGACACTATTACATGTGTGAGTAAGACACTGTTTTATGAGAGAGTTTGACACTGGTACATGTGGGTGTTTGACATCGATTTTAGTTTGAGCTTAACATAGTTTAGGTAGAACTTAACATAGTTATTAGTGGGAGCTTAACATAGTTTAGGTGGAACTTAACATAGTTATTAGTGGAAGCTTGACATAGTTTAGGTGGAACTTAACATAGTTATTAGTGGGAGCTTAACATAGTTTAGGTAGAACTTAACATAGTAAGTGGGAGCTTAACATAGTTTAGGTGGAACTTAACAGTTATTAGTTGGAGCTTAACACAGTTTAGGTGGAACTTAACATAGTAGTTAGTGGGAGCTTAACATAGTTTAGGTGGAACTTAACAGTTATTAGTGGGAGCTTAACATAGTTATCAGTGGGAGCTTAACATAGTTTTTAACGGCAGCTTAACATAGTTTTTAGTAGAAGCTTAACATTATAAGACGAACATGGAAAAATTTATCAGATTATAGCATCAAGTTACAATACAGATGACGAAGAAGATGCATTGGTAGGCATCACCGACCTCCCATGGGCAGGTGGACAATGAGCTCTAACATGAGCGTCTGTTGAAGAACATACAGATACATAGGAATGATCTTGTATCTAGCCAAACAGCCACTGACCATCATGCCTGATTAAGGTTTTCATACAACTTTCTTTCTTCTTCTTCTTCTTCTTCTTCTTCTTCATCTTACTCTTCCTCTTTTTTTCCTCTTCCTCTTCCTCTTCTTTTTCTTCTTCCTTTTTCTCTTCTTCTTCCTCTTCCTCCTCTTCTTCTTCTTCTTCTTATACTTCCTCTTCTTCTTCTTCCTCTGCTTCTTCTTTCTCTTCTTCTTCTTCTTCTTCCTCTTCCTTCTTCTTCTTCTTTCTCTTCTTTTTCTTCTTCCTCTTCATCTTCTTCTTCCCCTTCTTCTTCCTCTTCCTCTTCTTCTTCTTCTTCCTCTTCTTCTTCTTCTTCTTATTCTTCCTCTTCCTTCTTCTTCTCCTTCTTCTTCTTCTTCCTCTTCTTATTCTTCCTCTTCCTCATCTTCTTCTTCTTCTTCTTCTTCCTCTTCTTCTTCTTCCTCTTCTTATTCTTCCTCTTCCTTCTTCTTCTTTCTCTTCTTCTTTTTCTTCCTCTTCTTCTTCCTCTTCCTCTTCTTCTTCTTCCTCTTCTTCTTCTTCCTCTTCTTCTTCCTCCTCTTCCTTCTTCTTCTTCTTTCTCTTCTTCTTTTTCTTCTTCTTTCTCTTCCTTCTTCTTCTTCTTCCTCTTCTTCTTCCTCTTCCTCTTCTTCTTCCTCTTCCTCTTCTTCTTCTTCTTCTTCTTTTTCCTCTTCTTCTTCTTCTTCATTAATTAATCAACTGATGCTATGCTTCTAGCCCGGTGAGGTTCACGAAGGAGACTGTGTGGTTCAGGTCTACACATAACCTTTCGAGCATGGTCGCTCGCCGGGGCCATACTGCCTTTCTTTGGTGGGTATAATTAGGGCAGTTCTTCAGGATATGTTCTGGTGTATGCTTGGGTGCTCCGCTTGGGTGCTCCGCTTGGGTGCTCCGCTTGGGTGCTCCGCTTGGGTGCTCCGCAATCGCACCTGGTGGTGTATCTTATACCCATTATATCGAGGTAGGCCTTGAGTCTGCAATGCCCTGTTCTGAGTCTGAATATCTTTGTCTGCCCATCTCTGCCAAGTTTTAATATGCTGTCATTTTCTGGTTTGAATTCTTTGTGATGGTCTCTCCATTCCTTCCTTATTGATATTTTTAGAGTATCTTTGCTACTTTATAGTTTTCTGTATGGCGAGTTTGCGTGCCACCGCTTCCTCCACTTTGTTCGCTCTGCAACACCCTACAGTTTCGAATTACCAGTTCCCCATTTCGTTTTAAGGTTTATTATTTTTCCCGACATGGCTTTCTTCTTCTTCTTCTTCTTCTTTTGCTCCCAAATACTCGTAAACTGGTAGTATGTCTACAAAGAAGAGAGACAAAACTGATAGTGGAATTCCAGTTATGAGGAAAGACTTAGAAAAACCAGATAGTCAAAGGAAAATATACACTATACTATAACAAGTTTTTTAAAAATACAAGTACTTTCAAGAACAAGAGGACAGCTACAAATTAAGTAAAGAACGACTCAGATTAGATATGCGAACATATATTTTCTTGGTTTTCTTTCGTCTCCGCAAAGATTGTTCCGCAATTTGGCTTGTGAGTGCAATGTTGTCTTTCTGCTCCTCTCACGTGTTCACCATGGAGAACATGTTCTACCATTTGTTTGTTCTCTCCCCATGGCCCCATAACCGTGCGCTAAATTTGTAATTTGTTGGTCAATTAATTTGTTAATCGACAATACAGCCATATTTAAGGTTTGAATACGTAACTTTATCGTGTCTTGGTAAGTAGTGGTATGTTTCTGCCTCATTACATCCTGAGTTTTCTCAGTACCATTTGTCTTTGAAATCAGATTTTCTCATTGCCTGTATTTCTTCATATGAGCCCTGTTTTTAGTTTCGACTGGTCTTCCTTTAACTATGGCTAGTCTACCTTCCAATATTGTTTTGCGCGTCCACTCTTTACCTTCAGTATCGGAGCATAGCATGGCTGTTCTGAAAATGGTAACGTGGGGTTCCATTTGAGTATATGGTTCAATTCTAACGTCGACGAACTCTGGTGAGGTATAGTAAACATACCATAACTATATATAAACAGATTCTATACCTATTCTTATTCGTTTTCAAATTTTGACTTTAGTGACTCTAACAAAGTCAGGAGTCAACTCGAGGCTAATGCACTTCCGTGCAGTTTTTAATGGAAGGACACTAGTTGCTGCCCCGTGCTACTCCCTTTACTAGTGTATGATAGGCAGGACGGCATGTGGTGTTTCGTTGTTATGGGCGCTGTGCACAGATATGAATATATTACAAATATTGGCGTAGGCGTCAAAGGCCCGTTGCGTCAATTGTCCACTACCGTGTCCAACTGCTGAGGCTATGTCCATGCAGACTCCCCAGGTGGAGCCGTGTACTCCGCAGCCTTCGGATGAGGGTCGCGAGGAGTGTGTTAGACCAATGTTTGTGTCAAGTTTTCCGTATCTGTCAGTGTCATACTTCCTATTTCTGCGTGTCCCGCCGCCGTGGCTTCTGACTGGATTCACCTGTTGGTCAGCGTGACCCGTGCTGTGCTGAGAATACGAGGTTGGGAGAGGTATCGTGTAACCTCCGATGGAAGGAGAGGCGGACAGGAGGAAGTCGGCTTCAGTCTGAGCAGAAATGTCCTTGAGTAGTGATAACCTGGACTGAATTCTGGTGTGCACTTAATCGGAACGTTGAACTCCGTCATGGACTGGTTCCCCACGGCTTGAGCCAGGCATGAAATGTAGCGAAATGCAGCATAACAAACAGAATAACCAATCGAAAACACATCAAATCCACAGAATAAAGTCCCTGATACCAGCTGGTGAAGGAGTTGTGAAATATAATCCGGACAAGAACCACCAAACATCGAAAAACTTGACACAAACACCGGAGCGAGTCGAGAGCGCAACCAGTAAGGCGCGGCCACCTTACATTTCAGCATACAAAGACCAGTCCAAACAAAGATTAATAGTACTAATCGTGTAGCTCTTAAACAAGCTGTGGTCTCATATAATGAAGACTAACACTTCATCGCCTACAGCAGTGACTACTGGATACATTGACCTTACATTTGACAAGAATATCGTCAAGTCTTCCCTCCACTCGAGCTTATAATACCATACAGCAGAGCTTCAGAGCAAGAGGAGGAGCAAGGAAACGATTGATTGATAGTATTACAGAAAGTGCACAGATGCAAGGATTTTAAATATGAAGTTGCCACACAGATGGCACAATAAGGAACAATACACCTCCCTAAACAGTTTCACAACATAACTGGACAGATGGGACGATGGTTTAGCAACATAACTGGACAGATGGGACGATGGTTTAACATCATAACTGGACAGATGGGACGATGGTTTAACATCATAACTGGACAGATGGGACGATGGTTTAACATCATAACTGGACAGATGGGACGATGGTTTAGCAACATAACTGGACAGATCAGAATATGGTTTCACAACATAACTGGACAGATCAGAATATGGTTTCACAACATAATTGGACAGATCAGAATATGGTTTCACAACATAATTGGACAGATGGGACGATGGTTTAGCAACATAACTGGACAGATCAGAATTTGGTTTCACAACATAACTGGACAGATCAGAATATGGTTTCACAACATAATTGGGCAGATGAGACGATGGTTTAATAACATAATTGGACAGATGGGACGATGGTTTAGCAACATAACTGGACAGATCAGAATATGGTTTCACAACATAATTGGGCAGATGAGACGAT
The DNA here is from genome assembly GCA_036924085.1 of Ariolimax columbianus. NCBI lineage: Eukaryota > Metazoa > Mollusca > Gastropoda > Stylommatophora > Arionidae > Ariolimax > Ariolimax columbianus. The sequence continues at coordinate 36,171,872 of JAVGWX010000010.1, read as the reverse complement.
GGTTTAATAACATAATTGGACAGATGGGACGATGGTTTAGCAACATAACTGGACAGATCAGAATATGGTTTCACAACATAACTGGACAGATCAGAATATGGTTTCACAACATAACTGGACAGATCAGAATATGGTTTCACAACATAACTGGACAGATCAGAATATGGTTTCACAACATAACTGGACAGATCAGAATATGGTTTCACAACATAACTGGACAGATCAGAATATGGTTTCACAACATAACTGGACAGATCAGAATATGGTTTCACAACATAACTGGACAGATCAGAATATGGTTTCACAACATAACTGGACAGATCAGAATATCGTTTCACAACATAATTGGACAGATCAGAATATGGTTTCACAACATAACTGGACAGATCAGAATATGGTTTCACAACATAACTGGACAGATCAGAATATGGTTTCACAACATAACTGGACAGATCAGAATATCGTTTCACAACATAATTGGACAGATCAGAATATGGTTTCACAACATAATTGGGCAGATGAGACGATGGTTTCACAACATAATTGGGCAGATGAGACGATGCTGATGATAAGAATGACAAGAAGAATATTTACTCACTTAGCGTTGGCTTCCTCGCTAGTAACGTCAATTTCGTCCAGGTACACGGTGGGATGTCTGAGCCCCAGAATGTTCCATTGGGAGGGGTTCAGGAGGGACGAGTCGTGATCCCACGTGAAGGAAACCGATTGGACGCTTCCAATATCAGATGGTATCCCCAAGTAGAAGTCATAAGTAGTGCCAGGTTTGAATATAATTGGGTCAGAAGAGCTGAGGAAGGTGGCAAAAAGTCGCAACATTTGGAGTTGGTCACACAAAATCATTTGAAATTATTGCGTAATTAAGACCAAGGAATTTACAAGTACATACACACGCACGCACACAAACAATAACAGTTGTCATACAACGGTAATAACAACTAGTGTTCTCAACGCAACGTAAGATCCTGCTTTTGAAAACTAACGTAAAGATGGTTCTACTGTAGGCTCGGAAACAGGGCATGTGATTAAGAGTATCATTTCCAGACTGCAGATCTTCACCAACAGATGTATTCATTTTATAATTCGTGTTCGCATGATAGAGGTAATAGCAAATACAGATATGGGGGAAAGGAAGCGACACCTTCTCAATACAGCGTGATATTGGGGAGGTAAAGTGGAGATGATTGGAATACACTCTGTGGAAGAAACTATGAAATATCAAACATGCGCTGGATTGGGAACCCACGTGGAAAGAGACGAACTGGGCCGCCAATAAACACCTGGCAAAGAACAGTGGAAGAGGAGGTAGCTACAGCTGGAGTCTCGTGGACAGAACTTAAAAAAACGAGTCAGAATATGAACACAAGAATAGCATCTGCTTAACTTAACTTAACTTAACTTAACTTCATTATACTGGTTTAGAAGACTCTACAGAGTCTGTATACAACCAGTTTATTCGACTGTGGCCTTATGTTCCAGGGAAACCATATGGACGAATAAAGATCATTGTTAAACACTGTACAACTGCAAATTCTACTGTGTGGAGCTCAGTAGTGGAAATACACCATATAATGATAATTAACAGAGAGTATTGATTCAAATTCCTTATTAAGACAACCTGCTTAAAAGAGACACCACTAAAAACACAACAGATTACTAACTCAACAACAGGTATCTGGGGACTGCTGCCTTTCGTTCCATGTAAGATCACCTGGATGGAGCCTCTCTCTTCTGTGCCTTTTCCTGCAGTGAACTTTATCGACAGGTCGTGATGGTATTCTGGTACATTCAGACACAAATTATATTGTTATTGGCAGATAAATAGTTTTATATGTATATATAAATATATCAAAGGCAAAGGCTGCAGTCCTTCGTAGACGATGATGGCATAATTAATTTTGCTATCGCTACTTTTAGTAAGGATTAACTGCGCTCCTTTTTATTTCCACTCTCGTCTCGAAACCGCTCGACCCCAGTGGCAAGTCACAGACAAGAAGACTAGGGGGCGACTACGAGATGCAGGGAACTCCGCATCAAGCACCCGTGAAAAAGACGGCGGAGTCCGGAGTCGAACCCACACCACCTGATCACGAGGCCGACGGCTTAACCACTTCGCCAAGGAATATATATATATATAACTAGATTGAGATGTGAACATGTCCCAAAAAACAAAATAGCTTATGGAAGTCTGAAATACTTAACGTGTAAAACATATTGAGAATTCATACGCTTCTACAAAATGTCCCGATATGATGGACTGGACAGGCTCTTCGCTGTTCGTATACCCGATGAGTAGCTGCTGCTATACGGCGAGCTCAAGGTAGGATAGACGCTCATCGGGACGGCAGAAGAAATGCTACATAAATTAATTAAAACTATATTTGAAAAGTTCGGTTTGATATCACCCATAACGAGATGCTTACACAGAGCCGTTCCATCACACAGGGTGCTTAGATAGCAGAGTGGAACATATCGCTGAGGTTCAGATAAATCGATCCCCCTGAAAGAACAGAATGCATGAGAACATAACATCCAACTCCTCAAATGTGCGTCCTGAGTGCGTCTGAATTTGCCGTACCAGAATTCGATCTTGTCTTGCGATAGTCAACTATTATATATATCTGGGGTTGGTCTCTCGCATACACCGACGGTTCTGTAACGAACACGACACAGAACGGAGGGGCAGGGGTATTCCTGAGCCTACCAAATGGCAGAAAAATAACACTGTCATTCGCTACTGGAAAATACTCAAGCAATTTCAGAACGGAGGCAGAGGCACTGAGGGCGGCAGTAGAAGAAATGGTGACAGGTAAAAGGAATGAAAGCCATATAGTCCTGGTTACAGATGCCCTGGCCGTAGTCACAGCACTAAAAAGCCAGAAAAATACTGAACTTAATGATTTAAGAGCAGTACTCTGTCAACTGTGCCAACAGTCCGCACCAAAAAGAGTAGTGGTACAGTGGGTTCCATCCCACTGCAACATCCAAGGCAACGAGGAGGCAGACAGACTGGCAAAAGAAGGCGCAAGACTACCACAACCAGATACTAGTGTGACATACGAAGAGTCAAAACGGCTTATTAGAGCTAGATACATGACCAAATGGGAAACAGAACATACTGGCTACACAAAAAACGATTCTATTACCAGTTGAACAGAAGAGAGCAGGTCGTGATCTTCAGACTTCGCACTGGCCACAATAGACTTAGGTACCACCTATTCAACAAATTGAAGATAGGTGGCACCGACGAATGCCCGTGTGGTACCGGGAAAATGACCGCTGAACATTTGCTGCAAAACTGCCCGACATACGAGGATCAGAGAAAGCAGATGTAGCCATCACCAGTGGCAACACTAGACAAGCTCTATGGCAGTGTTGACAGCATCAGGATGACCGCTGCTTTTTTCGAAAAAATAAAAAGGTTGACGTCTGACAGCGTAAGTAGAAGAAGAAGAAGATATATATATATACGTTTGCCTGACATCTGCAGAAAGGGATGGGACGGATTGGTTTGGCTAAGAGGTCAGATGCTCGCCTATCAGGAAACGAGTGTTCGTATTCCTCGGGTCTGAAACGTTCTCTCTAGCCTTAGGGAAGGTGCAACCATGTCCATGTTCCTGTCGAAGACGGACGATAAACTCAGAGATACAGTGTGCACACTGGGCACGTTAAAGAATCTTCAGAGGTTGAAAATGGGAAATAGCAGACTGTTAGTAGTTGTCCAGGTAACATTCTGAAGGTAACGGAACTTCTACCCAGCAGTAGCCGGGATTAAGGCCAAAAGGAGGGGGCTTCTCCATCATGGAAAGCCACAACAAGCCAATCCTCTGTTTGTCTGCACACGAATTGCAAGTACAAACAAAGACCTTTACACCACCAGGTCTAGAACAGGTGCGACTAGGAGAGAGAGAGAGAGAGAGAGAGAGAGAGAGAGGGAGAGAGAAAGTGCAGGGATGGCGAGAAAGATCTACATTTACAAAAATCTTGAGATGTATACATTTCCGTCTACAGTTAATACACGCTGGCCTGACCTCTGCGGGCATAGGTATAGACAGTCCCTTGGCAAACTATGTTGTCGGGGATGAAGTGTTAGAGAGTTCATTTGCTAAGCCCAGGCATTTTATGAAGTGATGGAGACCAAAACAATAAACCAGGTACCAATCTGAAGCTGCTGAGCTGGAACGATTAGATAACTGGGACAGAACATGGTAACGAGCGCTCTACCATCTGCTAGTCATACGTCGTATAATGGGTAGATTCATTATAGAAAAGATCTGAATTTATAAATAGCTAGAGACGTACATCTGTCCCAGATAACTTTAAAGTCTACAGTGGATGAAGCATAGGGCTGAAATTTACAGTTAGTCCCAATACTCGCCTCTCAAGACTAAAGCATGAAACTGCTGGATTCGAAACCCACAAGTTTTATGCGACCTCTAGTCTCAAAGGAGGTGAAATCAAGCAGCTAGACATTTCGGAGGCGGACGACAAACTCTGAGGTCCGGTGCACATGATGTGCACGTAAAAGAAACATTGTGAGTTGAAAATAAAAAGAGCCGACAATAAACCACTATCTTATCAAACATTAGCAAATAAAAGGAAAAGTTCGACCAGCACGCTGCCTACCTTCCCCTAGGCCTAGTAAATTAATGGACGTAAAATTGCAAAAAACAGCAAATAAAGGATAGCTTCAGTTACATGGCAACAGGCATACACTAATTGTAAGGTTGTCTGAGCATGTCTCTCCATTTTACCATATTCTCTGGTTGGTCAGTCCTAAGACTGGTTGTAAGGTTGTCTGAGCATGTCTCTCTATTTGAACCTATCCTCCGGTTGGTCACTCCTAAGACTGGTTGTAAGGTTGTCTGAGCATTTCTCTCCATTTTACCATATTCTCTGGTTGGTCAATCCTAAGACTGGTTGTAAGGTTGTCTGAGCATGTCTCTCTTTTTGAACCTATCCTCTGGCTGGTCAGTCCTAAGACTGGTTGTAAGGTTGTCTGAGCATTTCTCTCCATTTTACCATATCCTCTTAACCTTTATTTTTTATTTCAGCATAGGTTCGTACTTTAATGTCTCTGCATGCCTGAGATGTGAAAGTGAGATTTGGTCGTCTCTTCTCTCTTTGCCCCTGGATCTTGCCCTCTATTTTACAGGAGGTTTTCATGCCTTGAGTCTAGCTAGTCATTATCGTTTGAATCGTTTATTGTGACCTTCCCACTTAAGAGGTCATAACAAACATTGAACGGCAATAACTTAACTGGTGAGTTTGTCTTTGGCGATTAACTTAACTTAACTTAACGTATTTATTCTGGTTTAGATAACTCTATAGAGTCTATGTACAACCAGTTTTTGCAGCTGTAGCTGCTTTTAACAAAACACTTGGGGAGAGGTACTAATAATTTGGGTAGATTTTTAACTTGAATTTTGTCCGGGCAGCGGCCGTTAAGCCTACTCTTTTCGATTTCCAACTGCCAAGCCATTTTTAACGTGCTGGGAGTCCGATCTCACTACCCAGAGACCAGATGACAAAAACACCCGGTCTTCTTCTTGATTCAAACACGCGACGTCCGGCACCCGAGACGGGCACCTTACCCCGAGACCACACAGTCCCTGATTAGAAGGCCTCAATTTAATAGCGCCCAACGCGACATTGCACTTGTAGAATCTGTCCTAGACCCTTTCGCAAAACTGAAACACGGTGGAACTGAAGGAAATGGAACTCTATATGGGTTGGGGAAGGTGATAACCCACCAGGGACCCGGCACCAGCTTGGACATGCACTATGCCGGACGCAATCATCTCATTATTTCCCTGCACTCGACTTAGCATTGCATAAAGCTGGTGTCCCAAACTCGGTTCTGCAATACGAGAAACGTACCCCTTACCCTATTGGAAAACTGAAACAGAGCGGAACTTACAGACACGGAATTACTCATGAGGCTCCGTATGTTGGTGGGAATAGTAAACCCGCCAGGGGATCTTCGGAATTGTTTGACATAACACACCGTCGAATACAACACGCTCTCCTGTTGGGTCGGGTTAGTAGCGTGGTACATTTATGGTTTCGTTTCTGCCTTGAGTGGAAGAGAAAGCATGGTACCCCAAGTACTATTAACTAAAATCCCCAAATCACGCAGGAAAGCTGATTAATAATTAAAAAAAGTAATATACATGACCTACCACAGAACGGAGCATGCGCTGCTGTAGACAGGAAGTATTTGACCTGTTGTCCATTTGGAGGGATGTGGTTCTTGGCGTTGAAGCCCATCGAAGCACACCCAGCACTCGTGCACGTCAGACATTTGTGGCTCTGTAATTGTGTATAATGTGTGTCAGGTGAGAGAATGAAGGGGAAATAATGAAGTAGACATCGACACCATCACCTAGTCATAATCTTGCCTAAAGTTGTGTATGGGGAATTAAGACACTAGTCCGATCAGGTACAACATACTGACCAGGACGTCGCGTGAGGGTCAGACACAATATACTGACTAAGAACACTGTCTTCCATAAAGCTTTCCCTGGAAACAGGCTCTTTTCATGGCAGTCTAGCTGACGTCGTGGGGATGCCAGTAGTAGTGAGCGTCACGCAGATGAAGCCAAGCATTACACAACCGCCTGGTTAATGAATTATCCAATTGAAACTCATTAGAATTCGAAGATGTAACGGAGGTTTTTTTTCTATTTATTGTTTTGCAACATAATTTGTTTATGCTGTTGCTTTCCATATTGGCTTGACTTTTCCATCAAAGTGTCCCGTTAAGCACTGTGGAAACTTAAGTTGTCTTTCTTGGGTCAAGTTTTATAAGTCCGTGTTATTTTATGATTTCTATTATGTCATCTATCCACCTGCCAAACGCTCTTCCTCGTGTCTGGTGTGTTAGCTTAACTTAACGTCTTTATACTGGTTTAGAAGACCCTGCAGAGTCTGTAAACAACCAGTTACATTTACATCACCTTGCTCTAAAAGCTATGCGCATCCAGTGTATTCTTAAATGCATTAACTGTCCCTGCCTCCACTACCTCCCCTGGCAATGCATTCCAAGCAGACACCACTCTCTAACTAAAAAAATATTTCCTAATATCTAACCTGGACCTCTCTTTAGTCAGCTTGTAGCTATGCCCTCGTGTTATTGTGGGTGGCTGTATTTTAAAAAACTTGTTATAGTCTAATTTATCCATTCTTCTGTTGTAATCATGCAGTTCTAGTTTATCATGTTTAATTCTCATGAAATGACCTAACACAAGAGATAGTTCTCACCATATTTCTAATGTCTCTATTTCTCATTGTATCTTTCCTGGTGACACCAATAACTTTTCTTTGACATTTCATTTCACGTGTTGTAATTTCCTACTCATATGTATTGAATAAGGACTAAGTTTGACGTCAGTGGTACGAGTTGACCTTTTGTGTCTGGTCGGACGATGTTATTTTGTGCTATGGGAAAAGGAACTACAGTCCATGGCGGTAAAGACTGCGCTTCGCAAGACTAATACGAGCATAGAAGATATGGCTTCCACAATATGTGCATGGAAATTAAATCTGTCTGCGATTTGCCACATTCTCTCTATAGCACAAAATCCCAGGGTGAATTAAATAGACCATGTACATCATGATCTCTCTCCCTGTCTGCCTTGTTTGATCCAAGAGAAAACTGATACCAATATTTTTGGAACAAGACAGTATGACATTTTTTGCACAGTGTTGGCATAACAGTACTGTTTATTTGTTGTTATTCCTTAGCTGAAAATGCTGCATACGTCTGGAAAGACTCTGCCAATGAGAAATTAGACATAGCAATAAACGAGGCGGGTCGGATAGACTCAGGGTTCCTAAAACCCACCCCCATCGATAAAATATACCCCATACATGGCATAACATCATACGAGATTTTAAGAAACCTCCTAGAAGGAATCGAACACGAAAAACAGGAACACAATCCAAGACACCCAATGTTTGAACATCAGGTACAGAGCACAAGATTCAAATCCAGATGTAGCTTTCTAAAATCAACAAAGCCCATACAAACAAACCCTGAGCGTCGCAGTATCCAGAGATGGCACGAATTGATGCAGGCCCCAGAGATGGAACTTCGGGAGGAACCCACTCCTGGACATCATCTACCATACACAACCTGGACGTCGCTGAACAGACTCCAAACTCGTGTATCACGGTGCAAGAGGAATATGAAGCGATGGGGATACACATATGATGACACATGTGACTGCGGCGTAATACAGGACCCAGACCACATGACATGGCAATCCATGTGGCTGACTACCGGATGCATGCCGCATGACATGCTGCTTGGACAAGGGAAGTAAGTAAGTTGCTCGCTTGTTCCCAATCTGATGTTCTGCTGTTTAAGTGGTCGTGACTGTTGATACGTAATAGCTAAGGCATTATGGCTTCATGTTTCAATTTCTATCTTCCGTAAAATTATATCTCATTATACTTGAACAATTGAGACTGTTTAAGGTTGATACTGTAGGCGTTTAGGGTCGGTGGACCTGATGTTCCGGCAACACTCATAGTCTCTTGTCTTCTATGCGTAATCTTCACTTCTTCTTCTGGTGCTCGTTCTTAATCTCCCGCTACCAAACCCTGAACAGGCCTTATCAAGTAGCAAGATATTGTCCGGAGAACGGGATGTGCTGTGTCGCTAGTTTACAGCTTGATTAATATATCTGCACCGTTTGCTTCGACACATCCGTCCTCAGCAGCAGGCATTTTTTTGAGAACCGGGTTAGCCTTCCCTCTTCGATCCCTTCTCCTTAGCCAGCCTGCTCTGTTGCAGCCTGTTATCCGGGATCAACGAGTGGAGGTGTAGAATGGTCTTGGCATCTCTGGTTCGCTGGCCCTGACCTTAACAGTCAGTCATGTATCGTTGACTGCTGCAGCTCATACGCTGCTCAGGATATTGATACAGTAATCTTCACATAATATCTTTAACAGGATGTATCAATTGCTTTCAAATGATTTTATGGCGTATCTGCATCCTCGTATATTAGACTTTGGTCGTCTGTAATGAGAAGTTCCTGTCATGAGACTTCGTTAACGTACTATATGAAATTTGACTATTCACAAACTTCGATATGATAGTGGTGGTGATAATAATATTTATGATGGCGAGGTGTGGAACCTACGAAAATGTGACATGGCGCGGCTTCAAGCTACTCAGCCAGCGATGGAGCGTAGAACACTATCACTTTCACTATGAGACCACTTGTGCAACACCACCATCAGAAGTCAAACCTGCTTCAATGACGTCGTAGATACGTCGTTGTTAAGTAAGTACAGGTAGGCAGGTCACGGGGTACGCATACCTGACAATAAATGGACACATAAAGTGACGTATGGGTGCCCTACACATATAACGGTCACCCTGGACGTCCACCAATGAGATGGAGAGATGGTCACGACAAAACCTTGGTCCGGAATGGCGGATGTTGTTCTCGAATGCCCAGCTTGAGTAGGTTTACTCTTTTGTGCCCTCTGAAAAGGACGTTAAGTGGTGGGTTGTAGTAGCTTTGCTCACATCCCGAGTGTGCTGATGAAGGTGGACCGTAGTCCCCCAGACGGTTGTGCTATGCTTTACTTCATCTGTGCGTCACTCACTACTACGGGGATCACGCCGACCCCTCACATCGTTAGCCAGATTGCCATGAACACAGTCCGTTTCCAGGGAAGGGTACAAGAAAGCTGAGGTGAAGCTCTTGGCCAGTATATTTTGCCTGACCCTGATTAACATGTCTGATCAGTATACTTTGCTTTACCAGATGTAAGTCTTCCTCCACGTCCTGTATGTTACTTAAAGGCAAAAGACAGAGATGCGTTTAGACGACATTTGGCTACCTGGCAAGGGCCCAAAATGTGCATGAATGCTGATCAGGATTACAATATAATTATAAAGTTAGTGATGGTGATAAAGATGATTATGATTGTGAGACTGTTGATTATGAGACTGTTGATTGTGAGACTGTTGATTATGAGACTGTTGATTGTGAGACTGTTGATTATGAGACTGTTGATTGTGAGACTGTTGATTGTGAGACTGTTGATTATGAGACTGTTGATTGTGAGACTGTTGATTGTGAGACTGTTGATTATGAGACTGTTGATTATGAGACTGTTGATGATGATAATGTAGAATCAGAATAATGATGACAATAACAACAATTATGAAGATGAATGTAGTTATGTGATAATGATGATGATGTTGATGATGATAATTATGATAGTGGTAGTTAGATGACGATGATCGTCTTCTTCTTCTTCTTCTTCTTCTTCTTCTTCTTCTTCTTCTTCTTCTTCTGCATTCGTTCTCAATCTCTCGCTACCAAGCCCTGAACAGCGCTTTGCAAGTAGCAAGATGTAGTCCGGAGAACGGAATGCGTTGTGTCACTAGTTTACAGCTTGACTGCTATATTTGCACCTTTCGGTTCGACATGATAATAACAGAACAACAGTCTGAAACTCACAGCAGAATCGGCTTCGCTCGCGCAAGGGAAGGCAGTGAAAGGACACTGGGTGTTAATGCTCTCGGTGAAGAACTTGATTGAACGCAGGTGATTGCATGCCCCTACCTCCTTCAGACCTGCTCAAAGAAACACACTGAATTCAGTGGCGTATCTACTCATATACAAGGAGTCATGAATGGGTCATATGTTTAATAATCACCTGATTAGTAGGTGTGGTACCTTTAGCACGCCACATTGTGTTTTACGAAAATTTAATTTACTTTATATCTCGCTTTGGTAGTCGACTTTCAAAATTTGTAACTTTTCTGTTTGTTTGTCAATATATATGATTTTTTGTGTGTGTAGAGACACAATTGAATAAAGAACTTGTGGGTGCTATTGTTTTTGTTGTGTGTTTGTTAGTTTCTGACATATAAAAAGATGAAGTTGAAAATGTATGAAAATCTCAGAAAAATTTTGACTCGATCGATAGCCTAGTCTCTCCGATAGTAATTATAATAGCTGTCCATCGTTGTCGATGAGGACCGCCGACATCATCCTTGTCACAGATTTCCCTGTTGGGTGTGGGTGCGCATGTGGCTGAACAGGCCAATGCGAGCACGAAAACATCTGCTACATATCGGGTACACGAGGTTTGTAGAAGGGGATGGTGTTCCCGCTGCTCGGGATTTCCGCGTCTCGCGTCTGTTCTGGGCTTTCACAACACGGTCATCTTCACTAGCAGCTACACCCGATTTGACTGCGCTTCTCCAGTCAGATCTGTTTTTCGCAAGACATTCCCAGGTCTCGATGTCTATCTGGCAACTTTTTAGTGAGTCATTCAGACCGTCTCTAAAACGTTTCTTTGGGCGCCCTCTCTCGCGCCATCCCTCTCTCAGCTCGCCGTAGAGAAGCTTCTTTGGGAGCGGCTCGTCTGACATACGGACGAGGTGTCCAGCCCATCCTAGTCGTGCTTTTTCTAGCAGTGCATGGATGCTGGGCATGTTAGCCCTCGAGAGAACCTCGATGTCAGTGACACGATCTTGCCATCGGATGTAGAATATTCGCCTCAGGCAACCTGTGTGGAAGTGGTTTAACCTCCTTGCATGTCCAGAGTATACAGTCCAGCTTTCGCAAGCGTATAGTACGGTTGGAATGATGGTTCCACTGTAGACTTTGAGTTTGGTCTTGACGCTGATGCCACGACGTGCCCAGACCATCTAGCGCATTCTACCAAAGGCTGTGCTGGCCTTTGCTATTCTGCTTGCCACCTCATCGTCTAGGCTGACAGATCTCGACAGCGTGCTGCCCAGATATGTGAATTTGTCTACGGCATTCAACTTCTGCCTGCTGACTGTAGTCTCTGGTTTTGTGTACGGCATGCCTGGTGCTGGTTGGTACATGACCTCTGTTTTTTTGGCATTTATAGTCAGGCCAAAATTTTCGCATGCGGCAGAGAACTGGTCCATTCCAATCTGCATGTTCAGTTCTGAGTTGCTCATTAGAGCACAGTCGTCAGCAAATACAAGTTCCCTGATTATGTCGCCAGCCACTTTGGTTTTGGCCTTCATTCTTCTGGAATTGAGTAACTTGCCATCTGTGCGGTACTTTATGGGTATTCCAAGCTCCAATGATCTGAAAGCGTCTGTCATCGTGGCCGCGAACATCATGCTGAACAAAGTCGGGACGAGTACACATCCTTGTTTTCCTCCGTTTGATACTTGAAACGTTTTAGAGATTGCACCGCTGTTCAGTACACGAGCACACATGCCTTCGTGTAGCTGTTTCACCCTTGTTATAAACTTGTTGGGGCAGCCAAACTTAGACATTATCATCCATAGCCCGCCTCTGTTTATTGTATCAAATGCCTTTGTCAAATCAATAAATGTGGTGTACAAGGCCTGATTTTGCTCTCGACACTTCTCTTGTACTTGGCGAGCGGCAAAAATCATGTCCACTGTTCCTCTTCCGGCTCTGAATCCACATTGGCTTTCTGGGAGGTGGTGGCTTTTTTCAAGGTGTTTGTTGAGCCTGTTTAGCAGTAAGCGCGCTAGGATCTTGCCTGCTACGGAGAGTAGCGATATTCCACGATGATTGTCGCATTCCTGACGATTGCCTTTTCTTTTGTATAGGTGAACGATTGAGGCGTCCTTTAGCTCCTGCTGAATTTTACCTTCAGCCCACATGTGACAGAAGAGTTCAGTGCTCCTTCTGGTGAGGGATGGGCCAGCTGTCTTATATACCTCTGCTGGTATTGCATCAGCTCCTGGAGCTTTTCCTATAGATAGTGAACTGATTGCCCTGTCTTCCTCCTCAGTAATTACTTCATCCAACGCCAGGTTCAGCTCCACCTGCGGCATTCGCCGGATGGCCTCTTCATTTATGGACGATGGGTGGTTTAGTATTTTGCAGAAGTGGTCTGCCCATCTGTCTAGAATCTGAACCTTATCTGTTAGCAGTACCCCATCCACACTGCGAACTTGAGTATTACTAGAGGGCTGCGGGCCGTAGAGAGCTTCCAGTGCCTCGTAAACCCGTTTGGTGTCATGACGCTCGGCGAACATCTCAATTTCGTCAGCTCTTTTGCTGAGCCAGGAGTCTTGCATCTCTCTAAGCCTGATCTGTACAGCTTTGCGAGCAGTATTGAAGGCAGCTTTTGCTGCCGGAGATGGTGTGTCCCTCTGGTATTCCCTGTGCGCTTCATGTTTTGCATCGAGAAGGCCCTGTATTTCTAGATCGTTCTCTCCGATAGAAATCATTGAAATCACAACAACGTATCGATACTGTGTTTACAATATCGACACAACTATTAGCTTCCAATTCAAACGTAGTTTTTTCATCTAAACAAACAAAAAAAAGATCTACTCGATAAAGATCTTTCCCAACAACCTACTTCACCTTTCCCAAAAAGTCGGCTTACTCCAAATGGCGTATAAAAATCAAAATTGTTCAAAAGCCATTTGTAATCTTCTTCTTCTTCTTCTTCTTCTTCGTACGCAGTCAGATAGTAACCATTGTTTTTTCGAAAAAAGCGGCGGTCATCCTGAGGCTGTCGCCGCTGCCATAGAGCTTGTCTTGCAGTTCCACTGGTGATGGCCACATCTGCTCTCTCTGATCCTTGTATGTCGGGCAGTTCTGCAGCAGATGTTCAGCGGTCATTTTACCAGTACCGCACGGGCATTTGTCGGTACCACCTTTCTTCAATTTGTTGAATAGGCGGTACCTCAACCTATTGTGGCCAGTGCGAAGTCTGAAGACAACGACCTGCTCTCTTCGGTTCAACTGGTAATAGGCATCGTTTTTGGTGTAACCAGTATGTTCGGTTTCCCATTTGGTCATGTATCTGGCTTTGATAAGCCGTTTTGACTCTTCGTACGTCATACTAGTATCTGTTTGTGGTAGTCTTGCACCTTCTTTTGCCAGTCTGTCTGCCTCCTCGTTGCCTTGGATGTTGCAGTGTGATGGGACCCACTGTACCACTACCCTTTTTGGTGCGGACTGCTGGCACAGTTTGCAGAGTGCTGCTCTTAAGTCATTAAGCTCAGTGTTTTTCTGGCTTTTTAGCGCTGTGACTACGGCGAGAGCATCTGTAAGCAGGACTATATGGCTTTCATTTTCATTGTGTGTCACCATTTCTTCCACTGCCGCCCTCAGTGCCTCTGCCTCCGCTCTGAAATTGCTTGTGTACAGTAGCGAATGACAGTGTTATTTTTCTGCCATTTGGTAGGTTCAGGAATGCTCCTGCCCCTCCGTTCTGTGTAGTGTTTGTTACAGAACCGGCGGTGTATGCATGGATCCAGTCCATGCTTCGGTAGCTTTTCGATATGAAGCTTAGGGAAGTATCTCTCCTTTCTTTTTCAGTCTGGCAGTTTTTGTTTCCAATACCTGGTATATTTTCTACCACCTCTGGAAATATATCCTGCCTCCAAGTAGGTTTTCGTACAGTAGTGATGGGTTTTGGTGTTGTTAGTGCGTTTATGGGATCTTCGTGCATCTTTGCTTTGGCTATTTCTGCAAAGTTTCTCCGCTTTAGTTTCCCATTTCCCAAATTGTTTAGTCTCTGGTGCATTGGATGGTCGGTCAGTCTTCGGAGTTTCTCTGACTGCAGCTGGGCTCTGTTATAACTCTCATGGCTTGGTTTTGAAGTTTGCTAACTTTATCGAAGTTCGCCTTTGCTGCTGTTGTCCATGCCGCAATGCCATACTCGAGAACTGGTCTCACTCTTCCAGTGTACAGTTTCTTTAGTATGCTTTCGTCTGCTCCCCAGCTTGTGCCAGCAAGTTTCCTCATGATTGCCATTCTTTGTCTGGCTCTTATTCGGTTTCTCTCGATCTGACTTTTCCATGTCATGCGCCGATCAAATGTGACTCCCAGATAGTTTGGGTTGTCGTTTGGCTGCAGGAATTTGATATTTAAACTTAACTTGGTATTTTGGGGTTTGATTGAAAGCGAGAATATTGTGCATGTGGTTTTCTCCTCGTTTATTTTGACCAGCCATGAGTTCGCCCAATCTTCCAGCGATGTTAGGGCATGCTGCATCCGATTTCTTGCTATGGTGAGATTATTTTCAGAGGTCCACATAGCCAGATCGTCTGCAAACATTGAGCTATGGACTCTTCTTGGTATATTCTCTGTAATGTCGTTTATATACACCAGGAAGAGTGGGGGTGACAGTACTCCCCCTTGGGGTACTCCCTGCTCGAGTGTCACCATTCTGCTCATCTGCCCTTGTACTTGGACTCTGGCCGTTCTGTTTTTGAGGTAGTGGTTGATCCACTTGTACATTTTCCCACAGACATCACTTCTTCTTAGCTTGACTCTAAGTCCATCTTTCCAGACTTTGTCAAATGCCTTTTCCAGGTCCACCCAAACCGCTACTGTGTGCTTCTGTGCCTGGTAGGCATCTTCTATTTCCTGGGCTATGAGGATGACCTGGTCCTCAGTGGATCTGTGCTGTCTAAAGCCGGCTTGCTGTGGAATTAGTATTCGTTTTTCTTCCAGATGCCACATCAGTCTGGTGTTTATCATACGTTCCATCAGTTTGCCGACACAGCCTAGTAGGCTGATAGGCCTGTATCCATTTGGATCTGTTTTGTCCTTTCCTTTTTTTGGTACTGGTACCAGTACTGCGTCTTTCGATGCCTGGGGTACAATTCCCCTTTTCCAGCTTTGGTTCAGGACCGATAGCAGTTTCTTCTTCGCTGTTTGGCCCAGCCCCATCAGCATTTCGTTTGTTATCCCATCTTTTCCGGGAGATTTCCTTTTCTTTAATGTTCTCATGGCCTCTTCCATTTCGCTCATTGTTAATTTGGTCATCATATGCTCTTCAGGTGCCGTACTGATGTTGTCGTGCCCCTTTTGCTTTCACTAATGTCTGTATGCCTATCTGCAGGGACCTCGATGTGGTTTGCTCTGGCATAGTGATCGACAAAAGCGTTTGCAGCTTTTGTACCAGTGAGCAACTTTTCGCCCTGCTTGATGGTAATTTGTTTATTTGACGGGGTTTCGTCATTCATGGCTCTGACTAGCTTCCATAGCTTGTTCCCTTCTTTGTCCAGGTTTAGGCTTTTCGTTTTGTTTTTCCAGCTCTCTTGCTGTTTGCTTGAGAGTGTATTTGTATTTCGCCGTGGCGGCTTTGAGGGCGATGTTTTCCTCCATAGATTGTTCTCGCTCTGCCATGTTCCTAGCATTTGTTACTGCATCTTCCGCTTTCTGCAACTCATCATTCCAGTAGGGCTTATAGTTTTTCCTAGCCCCTCTTGGGATGGTTTCAGTGGCGGCTTGCATTATTGCCTTGCTTAGGCTTTCCACCATGGGCTTCATTTTGTTGTTTCGTGTGTTGATGGTTTCACACAGCCCGTCTGTCAGGATTGCAAATCTGTCCCAGTCGGCTCGTTTGTAATTCCAACGTGGGAGCGGTTTTGTTTCCTGTGGGCCTACTTCCATATCAATGTCTAGCCTGATCGGTCTGTGATCGCTACCTGCCAGTTGCTTTAGCACCTGGCGGTCTATTTTATGGTGTATGTTTTATTTGTAATCTAACATACGATACTTTTACCGGCACAATATCGTGTGTAGATGGTGACATACTCAGCTTAAAATAAAATGGCTGTCTTATACCCCCCCCCCCCCCCCCCAATTTTTTTTTAATTTTCCAATTTTGCAGGCCGAGTTGGTCAATAATGTGTAGTTTTTTTTTACTATAGTGTGCTAAAGGTTTTAACTGGACCTTTACATACATGTCGTAAAAGAAGACTGAAAAAGGTTTGACATTGTGCTAACAGTATCATATTGTAAAATAATTACTCTGTAACCGCCACTGCAAATATTCGAATACTTTTTTAATTTTTTTAAAAATTGTATGTGTTTGCCTCATTAGTTTTTACTGGCGGAGGCGCGGCTATTCCACCCTAGACCGTAGTCAACTGGGCGATATTAAAACGCATAAACCAGTGCTTGGATGTATGTGTGCGTCTGTATGAACATATGCTAGGTTTGTGCGCTCTCAGAACCCAGCCCAACTAAAGTCCTATAGAAGGTATTCACCCTGAGGGCGTGTATGAAAGTTGTACAAGAGTGTGATTGTTGGACAGATTCAAATGAAACAGGGTGAAGCTATATTCGAATACCTGCTGTCTGTGGTGTCCTTGTACTTCAATTGGCGCGGAAAGGCTAATCAACCAATCGTGTTGAATGAGGGCTTAACATGAATAATTAACCCTTTACAATCCAACCTAATTTACAAGACTATAATCTTAGTGTCCAAGAAAAGAACTGTAATTGTATGTGATCCATTGCTAATTTTTTTATGTAATTAAAACTAAAATTATGATTTTTTTTAAATTTAAAGATACAGAATTGAATTATCTATCACACAAAGTTTGTTTAAAAATCAAATTTAGCTAAATAAAACGAAATGGTTGATATGCAACATTTGGCTAGACAAATGGGACTGTGAGTAATGGTGCTACGCTAGTTAACTGCAATGGATAGTTTAGAATGTAAAGGGTTAATTTATATTAGATTTGAAATAATACATGTTTTCATCTTATACAACGAAACAGCCAGTGTATTTGGTATGAAGATAAATACTAGCAAAGCAGTATGGAAGTCAATAGACAAACAAAACTCAAAAAGAAAATGTCATTATCGAGTGGCAGACTATAAGACTAGAACAAGTGTAGAGGTTTTCTTATTTGAGCTCAATTGTTGAGGATGATGGTTGTGAAGTTGAAATTGGAACTGGGATCGAGGTAGTTATTGGGTCGCTGTAGTCAAGAGGTTAATTAATAACGGAAACGGTTGGCGATCGAATCCCGCAAGTTTCAAGCGACTCACGGGAGTGCCTGCATCCCGAGTTACCTCCAGTCCTCTCGACCAATAGTCTTGTCACTGATCCAAGGTAGCTCGGGACAAGAGATTGAGATTGATGATCAGCGCATTACCTCCTCACTATAATCCTCATACAGCGCACATCACATTATTAAGACAAGAGATTGAGATTGATGACCAGCGCATTACCTCCTCACTATAATCCTCATACAGCGCACATCACATTATTAAGACAAGAGATTGAGATTGATGACCAGCGCATTACCTCCTCACTATAATCCTCATACAGCGCACATCACATTATTAAGACAAGAGATTGAGATTGATGACCAGCGCATTACCTCCTCACTATAATCCTCATACAGCGCACATCACATTATTAAGACAAGAGATTGAGATTGATGACCAGCGCATTACCTCCTCACTATAATCCTCATACAGCGCACATCACATTATTAAGACAAGAGTTTGATTGATGACCAGCACATTACCTCCTCACTATAATCCTCATACAGCGCACATCACATTATTAAGACAAGAGATTGAGATTGATGATCAGCGCATTACCTCCTCACTATAATCCTCATACAGCGCACATCACATTATTAAGACAAGAGATTGAGATTGATGACCAGCGCATTACCTCCTCACTATAATCCTCATACAGCGCACATCACATTATTAAGACAAGAGTTTGATTGATGACCAGCGCATTACCTCCTCACTATAATCCTCATACAGCGCACATCACATTATTAAGACAAGAGTTTGATTGATGACCAGCACATTACCTCCTCACTATAATCCTCATACAGCGCACATCACATTATTAAGACAAGAGATTGAGATTGATGATCAGCGCATTACCTCCTCACTATAATCCTCATACAGCGCACATCACATTATTAAGACAAGAGATTGAGATTGATGATCAGCGCATTACCTCCTCACTATAGTCCTCATACAGCGCACATCACATTATTAAGACAAGAGATTGAGATTGATGACCAGCACATAATCTTCCTCACTTTAATCCTCATACAGCTCACATCACATAATCTTCCTCACTATAATCCTCATACAGCGCACATCACATTATTAAGACAAGAGATTGAGATTGATGACCAGCACATAATCTTCCTCACTTTAATCCTCATACAGCGCACATCACATAATCTTCCTCACTATAATCCTCATACAGCGCACATCACATTATTAAGACAAGAGATTGAGATTGATGACCAGCACATAATCTTCCTCACTTTAATCCTCATACAGCTCACATCACATAATCTTCCTCACTATAATCCTCATACAGCGCACATCACATTATTAAGACAAGAGATTGAGATTGATGACCAGCACATAATCTTCCTCACTTTAATCCTCATACAGCGCACATCACATTATCTTCCTCACTATAATCCTCATACAGCGCACATCACATTATCTTCCTCACTATAATCCTCATACAGCGCACATCACATTATTAAGACAAAACCGCCTGATGTTGTGGCCGTCATCTCTTGCAAGGGGCAATAACATTTTTTTAACTAAAGCAATTTAAATAAATTAACACAAAAAACCCAATCTGTGAGAAACAGTAACTTCCAACAAGCAAGTAACATTATTTGACTTGCGGAAATACATCATTACCACATGTATCTAACCCTCAGCATTGTACGGCTATGAAATATTGGCTCCAGACAAAACGGATGAAAAGACGTTAGAAACTATTGAGATGTGGTGCTTTCGTAGAAAGCAACGAGTGAATCGGACAGATAAAAGGTCAAACGAGCAAGCTCAAAGATATAAAGCACATAATAATAAAAACATTTTTATAGTTTCTGCCGTTTGCACGTTGGTCACAGTACTACATGACGTGGTTCTATTTTTTAAGATAACACCCATATTTCTAGCCATTTGTACTTCGGTCACAATCTCATTAGATGTGCTTGTTCTATTTTAAAATTATCGATCACATTATATGGAATATGTTGTTGGGTTAAGATTACTAGGTCGGCTACAGGGGTGTTCTGTATTAAGATTGTCGGTCACACCAACTAGAATCTGAACCTATGTTAAGACTGCTGCAAATTGCTTTCTAAACATAGTTTCGAAATACGGGTTTTTGCTAGTGATAATAATAGTTACACATCGCAAGTGATGATGGCTACAGAATCAGACTAGAAAGTGCTATCTAGCACGACAACTCCTCGCCCAAGTGAGATGCATATGCAAGGAGTCAACAATGGGGTGGTTATGCGCTTGTTAATTCGGGCATCTCGCTTTCTCCAAGTCTCAGTGATGATAATCCGCTCTGCGACCTGAGCACCTTGTGTGACGAAATAATTTTGCACAAGCGCCTCGCTGTGACATCAATATTGAAACTCTTCCGAAACGTTTTTAAAGAGTCTATGTAGCGTTTCATCTCCCCCGTCCCCCCCCCCCCCCAGGTAAGCGTCTGCCTAGTCTAAGCTTGCCGTACAGCATCTCCTTCAGAGGAGTGTATACTATATGTGAACAGAGCGCCCGACCCATATTATATGTGAACAGAGCGCCCGACCCATATAATATGTGAATAGAGCGGCCGACCCATATTATATGTGAACAGAGCGCCCGACCCATATTATATGTGAACAGAGCGCCCGACCCATATTATATGTGAACAGAGCGCCTGACCAATATTATATGTGAACAGAGTGCCCGACCCATATTATATGTGAACATAGCGCCCGACCCATATTATATGTGAACAGAGAGCCCGGCTCATATTATTTGTGAACAGAGCGCCTGACCCATATTATATGTGAACAGAGCGCCCGACCCATATTATATGTGAACAGAGCGCCTGACCCATATTATATGTGAACAGAGCGCCCGACCCATATTATTTGTGAACAGAGCGCCCGACCCATATTATATATGAAAAGAGCACCCGACCCATATTATATGTGAACAGAGCGCCTGACCCATATTATATGTGAACAGAGCGCCCGACCCATATTATATGTGAGCAGAGCACCCGACCCATATTATTTGTGAACAGAACGCCTGACCCATATTATATGTGAACAGAGTGCCCGACCCATATTATATGTGAACAGAGCGCCCGACCCATATTATATGTGAACAGAGCGCCCGACCCATATTATATGGGAACAGAGCGCCCGACCTATATTATAGGTGAACAGAGCGCCCGACCCATATTATATGTGAACAGAGCGCCCGACCCATATTATATATGAACAGAGCGCCTGACCCATATTATATGTGAACAGAGCGCCCGACCCATATTATATGTGAAAAGAGCACCCGACCCATATTATATGGGAACAGAGAGCCCGACCCATATTATATGTGAACAGAGGGCCTGACCCATATTATATGTGAACAGAGCGCCCGACCCATATTATATGTGAACAGAGCGCCCGACCTTTATTATAGGTGAACAGAGCGCCCGACCCATATTATATGTGAACAGAGTGCCCCACCCATATTATATGTGAACAGAGCGCCTGACCCATATTATATGTGAACAGAGCGCCCGACCCATATTATATGTGAACAGAGCGCCCGACCCATATTATATGTGAACAGAGCGCCTGACCCATATTATATGTGAACAGAGCGCCCGACCCATATTATATGTGAACAGAGCGCCCGACCCATATTATGTGTGAACAGAGCGCCTGACCCATATTATATGTGAACAGAGCGCCCGACCCATATTATATGTGAACAGAGCGCCCGACCCATATTATATGTGAACAGAGCGCCTGACCCATATTATATGTGAACAGAGCGCCCGACCCATATTATATGTGAACAGAGCGCCCGACCCATATTATGTGTGAACAGAGAGCCCGGCCCATATTATATGTGAACAGAGCGCCTGACCCATATTATATGTGAACAGAGCGCCCGACCCATATTATATGTGAACAGAGCGCCCGACCCATATTATATGTGAACAGAGCGCCCGACCCATATTATATGTGCCCCTTGTGAAAGCGCATGGTCTTAGATGATCCGCATTTTCTGTTCTCCTGTTCAGGATATCAGACATTATTTCACGACAAACTGGATGTAGCATTTTGGCGCCAAAATCAATACAGATCGCGGGGTGTTTCTAAACTTGTGAGTTTGAGATTGATTCTCCGCTATCTGCAAGTCGAACACAATCCCACCATTAAAAACTTGCCTCTTTAAATGAAAGCCTGAATTCGAGCATTTGCAGTGACAATTTAATAGCAATTATTTGATTTGATTAGATTCCTAGATTCACACACAATTCTCTGTATTCGCCTGTTACAACATCCTTGGCAAGTTATAACATTACTATTATTTTCTCCACTTCCTGGTCCATCAACACTAGACAGGCCTACAGACACTTATAGCCAGACACAAATAGATATTCAGCTCGGTTCAAATGTCATACCCGCAACGAAGGTCGACTGCAAAGATTCTGCAGTGTACTCTATCTCTTGCCTCAAAGGATCTCCAGTGTACTCTATCTCTTGCCGTAATGGTGCAATCTGAGATGTTTTTCCAGTCCATCTCCTGATGTTATCCACCCACTTAGAACGTTGTCTGCCTCTTGAACGATTGCCTGTCACTCTATCCTCTAGTATGGTCTTAAACAACGAGGTACGTCTTGTTATATGAAAAAAAAACGTAACTGTCTAACCCTGATTTTAGTCATTAATTCTATTTTCATCCCCAACTTTTTCAATACCTCCACATTTGTTTTCTTCTCTTTCCAAGAAATGCTACCAGATCTTCTATATACCCACATTTTGAAGGCTTCAATACTCTTTTCCAATTTGTTATTCATTGTCCATGTTTCTGCGCCATAAAGTAGTGACCAGTACACTTAACACCTGACAATTCTCATTTTAAAATTCTGATTGATTATTTTTGGATGTCAGTATGTGTCGCATGTTGTCGAATACCATCTTGGCCATACCTATTCTCTAGATGAACATAATATAAATGCAGAAATATGTAGATACAAGCATATGAACAATAGATAATAAAACTCCTACCTTGCATGAGTCCGTTCTCAGAAATCTGAGCAATTGGGGATCGTGTACATCCAGGTTGGTCGTGGCCAAAGTTTGGGTAGAAATCCGAGTGGCCAGTTTGCTGTTTCGTACCGAAGCCTAGGCAACAAATATTAACAGTATTTTATCGGCACAAAATAGTTAAATTTAATTTACAATTTTCCGCTTAAGAACAGGTAATTGCAGACTAAATGCACACATGCATAAAATGAAAGCAGCACAAACTGCACAATGAACATGTCAGAGACTCCAGAACAGATCCTGCAAAAATGTCCACAGCACCAATGCTCCCGTGAGAAGACCTGGCCCGAGGAAAGAAACATACAAGACAAACTGGGGGGAACCATTGAGGACCTGCGACACATCAAGAAGGCAGCTCATCTGGTGGCATAGAACGAGCATACGAAACCGAACGCAAAGAAGAAGAAGATGTTTCCAGTGAGAATATACTTCCAGCATATACCCGCTGATGAGCCAACGACGCCATTAATGGTTAGGGCATGTTTACCGCATAGAGTCGGGGAGGAAGACTGATGTCTGTTCAAAGAAAATATATTGGCAAAGACCCTCAACTCGACTTCCCCGTAATCCTCACTGGAAACGGGTTGTTTATATGATAGGCTGGCTACAGATGTGAGGTACCGACGTGTTCCCCGTAGTAGTGAACGACACGCAAATGAAGCCAAGTTCAGCACAACAACATGGAGGACCCCGGTCTACCTTCGTCAGCAAGCTCGGGATGTGAGGAAAGCAACAACAACCCGGCACTAAACGTCCTTTTCAGGCCTCACAGAAGACTAATCCTACTCAATGTGGTCATTCAACAACAACAAGAGCAACAACAACAAGAGCAACAACAAGAGCAACAACAACAAGAGCAACAACAAGAGCAACAACAACAAGAGCAACAACAACAAAAGCAACAACAACAAGAGCAACAACAACAAGAGCAACAACAACAAGAGCAACAACAAGAGCAACAACAACAAGAGCAACAACAACAAAAGCAACAACAACAAGAGCAACAACAAGAGCAACAAC
Source organism: Ariolimax columbianus (assembly GCA_036924085.1). Classification (NCBI taxonomy): domain Eukaryota; kingdom Metazoa; phylum Mollusca; class Gastropoda; order Stylommatophora; family Arionidae; genus Ariolimax; species Ariolimax columbianus. The sequence continues at coordinate 36,147,952 of JAVGWX010000010.1, read as the reverse complement.
AACAAGAGCAACAACAACAAAAGCAACAACAACAAGAGCAACAACAAGAGCAACAACAACAAGAGCAACAACAACACATGCGAGAAGGACATGAAGTCACGCGATATCCCATCCGGGGACTGGGAAGCGATTGCTAAGGATCGTATCCTTTGGAGATAGTTGGAAGAGACATGGAAGACTCCGAGGCCTTTTTGCTGCAAAGAAAAGACAAAGACGAGATCGGGTAACACCTCGTCAAGCCAGTCCCGTCAGCATTGACGTACGATCTGAAGCAGGAACTGCTTCTTTTTTTTTTTCTTACACGTGTTTGCCTCACTAGTTTCTACTGGCGAAGGCGCACCTATTCCACCACAGACCGTAGTCAACTGGGCGATATTAAGAGGCATAAACCAGTACTTGGATGTATGTGTGCATCTGTATGTACATATCCTAGGTTTGTGCGCTCTTAGAAGTCAGCCCAACCAAAGTGCAATGGAAGGGCCTCACCATAAGGGCGCGTGTGAAAGTTGTGCAAGAGGGTGACTGTAGGACAGAGCAAAATGAAACAGTGAGGTAAGAAGAGAGAGAGCACCGGAAAAGAGTTCCAGGGACTGAGGCAGGGACTGTAACTTGCGGATCAGCGTTTATAACCACAGCAGATTGTCTAACAACAGGAGACAGAATTGAACAAAGCTCACAGGGCGTCACACACTTGTTCTACATACACTGAGATAACAATGATGATGATAGTTCAGTTAATGCACACCTTATGGTTCATTTAGTAGCATTACGAGCATGGTGCACACACATCATCCATACATCGTGTTTTAGACGGTTCGCCCTGTAGGCTCTGCAGGAGTCATGCGGCAGTTTAAAAGAGGGATGAAGTGAATAATATATGAGCCATAACATTTGATTAAATGTATTAATCAACACAATTACTATCAATATGGATATTACCCCATTCTTCTTCTTCTTCTTCTTCTTCTTCTTCTTCCTCTTCTTTTTTCGTCCTCTACTACTACTTCTATTACTACTATTCCAACTACTACTACTACTACTACTTCTCCTACTACTACTACTACTACTACTACTACTACTGCTGCTGGTACTACTACTACTACTGCTACTACTATTACTACTAACACTACTACAACTACTACTATCACCACCATTACCATTACTAATATTACTAATACTACTACTAATACTAATACTACTTCTACTACTACTACTACTACTATCACCATCATCACCACCACCACCACTACTACCACTACTACTACTACTACTTTTACTACTACTACTACAACTACTACTATCACCATCATCCCCACCACCACTACTACTACCACTACTAATACTATTATTTTTTCTTCTTCCTCTTCTTCATCTTTGTTTTATCGTATTGATGAGTTCACTGTTAGTCGAATTCCCGAGTTGAACTCGACAGGTTGCATGAAGTTTATTCTTTATCTCCTTACAGTTCTGAGTTTAGTGTCGAATCGTTGGGCCAATGTATCTTTCTTACCTGCACATACAGGAGACAGTCCTTTAAAACAAGCTCAGCAGTTTGCTCGTTCAGTCCTCGTGTGCACAGGCGGGCGGGGGGGGGGGGGGGGGGGGGGGGGGGGAGGTCGAAGCTTGTACATGTGTTGGTTCAGTATGTTATGCCCTGTTCTGAGGCGAGGTATGGTGATCTGTCCCTGCTAGTCAATTGTATGTTCATTGTTGTTGGATTGATTCTATTCCCTATTACAGTCTGGAAAGTTCATTTTGTTTCTCAAATTATGTTATTTCAACGGTTTCTTCATTGTACTCTCCTCTCTTTTTGCAAGCTTTTCTGCCTCCCCGTTCCTCAGTAGACTGCAAGGGAACGATAGTCACTAAAGTATGGATCGCTCTCAGGCAGCTTACTTAGTTCATTCGTCTGGGACGGAAGCTCGCTTGCCTTGATAGTTTTTAGTATAGATGATGCACGTGTTAAGGTGACTACCCAGTGGCAGCAATAATTAGTGTTATGGCGTTTACTATGAAACTGCCAAATCTACAGGCGCTACTTTCGGAACTGTGCAGCCAGCGCAAGATTGTCACGCAGTTTATACCTTCTCATTGTGGAGTACCAGGAAACGAGAGAGCGGATCAACTGGCAAAGGAGGGTGCTGCAGACGAGCAACCAGATGTGCCAGTTACATACCAACAGAAGATAAGGATGATCCGATCAATCAGAAAGCTACCAACGGTGGTAACACAAGACGACTACCATAAGATGAACAGACAAGAGCAAACTGTTGTGTTGCGCCTTAGAACAGGACACAACCGACTCCACAGCCATATATATATATGTACACAAAAATTAAGATTGGCAACTCAGCCATGTGTAAATGCGGACAGGTACCCCAGGCTGCAGAGCACAAATTACAGAACTTCTCCGAATACGATTTGCAGAGAAAATTTCACTGGTCCATAGAAACAACACTGGAAGAGAAACGTTATGGACCTGTATGTGAACTGCAAAAGACAGTGAAGTTGATACAAGAGACAACAATGCAGATACAGACAATATTTTCAATCGAGCAAAAGAAGAAGAGGAAGAAGAATTGAGTTTACCTCATTATTACGCCCCCCCCCCCCCTTCCTTCCCATTAACCTTTCCCTGGGTTCGAATCTCTGCTATCAGACTAAGAGACTGCTATCATAATAGATCTGCCATGTGCTCCTCAACAAGTAAATATGTTCTTTACATGTGTGAAGGTAAGGGTAGTCTCCTAGGGGACACTGTCGTCGGGGCTCAGGTGTAAGAGGCAATTATACTAGGTCTCAGTATTTACTGAGGCTGTGTGTCCCGAACCCTTCCTCGTCGCGTGTCCTTCCCTAACTGTAAGTCTAGTGCCAATTTACAGCTGCATTGACTGGGACGTGTCAATAACAGGGATCAAAGCTGATACCTGTGCCTCGAGAAGCGAGAACTCTACCAATCTACCACTCTACTACACAAGAACTCAAATGTGTATTAAGTAGATAGGATCACACGGATCTAAGTTCGTTATAGCAGAAACCGCCGTGCGTGGAACAAGTGCTGACAACTCTGGCGTTCCGATTTGGGTAGTATGTGACAGGAATTCACAGTGATTCGTTCCAATTACAACTAAATGGAGATGGATCCAAACTAGGTGATGGCTGGAGCAGACATTCCACAGAAGGCCATTGGACAGCTCTGATACTGCTTTAGAGTATATAATACTAGACTAAGTTAAACTCAAGCAGACTGGCCATGGAGAGAGACACAAAGAGAGAGAGACATAAATTTAACTAGGAGTCTGTTTAGCTCGCCGACTTTATAGAAGAGCGATTGATTGGCTGTTTTACGAATCTTAGTGACATAGAATGGATTACAGGGTGGAGGAACCAGCATAGGCCTTTGAGTCTTGGCCAGTCACTCTATATGGTGTGAGTTGGGCGCCCTGTGTCTGGAAGAGAACTGAATGTGTGTTGTACGCGCAGGACACCTGATGAATGATGAATGTTCTGAAGGGTTACGCGAGTGTACAGATCGACTAGGAGAGATCTGGATATGTGTGGTGTGTGAAGGACACGGGGGGAACTATGTATGTTCCAGAGTGTGTGTATACGCAGATCGATTGAGCGTGTGATCACATATGAGTATGCCTTGAATAGATTGAATGTATAATGTCAAGATGACCCACCTGAGGGAATCTGAGGGTGAGAATGCACAGAAAACGATCGTGAAGACGAATTTTTGAGAGTGTGTTGGGGGTGCAGATTAGTGGAGGGAAGTGTGTGGCTAGAACTGGGTTGGATTAGTTGGGGGCAATATTTAATAGCTTTTGCTTACAACCTCCGCGTATCTATTTAATTTAGATGTATTCCTTGTGTTGCTTGTAATCTCATTGCACTCATTTTAATAGTTGTTGTATGAATATGATGTAATAAATATGCCACCTGCTGCGTGCTATGTTATTTGCTGTGTGTGGTCATGAATGATGTGGATATATGTAGTTACATTCTAGATAGAAAAACCCCAGTGAAAACCTGGACTCTGTTACAATGATGATGGCGATGATGATGATGACTACGACGATGATTATAGATGTTATAAAATATAATGATACCTAATTGTAGCAAATTTTCAGCGTCTGAGTGAATGATGTCGACAAAGACAGCATCTGATGAGTCCAGGCGTACAGTTTTGTCGAGGTTCTCAAAGTATGGCCCGGCTGGATCTAGACCTGGAGAAAAGGAAGTCATGACATATCAGCTAATGATCGCTGTACAGTTTGATGGAGTGCATTGCCAAAATGGTTACAGCTAGTAATGTACAAGGCCTGTTCTAATGAAACCGGACCAAACTGCAACAAATGAACATACGTACGATGCGCATGATGACGTCACTTCTGGTGTAAACAGCATATACCAACCGTCAAGTTTGCACAATTTCATTACCCTCTGACTCTGTGTTCTCAGCAGACCGTTGAAAACATGGCGGATGTGGAACGGAATCTGTCCAGAGTTGATCAGCGAGCGGTGATTCGGTTTCTAACAGCTTAAGGATGTTGCCCAGTTGACATTCATCACAGAATGCAGGCAGTGTATGGGGACTAAAGTGTATGGAAGACAACAGTGACGAACTGGACAACGATATTTAAAGAAGGACCTAATATCAGAGACCGTCATAGATAACACAAGAAAGAATATTGCAACTTCTGACGTTACCTAGAGATTTTACTGGACAAATTAGATGGGATTGTTGTTTTTACTGTTGTTTCTGTTGCATTAATCAGCTCCTTGAGATGAAGTGAGATATGAGATCAGATCAGATTAGATCAGAAAAGATCAGATGGTGATATGTATTCAGACTGTACCTGTTATTCGTCCAAGCCCAGGTACCCTTTCGCCGGCGTATCCAGCTGCGTGAGCCCCCAGACTGTGGCCTATTATATGAATATCTGCAGCAGAGGCGCCTTTGGAACTCTGAGAGATACGATATATTTGTAATGATATAGTTATCATCATCTTATACAATGATTATCTTACATGGCAATATTTTGAACATGAATTAGTTACCTGGTTAACGGGTCATTGTAATGTGTATCAACTTAAAGGGAATAATTAGCCAAATATGCCCAATTGTGGAATCGGCAAGGAAGTGGGAAGATAGTGTGATGTAAGGACTTAAGGAATGTCAACAGAAGAGACAAATGAGTGCAGAAACCCATGGCGATGTGGGTAGATTGCATCATAGGAACTGTCGGATCAATGTCCCAAGTCATGTTTGCGGCTCTATAACAAAATGGAGAAGTGATTGTGTAGATAGGTGTATGTCCTAGTTGTATGTGGCAATAGTTAGCTAGTTAGTTTTCTTTCCACTTATGCCGTTTAGCGTCGTGGGGAGCTTGAGTCGTCTATCCTGCGCCAAGTGCGTTGCGTCGGTCAATGTGAACCCTTGTCGTTGCATAATCACTCTAATATCATCTATTCACCTACCTTGCAGCCGCCTCCTTGCCCTGTAGTCAGATCTACCAGCGTTGTAAGCCATCAGTGGAAGATGATGAGGGTGCATTCTCATGGGATGACCAAATCAACTTATTTTCTGCCTGGAAATGTATTCGGCACAAGACGTAGTGCCGACCATACTTCGAATATCGTCATTCCGCATTCTGTCTCTTCTGGTAACACCGATGACTTTCCTCAAACACTTCATTTCACAAGTCGAAATTCTGCTCTCGCACGCCCTTGACAGAGGCCATCTTTGGCACTGGTAGCACAAAATCGGCATAAATATACTGTTTATCAGCTGTTGCTTTGTTGCCAAACTAATGCTCGGGTGTCTAAGCAATGGGGACAGCTGATAAGTCACCGCAGATGCTTTCTGGCACTGTGTCTCGATTTCAGTGTCGAAAAAATACTGCCCAAATACTTGAACTCATGGACCTGTTGAAGAGCAATATCATTTAGACTTATCTTGAGTGGCCCAGGAGTTCTACTGATCATCATAGTTTCTGTTTTGTTCTCGCTAATTCACATTTTGTATTCAGCACCGGTAGTCGCAAGCGCGTTCATGTGGTTTTGCGGTTTGTTTTCATCGTCGTACAGCAAGCACTGATCATCTGCAAAGAGTAATTTGTGAATTGAGTTGTGTTCTGCTTCAGCTGTCTCAATTTTACCAGTCTCTGGTGCGATTTTGTCCATATAGATGTTAAATAACAGAGGAGAAATCACACACCCTTGTCTCACGCCGGTAGTGATTTGAAAAGCATCTTTGACACCATCAGTCGTTCTGACAACGTTTGTACTTGAACGATACAGTGCTCTGACATTATCAAGAAGCTGGCCTTGTACACCATAATCTTCCAATATCTTCCAAAGTATGTGGCAATATTATGACATATCTTAATGTGGTAGTGATGTGTGGCGTGGATATGTTTCAGTGGTGCGTGATAGTAGTTTGTCCTGATGGCTTACGGTAGGGATATGTACTTGTGGTGCGAAGTAGGGATGTAAGATAATGATGTGTTTTAATGGAATGACGTAGGATGTCTACAAATGATGTGTGGTATTGGTACGTGGTAAAGTTATGTTCTGGTGGTATGTGGTGGTGATATGTTATGGTGGTATATGGTAGTGATATGTTCTGTTGTATATGGTAGTGGTATATTCTGGTGGTATGTGGTAGTGATATGTTCTGGTGGTATGTGGTGGTGATATGTTCTGGTGGTATGTGGTAGTAAAATGATCTAGTGGTATATGGTAGTGATATGTTCTGGTGGTATATGGTAGTGATATGTTCTTGTGGTATGTGGTAGGGATATGTTTTGGTGGTATGTTGTTGTGATATGTTCTGGTGGTATATGGTGGTGATATGTTCTGGTCGTATATGGTGGACATATATGTTTCTGGTGGTAAATGGTGGTGATATGTTCTAGTGGTATATGGTGGTGATCGTCACAAAGTGGCAGAAGTGCAATGTCCTCTGGTCTGCACTCTTCGTCATCCATGGGGATAACTGATAGAAGACAAACATTAAAAATCAATGCATGAATACATTGGACCCAAGAGTTATGGGTAGACTATTGCAGCCTAGAACGTATACCACTCGCACGTGGTTTCTGCAGTTAAACATATAGGGCTGCCCTTGTTTCACAGCATTTAAGTCTGGCTCCTCAACTAGGACCTTTCCGGCTTAGTTGACCCTGCCAAGAGTAAAACTCCGTCGGTATAATTCATTGGATAATTGGGGCGCGCTGCTCCTACCTCGGCGTGGTATGCTTTCTTAAGGAGATGGTAATGATGTGTGGTAGTGATGTGTGGTAGGGAGGTGTGATTGTGATGTGTGGTAGTGATGTGTGGTAATCACAATGATTTGTGACAGCAATATACTGTATTCCTATCGAAATGTAATTGTGATAGGTGATATCGACATGGTGTAATGATATGCCATAATGATATGCGAGTTTCAAAGACATATGTAGTAGTGATATGTGAGTGTGATGGTGTTGTCGCAGTATTAATATGACAACAGTGTGTAACATACGAAATTGCTACTTGATATGTGGCAACTATATGTTGTTGCTTGCAGATATGTATGTTTGAGTGATATGTAACAGTGATATGTATAGTCACTCACGATGAGTTCCTTAATGAACACAGCAGTCTGAGCCCCAACAACCCTCGTGTTGGCCGTCGCCTGCGAGTAAGGGGGAAGGTTACCACCAGACCAGTTAATTATAACCACGTTGTAATCTCCACGCTTAAGAAGTTCGTTTTTCATGCCCTGTGGATTAAAAGATCACAATATTATGACTCAGGTTAGCAGCTGTCTTCCCATACATATCAGCTTTTGTATAAGACGCACTTAAGCAACAAACAAGTGCAATGAAATATATTGGATCAACTCCTACAAAAGTCCTCTTGCTAGCAGTGATGTATATATGTGTGTATCATTTACTATATATGTGTCTCCTTTGCAATTTATGTATGTCTTTTGCTAAAAATGTGTGTATTTTGCTATAAAAGTGTCTCTTTTACTATTTAGCGTGTCTGTTGCTATGTGTGTGTTTTTTTTTGCTATAGATGTGTGTCTTTTGCTATATTTGTGTGTCTGTTGCTATATATATATATATATATATATATATATATATATATATATATATATCTTTTGCTATATTTGTATGAATGTCCTTTGCTGTATATGTGTCTCTTTTGCTATTTATGTTTGTCTTTTGTTATATATGTGTGTATCATGCAAAATGTATATGTGTATATTGCCAGATATGTGTATGTCGCTATATATGTGTGTATATTCATATATGTGTGTCCGCTGCTATATATGTATGTATCTTGCTATATATGTGTGTGTGTATATCTTGCTGTATATATGTACATCTTGCTATTGACGCGTCTTTTTCTATATATGTGTACATCTTGCTATATACGTACGTGTAGGTGTATGTGTTCGTGTGTCTACTGATTGGCTCATGTATTTTCATTTCTTACTTGGCCAACTTTGTTCTAAGTGCCACACATTGATTCGCACATTGTCAGTCACTCTATGGCTAACTTGGCTGCCGTCTTGTGTATTGTACACTGATTGTTTCTGTGCGTTTATTTTGTGATTTTTTGTGTGTTTTTCTTTTGTTTCTGGCGATGGCCTTGTGGCCGTACGTGTTTCATTTTGTTTCTGTCCTTGTGCTGCAACTGAGCATTATCTATTTTTTGTATCGGTAATCATAAGGGGTAATGGAATATTGGATATTATCGGTATTTAGATTAAAGTAGGTTGTTAGACTAAATTCTAAAAAGTAATAAAAATCCTTCCAAATACGAAACCTACCTCCTCCCCAGGCCTAGTGCGACGGAGGAAGTGAAAATTGAAAAATAAAGAACGTACTGCAAATAAGCTTCGGCTACTTGGCATAAGGCATGACCTGGTTGTTTGAATACCAGGGTTCCAGGTATTGCAAGTGTTGCTGGTGTTCTTTATTTGTGCGGTTTTTTCGTTTTCTAATTTTCATTAGGCGGTGTGTCGTACTGTTTTTGCACCGACTGGCCAAACGCATCCGACTACACCACACATGTTTATGGGTTTAGTTTCCTTAAAGATATAATCTTTCTGTTTTTAGAAGCCGAGTCCGGAAAGTTTGGACGGTAGCCAAGTGAAAAACAGACAGCTGCCCTCCCCCCCCCCCCCCCCCCCCCCTCCCAATCCCATTGTATTATTGTTCGACGCCCCTCGTACTGCGTTCTTTACTCTAGACAATGTTTCAGTGCTAGTGGGCGAGTGCCTCTTCTAAAATCTTAAACAGTACGTAAGTAGGTGGATGTGTGCCCTTATTGCTGTATGACAATGTATGGCTTTTCTATATGTCCACTATATGTATCCGTGTGTAAGTCCTCACGTCGTTGGCCAGGCTGTTGTAAGATAGTCTATTTCTAGGTGCACGGAACTGTCATGAAATGAAGAATTGGTCCCCATCTTTCCCCTTTCTCTGACGCCAACGACTTGGAACTCGAAAGCAGATGGGTAAATGAAAACACAGAAATCAAGCAACAACTGAATCTATCAGCAACCACCGCATTACACCTATCACAAGAAAGCAAACTGCATCCCCCAGGCAAGAGACATGAAATGAGCCTCAAAGTATATTGTAGTTAACACAGCAATCGGACTATCCCTGGAAGCGAATTTTCATTCAGCCAATCATTTCACTACTAAAGAACTATTGAAGCATTACGTATGGTTATACAGCTCTCCTATTGGTTTCAATGAGCATCGAAGAACTCAGACTACCTCAATATCTGCCCAAACATTCTGTAAACATGCAATGTGGATGACATGTTCAGGGAAAACGAACCACAAGGTAATCCAGGTGGCCGAACATTGAAAACATGTGGTTTGACGTGTTGCCAAGAACAAGGGAAGTAACTAAATAAGCTTAGAAGCACAAGTTGACGCGGAAATCAACTGATGTAAATTTCCCTAAAGAAAAATAACATCCACTTCTAAACTTCCTTCCATTAGCTACTCATCTCCTACCCTGTGGGCGCAGTGGTGTGTGTGATTGGCATGTTATGGTTTTGTATTGTGGAGGAGTCATCTTTCTTTTTATCTTTAACCGATCACTATTGGGTAGAAATGTTGTTACTTTAATAACTGTTGCCCGGACAGCGACTAACAGCCTACTATTTTTAATGTAGAGCTGCCATTAGTTCTTTAACGTGCACAGCGTGTACAATGAAATTCCCAAGAGTATCGTCCATCTCCGAGATGACTAGGCAGCTCGCTCTCACCTCCCTTGAGGTCAGGGGACGCGCTTGAAACTTGTAGGATTTGACTACGTTCCCGTTTCGCTTTTTTTGTTCGTTTCTTGAGTAGCGATCTGGTTACATCTAAGCTATATCGCCCTCCTAGCTTCTAGGCTACAGCGTCCTCCTAACTTCTGGGCCACAGCGCACTCCTAACTTCTGGGCTACAGCGTCCTTCTAACTTCTGGGCTACAGCGCCCTCCTAACTTCTGGGCTACAGCGCCCTCCTATCTTCTTGGCTACATCGTCCTCCTAACTTCTGGGCTACAGCGCCCTTCTAACTTCTGGGCTACATCGTCCTCCTAACTTCTGGGCTACAGCGCCCTTCTAACTTCTTAACTTAAATTAACTTAACTTAACGTCTTTATACTGGTTTAGAAGACTATGCAGAGTTTATAAACAACCAAATTCATTTACAATTCCTTGCTCTAAAAGCTATGTGCATCTATTTGATTCTTAAATGGATTAATTGACCCTGCCTCCATTATTTCCTGTGGCAATGCATTCCAAGCATTCACCACTGTTTGACTAAAAAAATATTTCATAATATCTAATCTTGACCTCTCTCTAGTTAATTTGTAGCTATGCCCTCTTGTTCTTGCAAGTGTTTGGATTTTGAATAACTTGTTATAGTCTAATTTATCCGTTCCTTTGATTATCTTTTAAACCTGTATTAAGTCACCTCGAATTCTTCTCATTTCTTGACACCGTGGGCCGGTTTTTCGGAGTCTTATGCACCGTTAACGACATTCTTTGAATAATGCAATATTACTGTTCCTTCTACCCAGGCAACTAAACGGCTATTGGTCAAACTATCCAATCGAAAATCTAAACCAATCGTAACGTACATACCTTTAACCAATCAGTACTGTCAGGGTTATTAAGAAAGCCGTGAGTTATGAACTGGGTTGGTCGGTTTTTAAAATGGGTCCAAATGGTAGCAACAGTCTCTGGGTGTCTGGCATCCACTTCTTGTGCTGCCGTCGGGGATTCACGTGTATAAAGCTGAAACTTGGTTCTGCGATAAATTGCAAACGGAAGGGGCTTATTTTAATAAATCTGACTTTTCTCTTCTCTATTGTCTTCTTTATAAAGCAATAGGTCACTACTTTATTTGGCTGCTTGTAGGTATCCTGTGTCAAAGTACTATGTTTGCTTCTACAGGGGAGATTTCTGTATAAACGTAATGAGGCTGCTAATCCCATATACAACCGTCTTTTATCGTCTTTTAAAACATACATGTAGGTGCAGTGGTTCCACTGTTTGCCGCAGAACACACTCAGGATTGCATAAATAAATGTGACCCATAAGTCCCATATCAGTAACAACAGTCTGAGATGAAGTGTTAGAGACTTCATTGTAGTACGCCTCAGCTTGTCTTAGTTGGAGTGCCCCGCTCCCTAATGCTAGGGTCAGTACATGGTTAAGGCTTACACAGAGTTATACCTGAAAGACAACAATGATGGGGATACCAAGTTGAGATTTTGTGTTTTTCATAAAGCATTAACAGCTTGGCTATGCATACACTTGGGCAACTACTAAGGCCCTGCGGAATCCTGCTAAATCTCTTCAGCAAAATAAAGCAGAAGAGGGATAGCTCACAGAATCATAGACCATACGAGGGATAGCTCACATAATCATAGACCATACGAGGGACAGCTCACAGAATCATAGACCATACGACGGACAGCTCACAGAATTATTGACCATACGAGGGACAGCTCACATGATCATTAACCATACGACGGACTGCTCACAGAATTATTGATCATACGAGGGATAGCTCACAGAATCATTTACAATACGACGGACAGCTCACAGAATCATTGACCATACGAGTGATAGCTCACAGAATCATTGACCATACGAGAGCCAGCTCACAGAATCATTGACCATACGAGGGACAGCTCACATAATCATTGACCATACGAGGGACAGCTCACATAATCATAGACTATACGAGGGATAGCTCACAGAATCATTGACTATACGAGGGGCAGCTCATATAATTATTGACCATTCGAGGGACAGCTCACATAATCATAGACTATACGAGGGATAGCTCACAGAAACATAGACCATACGAGGGACAGCTCACAGAATCATAGACCATACGAGGGATAGCTCACAGAATCATTGACCATTTTATCTGAAGTTGGTCTAGGCTGTCCTTTTGTCTGAGGACCGCTCTGGTTGATGTGCAGGGCAAAATGATAGGTGTTCAATATCTGACATAAGACGTTGATCTGACATTCCAGTATTCCAGTTTTCCAATATTCCATTATTCCAGTATAATGTAAAGCTCAGTGTTTTGTAAATAATTATGTCATGGAATCCCAAGGGTTACGCAAATGGTTTCTAGGGGTACCACGATATATATTCTTTTTCATAGATCCTTTGTCAGTGATTGGCATAACTTTCAGCGACCACAACGCCTAAAGACGTTTTTAAGGGCTGCAGTAAAATGCCACTACTTCTCCTGATCTGTAACCATGCTTCATTGGGTGTCCCCGCTATGATTCATGATTTCCATTTCGGTTTTTGTCTGTATGTCTCATTGGTCGTCGTAACATCATAAAACGCAACTTTTGTATCACGTGTTGTGCCTAGGACAACCAAGATCATGCCAGTGGCTTCCTTTCAGCTTTCACCATTTGGTATTTATGCCAACTTTACACTCTGGATGCCCATTTCATGGTTGTTGTTGGTGCTGTTGTTGTTGTTGTTGTTGCTGCTGTTGTTGTTGAATGCCCACAATAAGTAGGATTACTCTTCTGTGCGTCCTGAAAAAGACGTTAAGTGGTGGGTTGTCGTAGCTTTCCTCACATCCCGAGCGTGCTGAAGAAAATGGACAAGGTTCCTCCAAGATGCTGGGCTATGCTTGCGTGTCGCTCACTACTACGTGGATCACGTCGATCTCTCCCCCATGTTAGCCAGCCTGCCATGAAAACAATCCGTTTTCATGGAGGGCTACGAGGAAGCCGAGGTGAGACTCTTGGTCAGTATATTTTACATGACCCTGACTAACATTTCTGATCAGTATATTTTGCCTGACCAGACGTTAGTGCCCCCCCCCCCCCATCTCAATGTAACATAAATCTATTTGTCGCTGCTTCTGTAATTTAAAAAAGCAATGTTGGTTACATAGGCAGTGGTCTTTGCCATGTGCCAAATTCCCCCGAACTTGGGAAACCGGGGTGCCGATATTTGTCCAACTACTACCCATGTAGACCCATGCAGCTTAATACACCTTTCAACAATTCAACATTCGCTAACAGAGCTCTGTGTGTTGTTAGGGCACTCAAGCTGCCAAACTCGACCACAATAAGGGCACTAATGTTAGCAGCCTCTATAGCTCGTTATTTAATGTTGTTAATTAATGTTGTTGTTTAATATTGTTATTTCATGTTGTTATTAATGTTGTTATTGAATGGTGTTAATTAATGTTGTTAATTAATGTTGTCACAGGTGTTTCTTTAACTTGACATGACCACTGCACGTTTGCATGGACTTATATTTCTCCTATTGTAACCAACTTTCCAATAAGCTAGTGAGCATAGCTTAACTTAACGTCTTTATACTATGTAGAAGACTATCCAGAGTCTGTATACAACCAGTTTCTTGGAAGGTGGTAAACCGATGTGCGAGTCCATCATAATAGACTCAAACACTAGAGTAAAGTAGACCCGCAGCCTGTTAGGTGTCATCAATGCTCCCCCTTAACAAACCACCTAACCTTGGTCGGTATTATGCCATGTCACACAGTTAGTCGCCTGTTACGACATGCTCTCTGTGGGGCAGTGGGTGCTATTCTTGTCCGTGTCATATACAAAGACCCAGACTGAAATTATGTGCCCAGCCTCTACTAGTCCGGCATCTTAATCTATAAAATGTTGACAGCTCATTCAAAATTTTGTGAGGAGAAACTGATTTTTTTTATATTTACTTGTTATGTTTAAACATAGCTGGTAGTTGTGGACTAAAACCATAGATGAGCCTGGAAAGGTGCAAATATTGCAGCCAAGCTGTAAACTACGACACAACGCATTCCGTTCTCTGGACTACATTCTGCTACTTAGGCCCGTGTCAGGGTTTGGTAGTGGGAGATTGAGAACAAACGAAGCCACGCCAAACTTCATTTGTCGGTAGAACCTTTTGAATGACACGTTCAAAATCCGTCACAATTTGATACATCAACAGATCGCACTAGGACAGGCTGCGTTAAAAAAAAAGGTTATCTCTCTGATTTACGTGGCAGTCGACTAAAAAAGGTGAAATAGAAGCCCTTTGTAGGAAGTCATTTATTATTAAATTGTTATATTAACAACTAATTGAGCTCGCTAAAATAACTTGTTTTGTAGATATAATTCAACATTCTATGACAAGCGAAAATTATTTCAAATGTATCTTGGCTTGGCTTGGCTTCGTTCGTTCTCAATCTCCCGCTAGCAAACCCTGAAAGGGCTTAAGTAGCTGAATGTAGTGCAGAGAACGGAATGCGTTGTGTCGTAGTTTACAGCTTGACTGCGATATATTGCACCTTTCGATCTAACACATCCTATTACAGCAAGCATTTTTTGAGTACCAGGTTAGCATTCCCTCTTCGATCCCTTCTCCTTAGCCAGTCTGCCTTGCTGCAGCCTGTTATCCAGGATCACCGCGTGGAGGTGTAGAAGGGTCTTGGCAGCTCTGGTTCACTGGCCCTGACGCTATTAGTCAGCTATGGGTCCCTGACCACCGCAGCTCATTCGCTGTGCAGCATCTTGATCCCAAATATATCTACGTTATAAAAAGGTTTGCGAAGGGATAATCTAGAACAGTGCTCTTCAAACTGAGTGCGCCCACTACTGAGCGATTTAAGCTTTCAGGTGGGCGGTAGCAAGTAATGACATGATGTATGAATGTACATATTCAAAATACGCAGACTCGATGGTCGATCGTGGAATTTAATTTTATTTAGATTTGTGTGACCGGCAATGAAAATTGATACTCACGAAAGTTCTACAAGGGCGCTAAGTATAACAAAGTGGAAGAGCACTGATCTAGAATGTAACTTACAGAATTTTGTCTGGCGACTCCGGTAAAAGGGACAGCCCTCTGTCTGCCGCTGAAAATGGGGGATCGGTCGAAAAACAACCCAATTTATCAAAACAGGTGGAGCTTCCTGTGAGAGGAGGACAAATATGATAATAAAAATACTGCGGAAACTGATGATGAATTCAGGATGGCAGTTCCAACCCATTTAGTAAGTATCTTGGCGCTTCTATCGCATTTTGGCGCTGGTCGATAATATTTGACCAAATTATCTTCAGTAATATTTAGAGGCCGAATGATTTCGAGGCCCGCCTGCAGGCAAGGAAGATAGCGGTTCGAATCCCTGGTATGGCACATATTGTTTTTATGTTGGTGGTGAAATAAACAAACATAGCCAGCACACGACGTGGCGACAGCAGTGGCGAAGCGGCCTGTAGTCCTAAGCCTTCAAAACCCCTCGACTACCCCAGTAATGGGAATAATGTCGAATGACAGATGACCTTAATAATATTTAGACACGCAAGGGTTTTCCGGGACAAAGAGAATACCACTAGTGTTTCCTTCATTGCGTGTCGTAAGATGAGACTTAAAAAGGTTATGGATGGGGGGGGGTAGCGATCTCATCATGTTAAAAACAATTGCTATAAAACCACACAACAAACGACTGGTAACCATGCCCAACTCTTCCTAATCTAACCTGACCTTGTCACTTCCTTTCCATCTGGCCCCATGCCCAACTCTTCCTAGTCTAACCTGACCTTGTCACTTCCTTTCCATCTGGCCCCATGCCCAACTCTTCCTAGTCTAACCTGACCTTGTCACTTCCTTTCCATCTGGCGCCATGCCCAACCCTTCCTAGTCTAACCTGACCTTGTCACTTCCTTTCCATCTGGCCCAATGCCCAACCCTTCCTATTCTAACCTGACCTTGTCACTTCCTTTCCATCTGGCCCCATGCCCAACTCTTCCTAGTCTAACCTGACCTTGTCACTTCCTTTCCATCTGGCGCCATGCCCAACCCTTCCTAGTCTAACCTGACCTTGTCACTTCCTTTCCATCTGGCCCCATGCCCAACCCTTCCTAGTCTAACCTGACCTTGTCCCTTCCTTTCCATCTGGCCCCATGCCCAATCTTTCTTAGTCTGATTTGACTTAGTCAATCCCTCTCCATCTGGCCCCATGCCCAACCTTTCTTAGTCTGATCTGACTTAGTCACTCCCTTTCCATCTGGCCCCATGCCCAACCTTTCCTTAGTCTGATTTGACTTAGTCA